>BSBK01000076.1:617500-957500 GCA_027943335.1 Chamaecyparis obtusa
TGTGTAATTCATTTCATTATGTTTCTATTAAGAGGAATGGTTGTATCAATGTAAGAATGTTTTCAATGGAATTTTGAGGATGGTTTTGAATCAGTCAAGTATGGATTGATTGAAACATGATTCTTAAATTGGTATTCTGATTATGGTTTCAATATGTTATTGATGAAATGGGAATAACTGTTAAATGAGTTAGAATTCTGAAGTTCTTTTCATTCAATAGCAGTTAGAACATGTGTTTGTAGATTATGCAAGTGTGATCCTTTAGATTGGGTGGCTGTCATAAATCGAGTAACTTGTGGTGATAGAATTTATTTTGTCGGATGCCCTTCGACATTAGTCTAGATCCTTATGGGAAATTTTATGACAGTTGATTAATCAAGTGGTAACATTTAATAATTCATGGGTTGGGTTTCAATTTAAAGACTAAAATTTTATGGTTTCACCTGGCATATAGGATTGCTACGAGATGTAGAATTCTTATGTAGACACCCATGTACTACTGGATCATTACCTTGTCATATTCTATGCGAGTTTATTTCTGTTTTAGAAAGAGATCAGTACTTGTTATGGTTTGTGAAAGCATATTAGAATGTTGTATGGTTATTTTCTGTAATAATTGATGATTTTATGGATATCTTGCAGTATGTCTAAAATTTGTCTTGCAGATATGCAGAGGATATTTATATACTTTGACTATGTGTCTGAGCCCTATTTGTTTTGTGGTGTTGTGTTCTTATTTGTTATTTCAGGAAACTAGATGGATAAAACTATGAATCTGGGTCAGTGGTTGGGAGCTGTTAAAATCTATGGAAAATAGATTGTAGCAGTACTGTTGATTATTAGGGCAGTTTATAGATCGTATAGGAAAACTTAAGTAGAAATCTTGCATTTTGTATGTGAAGCATTTCAATAAAGTGTACTGATGTTTCTCTATTGAAATCTGAAATTATGTATGGACAACTTTGCAATTCAGTTTGTAAACTTATATGTTCAATTTTGTGGAAGTTAAATTTTAAAAAAAATATTTCTCTATGTGGATGTATGTTATTAGATTGGTTTTATTTGGTTTCATCACCTAGTTTTGGGTGGTGTTACATAAAGGAAAAAAGAGGATAGCCAAAATGCAAATGCTAACCGAGGATAGAGGAGAAGACACTGAAGAAGAAGAGGAAAAGGATGAGAAAATAGAGGAACCAGAACCTGCAAAGAAGAAAGGAAAGGTATTCATTACCAAGGCACCTAAGCCTCCCACTGTCATATTTACAAGGAGAAGTGCAAGGGGTAAGGTAGACAAACAGGACAAGGATATAATATTCAAAAGGCCTCCTCTAACCCTTCAAGAGAAGATCAAACTTTTGAGAGAAGGATCAGGATCTAGAGTAAGTAATATAAAATCTTTAAAATATGAAACAAGATTGGAAATAGAACAAAAGGAGATTGAAGATGCTGTCATTAAAAAGATGGGACAGTGAAAATACTCTCCTGATGAAGTAGCCCCATAGATTCCAGCAGCTTTATTAGATCCAATAAGAATGAGATGGGCCAATGCAAAGCAAACTGTAAAAGACATATTTGATCAAACCCTGAGACAGTTAATGCCGAGCTTGAAAAATGATGAAATAAAGAAGGCATTGAAGGAGAATGAAAATAAGATGACACTGAAGTTCAATACTTGTTTAATTCTGATTAACAATATTGAATTGGTTGTGAAGACTGCAAATGCCACATGGAAGAACATATACCATCTTCACCAACCGAGTACTGAAATAGTTATAATAAAAGACATTGAAGATGACAGTGATGAACAAGAAGAAGCCAATGAGGTAGATGATACCATGAGGATAGCGGCAGAAGTCATTGCATCACTTCCTACCTCTCCAGCAAAAGTTACTACATCTAGCCCGGAGACATCTTCAAGCATGGTTGTGACAACTTCAACATTTGTCCAATCACCTTTAGCAACAACAAAAGTAACTACCATTTCTTCTACCGAGTTGCAGTCTCCTATTTCATCAAGTTTTCCAGCAGTAAGTATTCCAGTTTTTGATTCTACAAGTGCAAATACTTTAAGTTCTCCAGTAGATAGTATACCATTCTCTATAGCCAGTCCTACTATGTCTACTGTCACTACTACTAAGGCATTAAGTATAGATAAGCCTAAGGCTCAACCGAGTATAAGATTTTTGGGCAAGAATATAGTAGAGGATATAGACCTAGATGAGGAAATAGAGATTCCAACATTGGATTTTGCAAATCTATCAGCGGATCAAATGCAAAATATAGGTGAAATCCTCCAAAGGAAAGCAAAGCAAAAGAAGCTTAAAGAGGAGAGAGACAAGGAATATAAAATCATTAAGGATGCTAAGGACATTTTGTCAAAAGCATTAGGTATTGAAGTAGACTCCTCTCAACATGTTTTGTTACAATTAGCAGAAGCAGTAAATAAGTACAATGAGGATTCATCTGGGACAGACAAGTTAGTTGAAAAAGTCAAGAAGAAATTCAACAATAAAGTGCTTGAGCACATTGCTCATCACATAGCTATTAATCAAGTAGAATTGTCTTCAGTTTTGACAAACATTGAATCTTCCTATTTGAATGTTACCTCTCTTTTGGCCAGACTATGCAATGTTGCCGAATTCACCAAGGATGTCAAGGATAAAATGAATAAAATTGATGAGGATTTTAAGATTAGCATACAGAAGCTACAACTTGAACCAAGTTCAAACTCTTCTCATCACATGAAAATCTCATTCCTATCAAATATGCAGTCAGAACTACTAAAAGAAGACACAAGGATCCGGTCCACACTGCTAGACATTCAGAACATGATCCTTCCCATCATGAATACAATGTATAAGCACATTGAACATTCCAAAACATTAATTCATGACAATCAGTTCTCAATAGTAGATCACATGATTACACTCTCTACAGAAGTCCAAATTGCAATCCAAACATGCAAGATTCTGCAAGAAAATTAGGACAGAACCCTGGCACTGATAATGAAGGTACATTCTATTTTTCTATCAAATTTTGGATTCTCTCTGTAAAACACTTGTATATACACCCTTGGCATTATCGCCAAAAAGGGGGAGATATGTATAAAGAAAAAGTTATCACATTGAAAGGGGGAGATAATTTATAAAGCCCTATGACAAAGACAAATTTTGAAAAATCAAAATAAATCTCAGCATGGTTCTTGTATATAAGTTTTGGGCAATAAGTGTTTTTGTCACTAATGCCAAAGGGGGAGATTGTTGGCATTAAGCAGGATTGCCACTAGTGACAACACTTATTTGCATTCTGAGTGCAAACCGAGCAGAATAGTGCAAACTGAGCAGAACAGTGCAAACCAAGTAGAACAGTGCAAACCGAGCAGAATAGTGCAAACCGAGCAGGACAGTGTAAACCAAGTGACATTATGTCTATCGAGTCACCAGTATTTACCAAGTTCAAAACTTACCGAGTGGTTAGTATGAACCGTGCCTTCACTTCTACCAAGTGCATGATGATGCCGAGTATCAGAAAGTCACCGAGTTAGTTTGCAGGAACTGTGTAACCATACTTGGGCTGACTTAGTAGCACTTATATTTATTTTTCAAGCTGACTTTGTAATTGAAATTTAGTTGCTTAGACTTGTATATAAACAATGTTGTAAAAATGCCAAGATGTAATTAGTATGAATATGAATATGAATGTGAAAAAGAAAGAAAGGCAGAGATAAGCGAATTACAAAGTGCTACAGTAGTATAAGGAGCAGCAAAGACAAATTCATCACAGAAGGTGATCAGTACATCAGCGAATCTCATTCAGCAATCTAGTTGCAAAGTAAGAGATCTACTGTTTCATCCTAATAGGTGAATCAACTTGAAATCCTTTAACCAGGTAGACTTAACAGTCTTTTGTAAAATCTCTTTACCGAGTGCATACTTCATTGTATGTTTGTAAAACCTCTAACAAGGTGGATTTAGCAATCCTTATTGCTCCTAGCAGGGCAGATCATCAGAAGTGATCATTGTAAGCCTTAACCGACCAACTTTATACTGCAGTACTAAATCTTTGTGGGTTTCATCCCCACCCCAGTTTTACTTTCTTTTGGAAGATTTCTGGGTAACCAAATCTATGTGTCATTGTTGTGAATGCTTTTAAGTTTCATGCTTTCTATATGCAAAAGGATAAAGTGAACTATATGTTAATACATCTGAAAGAAAATTTGAAGTTACTGATTCACCCCTCCCCTCTCAGTAACTTGGTTAATTCCTGAATATTTCCAACACCTATTTAGCTAAGTGCCTATGAAAATTAAATTGAAATTTAACCAGACATAATATTTTCTTGAATGAATTTAGGCAACTTGCAAAACCACTCGTCAAAAATATTGTTGATTTGAGAGTCTTTGACCAGCGGTTTTCTGAAAGGGTTATCTACAAAAGATGGGCTTAGAGGTCTAGACAAGAAGAGGTCAAAGAATGGATTTTTCAAGCTCAGTCTTTATCTCTCATCCTGCACAAGTGTGTTATGCTGTCAAAAATAGTCAGAAACCAGCATGCACCAATTGTTAGGGTTAGCTGTTAATAGAAATTTGAAACTCAAATCCCCAAAAATTGCTAAAAATTCTGATACAATTATGCAATACTAGAATCAAAACTCATATGACAATATGCTACTTCTGATATGACTATTTAGAAATGATACGATAATGGGTTAGTACGCATACAACAATTTAGCTCTCATACGACAATGCACATACAACTAGTACGACACTTTAGATTGTCGTCTATCATACGACATATAGGGTCTCTTGATATGACAATCTGCAGACTGTCGTATGAAATTTTATAGAATAGAAAATAAAAATTGAAGATTGGGAATTAAAATGTCAAAAAATTATTAAATCAAGATGTAAACCCATTGCAGGGCCCCATGGTGGGTACTAGAAATGTGTGTGAATTTTGTACCTAGTTGTGGACACAACACTTCAGTAAAATGTTAGAGGTTAGAAAATCAAGAAATATGAAAATGAAACAAATAATGCTAACCAGGCGATTTACTGCCTTCTAGTAGGTATGAGTTTGATAGTCTAAGAATTAAATCGAGACCAGTGACAATGCAATACCTAAATGAAGGATTTAACGATGAAAGATAGATGAAAGATGAATGCGGATTAATCTTCTTCTTTTTTTTTCTATGCAACATGGATGAAAAATTGTATGAAATTGATCTAAGAATAAATTTAAATGGATTGAATGCAAATCTAATCTATCAATGATATGGAATTTCTATGAAAAATGAATGAAAACAAGAATCAAATCAATAGCACAATCTCACCAAATCGCCAGATCGCACAAGCTAGATTCTAAAAATTCGTAGGTGTGTTTTTGAAGGACTGAGCCTCATTTTATATAGAAATCTAGATTCTGGGGAAGCTCATGGAAAGCCAAAAATATCTCCCTGATCAACTCAAATTGATTGTTGAGTTATCAGAAAATTAGAAAGAGTTAACTCACAAAATCATGCAAAATTAGCTTTTTAACTCGAATCAGAGTTCAAATCACTTTTTCAACTCACAATCACATGTTGAGTTTGAAAAGTTAACAAATTGAATTGATTTGTTGATTCATATTTTAACTGCTTTTCTGAATGTGCATGGATAATTATGAATTTATTTAATAATTCAAGTGATTTATCATCATCTTAACTAATTTTTGAATAAAAATAACTAATTTATGGGTTAATCAATTATTTAATCAAACTTTATTCCAAAACTATATCATTAAATTTGATAATTTGATTTAATCAATTAAATGAACATTTAATCAATTATTTTTTAGGAAAATGATTTATTGTCAAATAAAAATAATATTAATTAGGAATAAATACAATTAAATCTAATTAAATTAATTAAGTGGCAAAATTAAGTTTAATTAATCAAATATTCAACATATTCAATTAATTAACCCTAGGATAAATAATGTCATTTATCGCCAAATGATATTTAATTAGAAGTAATTAGGATAAATTAGGAATATTACCTGATGCAGAATTGAGGTTAGATCAATTAGGGTTTTGATAATTTGATGTGTAGATGTGCCTTTGGTTTGGACTTTTATGTCTATTTCGATCGATTTGTCGATGTAGGAAGTCAATGGTCTCATAGCCCATTTTTGGGGTATTACAACATTTAGCCCCCACTTTAGCAAGAGTATGGACTCGATGCAAACTCTTGGTAAAGGAGATCACAAAGAAAAAGACTCTTATTGAAACTAAAGGGACAAAGGAATCCTCAAGCCCCTAGGGACTTGAGTCTTCGTCAACTCCAATATTGCAATAAGAGAGACATCACTAGAAAAAAGAGAGAAAAGGGGAGAGAAGAGTGGCTAGCTAGCCCAGTAAGATGTGTGTATCTCACTGTGAACAACAAAAATGATAGGATGGCCAACAAAGAAAGCATTTGATAGTCACCCCATAAATTTGTGTGCCTTCTAGTGGCTTTGTGCATGTATGCAGTGCATCTTCTGATGGTTTTTATGAAGTACCCATGAATCCATATCCTCATATCACCATAGAATAGATTTTTAAAATGTGTATCTATTCAGGATATGGAAACTTATGTGTGTTACCTTCCAAGGATTTAGTATATTTGAAATTGAAAATGTGTGTCTCTTTAGCATTTATAAACTTATGTGTGTTACCTTTCGAGGATTTAGCATGCTGCAAAACAAAAAGTTAGAACAAAAATACATAATATAGAATGAGGAAGGCCATATATATGCCCCCATCCTTAAGATGGAAAAATGCCTACTATTTTGACATATTAAGGAAAGAAAAGAACAAGGATAAAGCCTTCTTCAACATCAAGACAATATCCATAGACAACACCCAGTCCAAGCCAAGAAGGTCACATCTCCTATGAGGCCATGGAAGGGATGAATGCAAAGAGATATCATGCAAGAAGGGAAAAAGTAACCCTTGTGAGGGATAGCACACTATTCATCTTCCAAGGTGAGATATTTATCAACCATGGAAACCCAATGTCAAACAATGCAATAGGTTATGATCAAGGATAGAGATCCTCAATGCAAACCAAAATTTTCATGTATAATTAGATATCACATAATAGATAGATACTGCTTAACCAAGGGAAAATTGGATCCCGAAAAGATAGAAAAGAAGGAGATGGAATCCTTGCCCCCCAAGCATAGGAACAAGGATGGAAGGTGACCTATTATATTACTCACAACACTATACAAGACAATGAGCTCCCAAGGATTAGGCTAACATTGTTTATATAATGTGGAGCTCCATAATAGGAACATAAATGTTATTTAGAGAAAATAGGATTTAAATACAACTCATTGCTACATGATATATAAATAACCTTACTATCAATGAGATGCCTAATCTTATATTGTAAAGCTTGACATTTATTAGTAGAGTGATCATGAAATCTATGATACTAACAAAAAGGAAGAGTCTTTAAGTGTGGACTATGTTTCTTTTTGTGTTTAGGTCTAGTAATCATCTTAGCACAAATGAGTTTAGACAAAAGAACATCTTGGTCAAATTCATTCATAGGTTCATCATGTTTTGAAGTGTTATTTGAGATGTTGTTAACATTGATTTGTTGTTGAGGATTAAATCCCAATCCATAAGAATGCTCATGCCCCCCATTTTGTAAGGGCATTTGAATTCCATGTTTATGTTTACCACATCCTTGACCATTGAATCTTTATTTAAGTAGGAGATGATAACTAGGAGATGTTCTGATAGGTAGCACAATGAATCCTTTGGAAATCCTTTCTTGTTAATCATATGCTTTAATGGTTATTTTCTTTTTAGAATCAATAGCATCTTCTGACAATCCCAATTGTGTAACTAATTTGTAGGAACAAATATTTAGACCAGCACCTCCATCTATCAACACACGTTTGACACAATGGTTTTGAATTAGGACATCAATATGCAAGGGTTGGTTATGTGGATGACTCAGTGAGTTATCATCTTCCTCTAAAAAGGAAATGTACTGAGGGGACATCAAGTGACCTACAATCATTTGGAATCTGTCAAGATCAAGATCTTCAAGAACATTAGAACCAATTAGAGCTTTATCCAGAATTGCATGATGAATAGGAGATATCTGTAATAGCTCAAATATAGAAATTTTAGCATTAGTATGTTGCAGTTGTTGGATGATGTTGTATGATATCTCTTTGGACTCTTTAGAATTTGAAGATTTGTAGGTAGTCCTTTGTTTAGATGTGGATGCAAGATTAAATGGTACCTTTGGGGCATTTGATGAACCTGAGTTTTATCCTTGGAGAGTTACCTAAGCTTGAGATCAAGTAACTACATTAGTTGTCTTGCTATCTTTGTCCCTTTTGACAATGGTGATGACATTATAGTGTTTAGACATGCATGGCTCTACCATGTTGATGACATCATTGTTACCAGAGTAAGTGTAATTGACTTTAGCACCCATGTTTGGTTTAGAAGATGACTCTCCTTGATTATGCTTCGGAAAAGGTTTCATGAATATTGTATGATCATTATTGGATTTATGGTTGTCAATCACAATTTCTCCAGCATCAATTTTGTCCTAAATGAGATGTTTTAGATGTATGCAGTTATTGGTTTTATGACCCTTGTTTCGATGGAAATCGTAGAAATTGATCTCTTTCCACCATTTAGGTTTGACTTCAGGGTCATATGGTTTGAGCTCAGGTAACATGATGATAGTATTTTCCAATAGATTTTTCATGGAAGATTCCAAGGATTCACCCAAAGGAGTGAACTAGCACTTTGGTTTTGTAACCCATGGTTTATAGTCATTTGAATTTTTAGCAGGTTCTATCGCCTTCATTTTTGAAGCTTTTATGGTCTAGGTGCCAATAGTGAGATTAAATGTTGGTGCCTTGGATGGGGCACTGATGTGATCAACAACACCATCTGTGATGACATTTTTATTCTTGTTCTAGAATTTTCCCTTATCTTTATTGTTGGAACTAGAACCTGAATCATACTTGTTTTCCTTATGAATTGATATGTCTCCCTTATGAACAAGAATATTTTTGATTTTTATGGAATTTTCTACCATTTTGTCAAAAGAGGTATGATTTTGCATTTGAAGATGATAATTGATTTCCAGAACTAGATTATTGATAAAGATTTCTAGTTTCTCATTTTCTAGAATTTGTCTTGCATAGAGTGAAAACTTCTTCCTCCATCATTTGAGGAAGGTTAGGAAGGGTTCTCCTATATTCTATTTTAGATTGCAGATATCGATCATTGTGACCGAAAGATAGATATTGTAGGAGTATTGTTCATAAAATAGTTTGATCAAATCCTCAAAAGTCTTGATGGTTGGAGGCATTTTAGAGAACCAATTGATGGCTTCTCTTCCTAAAGATCATGGGAAGACATGCATTAAGTATGTTGGTTCATGCATGAACTCCATAGATAGAGTACAGAATTCCCTGACATGATCTTGGGGATCGAAGCTTCCATCATATTTGTCATATTTGGGTAGTTCCACTCTTTTTGGGAATGGTGGCATGTACAAGTTTTGATCGAATGGAAATGGTCATAGGGTGTCCATAGAGAATGCTTTAGGTTCTCTCTCCTTTTCCAACTTGTTGAGTTTAACTCTCATAGCATGCATTTGCTTCATCATGGTTGTAATAGGGGTTTCTTCTTCTTGTGTGATGATATCTTTGACATTAAAGTCTTGAGGAAGTTTGGCTCCTTGTCTTGCCAATTCGAGGAAGTATGTCTCTTTGTCTTCTTGTAAGAAGTGTCTCATCAGTCTTTTAAAGAGATCATCCTCATGGAATCATTCAATTTTTGATGGTTTGGGTTCTCAATCTTCACCATGATTGGATTGTTGATCCTGTGAGCCTTGGTTTTCTCCTCCTTGAGAAATAGTGGCATTTTGATTATCTCCTAGGATTGATTGAGGAGGATTAGAGTAACCTTGTTTCAAATTTAGATTGCCTAGGGTGTCTTCTTCATAAAGATTTGTGTCATAGGGTTGATGAAAGGTCTGAACAATAAGAGAAGATGATGCTGATTTTTTAGGTTCTTCTCTTTGTTTTGTGTGTGAGGAAGCTCTTGTTTCCACCATTAACCTTAGGTAAATACGGAGAGCAAGATAAGATAACTGAGAGATAATCTAAATTAGGAAATATCAAGTGATGCAACCTTTTCAAGATTGGTTTTGAAATAGATTGACTGAATGTAAATGAGGGATATTGTGCCTGAGATGTATGGGTAGATGCCCAAAATATGGTGGACAAGAATTCACAACACTTAGCTATTTTGAGATGACAAATCGAGGTTGTTCTGACAAGGTTTTTCACACAAGACAAGACGTGGTTCAAATTGGTCAATCAGAGGGAAAATCAAGATTAAAGGATCACTTAGGGAAAATAAGAGGATTTCTCTATTTCTCTGCTCTATTCCTGACACAGTAAATATTTTGACAGAATCTAGATAATAACTACAAATTGGTTGAATTTCCAACAAAATTTAGACTTTCTGGAAAATTTTGGGGAAAATTTCATACGATGGTATCCAGGCTCATATGACACAGAATGATGTCTAGCATGACAATTGCAAAAGCTCATATGAGAACTAATAACGAGATTTTCTTTTGCTGAAATTTTTTGACAATTCTCGTACGACATAGTATTGATGCACGTACGACACTTGGGGGGTTTTGGTACGATAGTTTTAGATCAAAAGAAATTTTTGTACAATAATTGTAGGTTTTTTATGATAGTTGACACCAAAAAAAAGGATTTTTGCTTCAGTTTGTCAAATTTTTCAAGTTTTTCCAAATTTTGGTCTCAATTGTGTTGCAATTATTTTTGTCCAGGTTTTTGAAGATCTGTGTACTGGATTGTCTAAGGTTGTTCATCATAGCAGTAGGCTCACAATCATAGAAAAAATGAGGGGACTGACTCAATGAATCAATCACACCTACCCTACCCAAGCTAGGAGAAGAGATGTATTACTTGCTTGTTGATTTAGGAACACACTTAGAGACTCCTTAAATTATGCAAGTCCAACAACACACAATGGATTTTGAAGCACATATTAGCCAAGTTCAAGCATCAAAGAGGGCTCGATATGATGAGTGTCCTGGGGTGATTACTATTCACCTTGCACAAGCACTACAAATCCTTTGGAGGAAGATCGGTAGAAAACTAGCTTAGGCTCTTAATCAAGGCATCCATTCACAACTGTCTCCCATAGTCCCATAAGTGGGATCGAGGTTGTTAACCCTATGAGTACTCTAATTAGTGTAGTCTCACAAGTAAGATTTAATCAGCTCCGCTCTACACAAAATCAAAGCATGTTCATGGAATGAATCCAAGGAACAAGCGCAGTTATGTCTTTTGAGGCTTTAATCTCAAGGAAGTGTCAAATTTTATAGTGGGGTGGAAGAGTTGGCATAAGACTTATCCCCACTTGGGTCATTCCTAGGAGCTTTTTAACTCTCTAGTAGGCCCTCTAAAGGATTAAAGCAAATGTGAGGTTGGGGACCATAGGATCCAGGTTTCTGATTCTCTAAAAGAGAAGAGCATAATCCCCTAAAGGTGTCATTTTCCCTATCTAAAACATGTCAAGTAGAGTTAATCCAAAGATAGTACACAAACTGGCACTAGGGAAGATACCTTTTAGGTTTCCAATTCTCATAAGAAGGAGAAGAGCATAATCCCCTCAATATCTACGCATACGTACCTAATTAGCTAGATGCCTATGAAAATGAAATACTAAGAAAACAAAATATTTTCTTAATGATGCTTAGGCAACCTGCAAAACCACTTGTCATAAATCTTGTTGAATGAGCGTCTTTAACAAGTGATTTCTCTGAATGGGTTTCCTGTAAACGAAGGGTTTGGAAGTCAAGACAAGAAGATGCTAGAGAATAGGTTTTTCTGCTCAAGTCTTCATCTTTCATCATACAAAGATGTGTTAGGCTATGAAAATGATCAAGCATCAACAAATAGAAAATGTTAGAGTTAGTTGTTAGTCAAAATCTCAAATCAAATATATCAAGAATTGATCAAAATCTGATACAACAATTGAAAATTGGAGTCAAAACTCATATGACAATATACCAGTTCACATACAACACTCCAGGCATGATACGATTATGGGTTCCTGCACATACAACAATCCAAAGCCAACACAATAATACGTAACAACCAATATGACAATGCAAAATGTTGTTTATCATACGACAGACAGAATCTTCTAATATGACAATCTGCAAGTGTCGTACAATATTGTACAAAAGAAAAATTAAAAATTGAAGCTTGACTTGAAAATGTCAAAAAATGATGAAAATAAGAATGGAAACCCGTTGTCAGGCCCCATGGTGGGCGGCAAAAATGTGCATTTGAAATTGTACCTTCTTGTAGACACAACACTTCAGTAAAACATTATTGGTTAATAATCAAAAAAATATGCAATGAAGAAAAATATCATTAACTAGGTGATTTACTGTCTTCTAATAGATGTGAGTATGGTATTCTCAGAAATTGACCGAGATTAGTGACAATGAAACACCTAAACGAAGGATTTGAATGATGAAAGCTATTAAAATGGATGCAAATTTAATCTATGTTTTTGGATTTTTCTATGCAATAGAGATCAAAACTATGTAAAAATGATCTAAAAACCTTGAAAGATGAATTGAAATCTAACTATCAATGTTATGAATTCTATGAAATGAAGAAAATAGTGGTTAGCAAGAATCTCAAAAATCGCACAATCTCTCAATTCGCCAGACCGCACGTGCAAGGATTCTCTAAATTTGTGGTCATTTGTAAAGGACTGAGGCTTGTTTATATAGAAATCCATGGTTTTGAGAACTCATGGAAAGCCAAAAATCTCTCCCTAATCAACTCAGATTGATTATTGAGTTATCAAGAAATTAGAAATAGTTATCTCACAAAATCATGCAGAATCAGCTTTTTAACTCAAATTAGAAGTTCATATCACTCCAATCTACTTTCCAACTCACAATCACATGTTGAGTTTGGAAAGTTAAAAAATTGAATTTAATAGTTGATTTAGAGTTTAACTGCTTTTCTGATTTGTGCATAGATAATTATGAATTTATTTAATTTTCCATGTGTTTTATTCTCAACTTAACTAATTTTTGAATAAAAATAACTAATTTATGGGTTAATCAATTAGTTAACCAAAACTTTATCCAAAATTAAATCATTAAATTTGACAAGTTGATTTAATCAATTAAATAAATATTCAATCGATTATTTTTAGAATTTTGATTTATTGTCAAATGAAAACAATATTAATTAGGAATAAATTATATTAAATCTAATTAAATTAATTAAGTGGTAGAATATAGTTTAATTAATTAAATATTCAACATATTTAATTAATTGACTTTACGATAAATAAAATAATATCATTTATCACCAAATAATATTTAATTATAAATAATTAGGATAGATTAGGAATATTTAGGAATATTTCCCGATGCAAAATTTAGATAAGATCAATTAGGGTTTCGATGATTTAATGCACAGATGTGCCTTGGGTTAGGACTTTAGTGTCGATTTCAATCGATTTGTCGATGTAAGAGGTCAATGGTACTGAAGCCCATTTTTAGGGTATTACACTAGTTGACATTATTTATTCATTGTTATATGTATAAATGGGAAATCATTTGTGATTATGGATTGTGTGTGTAGTAGTAGTAGTAGAAAAGGAGGATGTTTGTATTCTATGATTGAGGTATAAATTGTACTTTATCATAACTGTATTATCCTTAATGATGTTATAATTTAGTTTAGTCATATTGAACATTTTGCCCACCTTTATGAATTGTAATAAAAAAATAATCAGTGAACCTGACTGAGGGCAAGATCATTATATTATGAGTAGTGAGCTCTAGGAAGTGGGCCTATGAATTCATGTGCATTCCCCTTTCATTTTAATTTTCTCTTAACCAAGTAGTACTTTTAACAAATTACATATATCTAGTGGGTTTGACTCCTAGTAGGGTTTTCCCCTTAACCAAGTTTCCTCGAGAACAATTTTGGTGTTTTGTATTATATCTTGTGGATCTTGCATTACTGTTTATCTTACAGATCTTTAGTTAGTTTAAGTGGTTTAAAGTTTTAATTATTAGTGGGTAAAAGTACAAAGTTGTATCACAGTAGAGGACAACCGATGAGTCCAATAAAAGGTACTTTCAGTCAGACATGGTTCAGTCAAATAATGTATGACCAAACGTACATGGCACCATGTGACATCAACGTGGTAGATAGGTTTCAGTTGAAACAAGTCCAAACAAACAAGAAAATTAAGTAAATATAAGTGAAATATGTTAGATCAATGAATAATTGGTGCATATATATGTAGGGGGTTCGACTGAACCTTTTGTAGAGCTTAGAGTCAAGATTATTGTCATATAAGTTTTATAGTGTTTTCATTGTATCTAATATAGTATAATTTTAAAATAATGAAAGTAGGTATTTTAACATTTGAGAAGACACTACTTTGAAAAAGAAAAAAAATGTAAATCATATCAAAAAAAAATTAAAATTAGATTTAATACTAGAGGAGAGAGTCCTCTTCAAGAATTTTTTTTTTCTCTGAATGGTGTATATTTGATAGGGGAAATTTGACAGGAGATGAAAACTACCAATTTTAGGTAAGTTTGACTTTGAATAGTTATAATGGAGAAAATATACATCAGAAACAAAAATTTCATTTTTTATGCACTAGCTATACATGTCATCTAAAACATATTGTGAAATCAAAGGAAAAAAAGTATTATTTACATATAGTTTTTTGGTTGGAACTAGACCCTTGATTTTCAACATTTTTTAGCAATTGAAAAATAGACTTTAAAAATTAAAAAACTACATCAATTCTTGTTCAGATAGTTTTTGAAAAATAATAGCAATAAACTTCATCCAATTTTACACATTTCATTAATTTACATCATCTTCAAATTTCAAACACAAATGCCACTTTTATGTTGTTGAAGTTAAATAGTTTTGGTGTTGTTAACCTTTTCCTTCATAAAAGTGTGACTTAGGTTTGTACTTTTATCCTAGTACAAAAATGTTTTACTCCCTCTCATTTGTGCTTGCCTCCTTTTGGGCCTAACAAAAGAAATTCCTAAATAGTTACCAATGAATTCAAAGAATGAATAAAAATAGAAGTATAAAGGAAAGTTCAGAAGTGAGAAGTGGAACCCTATTAAAGGTTTCATTCACCTAATAGAAACTAGGATGCTAGGGTTTCAACATCATCATATATAATTATTCTCCCAACTCTAGAGGCACACGAAATCTTATTTATGTCTTGAACATTTTCAAAAACCATAATAAAAAATCCTAGCTTCTGAATAGATTTGAACACATCCATCTATAATAGGCTTTGAGTCCACTAAAAAATAAAGTATGGAGCTCTCATAAACTCGACCATAAACCCTTAAACTACCCAATTAGGAAAAGCACAAAAAAAATACAACATTGTGAGAAACTTCCTCCTCAAATGTGTTCACTAGGTGTATTGTGATAGCCCTACTTGAGAGGAGTTTATCTACATCCACCAGACCATCTTCCAATCAATAGTATCTAATTGAAGATGATGTAGCTCTCAAAGGCCCACATGGGCCAAACCCTATACTTCCTATGGCACCATTATAACTTGTTCCATGCTCCAATCTGACGGCCCTAAAATGTACCTTCTCTCCTAACCATAACCTATCTTTTGCAGACCCTATCTTGCTATATTAATCTTCACATCCATTCCATTAAGCTGAAATATTATTTTTTTAATAGAAGTTGCTACCTTTGGGTGTACAACCTCCTAATTATGCATTCCCTTGCCACTTTTTCCATTATCCATGTCATCCTTCCTCCAACTCATGGTTTCCTCTTCACATTCATTGTAATTTGGACATTGGTCATTACTACAATTGGCATCACCCAATCTAACCTTTCTACTCACACCAAGATTACCCTCCACCAGTGACCTAGAAACCCTATTTTTGATAATGACATTTCCCTCAAACAAATTCCCATCTCTTTGAAGTACGCCATATAGAGATCCTGCAGAAAATCAAAGTGTTGGAGAAACCCTAGGACTCAAATGCAATCACTCCATCATCTTCTTTTTTTTTTATTAATGGATTATACATATTCAAAGACACTTTAGATGTTGTATAACAAATTGAGATAATAATAATATAGGTGTCACATTACGAACTAGCTATTATTGAGAAATCTTAGTACCAAATAATTTATTTGGATGAGTAGAAGAATTATGGATTGAGATGTGTTGCTATATTGTTTTCATTTGTTCACTCATATGGAAGTATACATCTATAATTATTGATATTCCAAATATTACAAGGAGATCCTACAAATGTATTACAATATTGTTTTGAGATAATATATTAAGTTATGTGAATTTTAATTTTTCTTTTAATGTTACACTCTTTCCTTAAAGAGTTTTTCTAGAATACATTTTTTATCATTTTATGATATGCCTATGATGAATACTAGATTTATATATAATTTTCTTACGAAAAAATATAGAAATGTTATATTATTATCATCAATTTCTTTTCATTTATGACAATCTATTTATAAAAAATTAGTAACTTATAATAAAAAATAAATATTATCATCATATTCAACCATATTCATGTATGTACCAATATTTTTATTAGACATCTAACTTCATTCTTTTCTCGAAAGTACACTCGAGTTGAAAATATGATATCACTATCCATTTGACCCAACCATACCTTTATTAACTCCTAATCTTTCATCATTTTTTTAATAATAGTCTTTGATAAGTGATTGGTAAACACCCAAACCCACCTTGGACCGATATTAATGTCCAAAGATATTTCAAACTCAACATTAAAAATGTCCTCAAATATATTCGAATCTCCCCAACTCGTATTAAATCACAAAAGCATTATAATAGAAACTAAAAGGAGCATCTAATTGAATAAAATTTATATGAAAATTTTAAGATACCTATGGGGATTACTATAAGCCTCTTATAACTCTATGCCCTACTTGAATTTATCAAATTTAAATGGATTAGCTAGGAGGGGAAGACATCTAGTCTTAGAATTTTTAACAAATTATTTAATATTGAATAATAAATATTAAATTAATATTTTATTATAAACTTGTAAATAATTCAAAAATGAATAAAATAAGATAATATAATGTTATTAATACAATATTGTGTAGAGATTTGTTATTTTTTTCATTATATAATAAAATTGTAATATGTTTTTGATATTAAAAAAGCAAAAATAAGGGTGTTGTCCTTTAAATACAACTTCTTAGGGAGCGTATGATCAACATATTAACAACACAACACATAAACAACAAAAAAGTTGGAAATATAAGGATAAGTTTTGTCATTGATGTCAAACTATTAGAGTTATACTATCATAAAACTAAAAGAGTTATTAGATATATAAGACATATATCGAAGTTAGTTATCGGAAGCCAACTGTCATTGGATAGAGGGAAAACAAGTATTGTAGCCAACAAAAGAAAATAGAAAAAATAGTTTATGGATCACATCAAGATGAAGGAACCCTAAGATATAACATCATGATTATATGGCTCAATGAATAGAATCATATAAAAAGGCTAAAGAGAGATCAAAAGAGAGAAGAGCAGAAAAAGATATATAGACTAAGAGAACGCAGCAAAGGAAAAAAGAGCTTGAAGACATAGATAGTGAGCATAAGGGATCTAATAAGCTTTGGAGGAAAGCATAGACATGTCAATTAGCTTTTAAGTAATCCTAACAAGTTCCTACAAGGTATCACAAATCCCTTAACTGAGTAGTCTCTCATAGGACTTTAGAAGTTCGTTGTATGAATTTTTTTGTAAATCTTTTAACAGGGTGAATGTCATATACGCAAGATAAAATCTCTTAACTGAGTATTCCTAAAAAGACTTTAAATACATCTAACTGTGTATCAATCACTCCTAATCAGGTGAGTCACTCAGAAAGTGACACTTTGTAGCCTTAACTAGGAAACTCTTTTAGCTGTAGTGATGAGTTGTCGGTACCATGCCCACTGCAGTTTTTTCCTCTATTTCTGTGAGACCAAAAATATGTGTTATGGGTGTGTGAATCATTACATGAGTTATTATTATTTACTTTATGTTTTTTCAATTACAGCATATCGATAATACAGAAAATACTATCTTAAATTGGGAATGTACTATATGTTTAAGATTAAAAGTTTGATTTGATGCAAATATTTAAGTACTAATTCACCCCCTCTCTCAATACATAATCTTTCCAATCAAAAATTGGTATCAGAGCTTGTTTCTCTAGAAGGAAAGTTTAACAACTTGAGAGTAGATCTTGGAACATGGAAAGGTATAGGAAAGAAAGAGAAATGGAAGAATCCCTTGCACAAAATGAAAATCTAAAGAAGTTGATAGCATCTTTTTTTAAAAGAAAAGAACTCACAGTATGCCTACAGATAAGTCTGGAAAATCTTAAAGAACTATCATAACAAAGTACACATTTTGAAGAAGTTGATGCAGCAATTGTAGATTTATTGGAAAAGAACACAAACCTAGAAGAAAACCTAAACAAAGCCAAAAAGGAACATGAGAGTCAAGCTATAAGGATGAATAAAATACTTGAAAGAATGAAGACTGTCGAGGAAGCCAAGGAAAGCCTTGAAGGCGATAAGAGAAATATAGAAAGAATGATCAAAGAGAAAGATGACATCATTGAGAGATTATAAATTGAGAATAACACACTGGGTGAACAACTGGATGACACAAATGAAGAAAATAGACAGATACTTACCAAAAAAAAATTTGAGAAAGGAAGTTGAAACCTTAAAGACAAATCTAAAAGTTGGAAAAGAGGTTAATGAAAAAATCACTAAATTTGATCAAAGCATGCAAAGAATTGATGAACATATGAAAAATAAGAGAAGATCTAGAGACACAACCAACCTAGGATATATTAGTGATAACAAATTCAAAATCGGTGAATCATCAAAAGTAGTAGTAGAAAATCCATCACAAAAGTCAAAGGAGCCTATTGATACACAGGGAAAGAAACCTACAAAACTTACTTGTTACAACTATAGAAATCTTAGTCACACATAAAATATTTGTAGAATCATATCGGTCAACACTCCAATTGATACAATCTTTAATGGACATTGTTACTGTTAGAATATCAATTTCCTAATCAACTGAGAAGGGGGGTGAATCAGTTGATTCCAATATTGAATACTTTTAATTTCAATTCTAGTCTTATTATTGAAAACAAAAAACTAAATTTAAAATTAAATGTAACAATAACACACATACATATGAACACCAATATTTTTTCTCGAGGAAAACCCTATTAAGGGAAAAACCCCGGTGAGGATGGTACCCAAAAATATATGCACTATGAGTATAATAACCCTATTAAAAGTTATGACCTTATTAGGAGCCAATTATTATAATAGGTAGGTCCTGGTCAAAGGACATACCCTATTAGGAGCCTTTTATAATGTGATCCTTGTTAAGGAATTGACCCTTCTAAGATTCCAATCATACTAGAGGAAATAAACCTATTAGGGGTGTACAATATATCAACTTGATCAAGATATTTGAGAGTTAAAGCTACCCTCAAGTTCTCCAAACCTTACTGCTTCAAGATTGAGATAATTCTATTTTGAATTTGCTTCCAGTATTCAACCACTGCCAAGAAATCTCCACCTTGTGCCCAAGTGCACGACCAGTATTTTCCCAAAAGTAACCAATGCAGCCCCAAGCTCGGATTCTCCTATACAATTTGCATGTACAAGGCACCTTATTTTCTAAGGATTTCAATCCTTATATACAAGTTACAACAATTAAATCTAGGTTGGCCTATATACGATAAATCCTATTTACAAAATACAAATGGACCCATGTGAAGATGCATACAACACCTCTTACAATGTTAAAACATAATAATTACATCAATTAATCATCCAGATCTGTAGATCAATCTCGCTCATCAATTTATTTGAAACTTGTTCCAAGTTAGCTTCAATTTGTTCTTTGCCAATACACATGCCATAGTTGACATCACTTGTATGATCAAAACTTTGAATATGATTGCAAAAAGCTCTCCAGCCAGTTTCCAATATGAACCTATGTTTACTCATCATGATTTAAATAATCATGAGTGCTATCCACAAAGTTCTATAATCAACTTTGTGAAAATCATAGTTTTTGTCTCATGAGAACCAATCATATCAATTCATAAGGATGTGTGATCACAGATAGAGACTTAAAATATTATGGAGATTCTCCATCTCATTTTGCACATGCTAATTCACTATATAGTGTTTGTACAATTCTCTGCAACCTATCTACAAGCTTCTAAACAACTAGTCATTAAAATATGTTGACATCAATAACAAAATTTTCCATGAATGCAACAATGTATCATGCCTCCAACACTACTAGGATACTCCCCCATATGACTATCATGAGAATTCATACTAATAATCTCCCCCTTTGGCATTGATGGAAACATAGATGAAAAACACCTAGGTTCCATAAATACCAAACATGCCTCTATTGCGTTTGTTATTACCATGCATCAACATCTTTTCAAATCCTCTTCATCAATTAGTATGGATCTTTCTAAACATTTCTCCCCCAAGGGATGATCCTCTCATGCTTGTTTTTCATGTATTATTCTCTCCCCCATTGACATCAATGTCAAAGGTGTCATTATGTCTCCAAGAGTCCTTAGTGACTCATCTCAAATACAGACACTCCCCCATAGGAGAAGCATCAAGCATTCAATCTAGATAATGCAATTGTGCTCTAATATTTATGGACTAATGTAATTTTCACATTAATTATTTAAGAGTAGGTTGGGGCATGACCCCTAGCATACCTCTCAAATACTCAAATGTATCCTTCGGCAGAGGTTTTGTAAAAATGTTTGTTGTTTTCTCCTTTGTATTCACATATTCTGTTGGAAATTTTGCTGAGTTGGTTACATAGATGTTGTCATTATGGAAACATATGATCTACATGAAGATCACATAGGTTAGAGAGCTAGTATGTCACAGTGCAATGTGAAATTTTCTAAGTATGAGATAGTGTTTTTACGAGTGAACCTAGAGATAGTTTTTGTTTGTGATATTGATTGGAGTAGGTTCAATGCTTGCACACTTGAACATAGACTCTATGATGACTATTGAAGACTCATCTTAGAGCACAAGTTAATATGGCATGTACGAAAGAAGTTATGATAGTTTTACTAAAGACAGTGTCAAGCCGACAGGACAGAATATGAAGACAAAATTGATAAAGAGTTAAGGGATTATTTTGTTTATCAAAATAATGACTTAAAAATATAAAGGGATGACATCCTAGATGCTAACCCTTGGATAAAGTTATTTGTAATATGACAGCTGACTGGAAAGTTATTAATCCTAATAACTTGTATAAATGTAATTGTAAATTGTAAGAGACATATGATGAAGTGATATGATGCGAGATATATGATGCATATGTAATAGCGATACTGAAAGAGCAGTGAAGAGATATTGATGTAAGTAGTATAAGGTTATGTACCTTAACCTTCTTTTTTAATCAGTGTATATTTTACATTACTTCTTTAGGTAGTGGGCTCATCTGGTAATCACATTTTGTACTACCAACTCCTAACAAGGTTGAGGCTTCTAACAAGGCCTATAGTCCCTTAATCAGGACTGAGACACTATATGCATATAATAGACTCCTAATAGGGTCAACATCCTTAACATGATACTTTTTATTAGTGGATCTTTTTTGGTACCATCCCCATCGAGGTTTTCCCTTGGCCAGGGTTTCCTCGAGAACAAATAATGTGTTATGAGTTCTTTAGTTTTATTGCTATGCATGTTGTTTAGATTCTTATGTTATGCATGTGTTAAGATAATATGTTATATCCATAATTGGGCAAAAGTAAAAGTTTTTATAATACTGATTCACCCCCCCCCTCTCAGTATTCCCTATTTCTAACAATTGGTATCAGAGCTTAGTTACTTAGAAAAGAATCATTCAAGGAAAGCCTAGCAACTTGAGTAGGATCTCTATGGATATGGATCAACTACAAAAGAATCTTGAAGAAGCTCTTGAATAGATTGACTTGCTTACTATTGAAAAAGACACTTTGAAAAGAAAATATGATGATGCAAAGAACCTCATAGAGAAACTAAAAAATAAGTTGGAAGATCTAAAATCTGAAAAGGAATCCAAAGTTTTTATTGAAGATTGTGATGACAATTTAGAAAAATAAAATGAGATCCTTAAGCATGAACTGAAGATAGAAAATCTAAAGCTTAGTTTGAAAGATGGAAATGGAAAGAATGAAGCAAATCTGAAATCTAAGAATGAAAGTCTAAAGACTAAAAATGAAGGACTAAAATCTAAACTTGGTAAAGTAACATCTGAACTTGAGAAATTCAATTTGCAGTATGTTAAACTTCAGAAGTACAATTAAATTGTGAAAGGTGAACTGACTCAATCCAAACAACAACTTGAAAGGCTATATTCAACTAGTGAGAAGATTGATGAACAAATATCTTATCAAAAACCATTCTATGATAACACTAGTCTTGGATTCAACACTTTTAAAGAAAACAAAGAAAGCAAGGAACCAAATCTGAAAATATCTGAAAGCATAGATGAGAAGAAGTCTGGTGAGATTAACAAGTCTAAAGATACACCTAAAGAAGAAGAATCACCTAAGAAAGAGGAATCACCCAAAGGTATGCAAAGAGAGCTCAAAGGTAGATGTTTTTCTTTTAACACTATTGGTCATATGAAGAGAGATTGCACAAGTGAGCAATTCAAACATCTTAATGGTTATTGTTATAATTGTCATGGTTTTGGACATAGAGCTATTGAATGCAGGAAACCTAAATTTATTGAGAATAATGATGGTAGTAGAATGTTTAGGAATACTAACAATGCAAATAAGAAACCTACTAAAGATATGAACAGAAGAAATGGAGTAATATGTTATAGATGCAACAAGGTTGGACACATTGCTAGAAACTACAAATCACAAATCAATTAGCTTGGACCAAGATATGAAAACAATGGAATTGTTTGTCAGATATGCAACAAGATTGGACATATAGTAAGGTTTTGCAGAATGAAAAATAGAGTTTTTCATCCTAATCCTAATCCCAAAAATCATGCAAGAAGAAATGAAGATGCAAGTAACAATCAGAAAGGATACTATAGTAATTTAGATGAAGTGAATTTTATCAAAAGCACAGATCAAGGAGACATATTCAACATTGAAGGTTATCAGGAAGGTGAAGTATTAAAAGGTAAGAATGAATCTTTACCTGACCCATCTCAAAGTACTTAATTTATGAAAATTGCAGTAGAATAGGAACTTAGATTAGTGTATAAGTAGATACATGATTAATTGAGTCTTGTGCAGTTAATGCAAGCTAGTATATGATGTTCTAATGCTACGGTTAAGAGTGCAAAGAAAAATATTATGTTTTGCGAGATCACAAGAAGTTTTAAGTTTTGTAGGCTAGCAGAATTAGCTTTTTGGAAAGAAGCGGCAAAAGAATTGAATGCGATGTCAGATCTAAGTAAGATTGAATTAATAAAAGGTCATGATCAGTATTATTTGATCATCAAAGTGAATTCAAGTGTTAAGGATATCAAAGAGCAGTGATTGGCAGCATTTTCCAAAGATTTGGAGAAGAATTTTGTGTCGAATCTACGGAAGCCCTAAAATCATGAAATCAAGGTATTTTACTTAACAGATCTTTAAATCAGTGAAGGAATTAGAAGAAATCATGGATGTTTCTTTAATTTACAATGTCAAAGATAAAAATAGACCTAAGTTGAAAAGGGAACTAGTAGAACCCTTGGAAGATGATCCTAGGTTACCTTTATCATCCATACCAGATGGAGTTTTACATCTAGAGAATGTTAGAAGTTATCTTGGATGAAAACTAGAGACTATCAGTGATAGTGATTTCACCAAGGAATATCAGAAGATCTACAATTAGGACATGACATTGAAAGAAGGATTTGAACATTTGAAAGATAATGAAATCATTAAGTATGCATTACAGTATGAATTTGACAATGAAGAATTTACTAAGATTATCTTAAGAAAAATTCATAATGGGAAGTTTTGGTGAGAAGATAGAGTGATATTTATCACAGTTGAGGAAAACAATCATAGATAACACAAATTCATCCTATAATGGTAGAGGAATTATGATTAGTAAGATTCAACAAGATGATGTCAGATACTTATGTAAGATCCTAACCACTAAGTTTTGTGCAAATTCAAGAGAGGATGACATGGCAGCTAGAATGATACATGCAGCTTATCTGATGTGTGTTGATAAGGTACAATTTGATATGTGTGAGATTCTGAGAATACAACTATTTGAGAATTTGGAAAAGATTAAGAAAACTAAGTATACATAGTTTAGATTCTCATCCTTAATCACCTATATGTTTTTTCATCTATTGAGAAGATTTCCTTACACCATTAGAAATGACTGGAATGATGGCCAAACTACAATGGAAAGGATTAACCTAGTATACGGAAGGCATGTTATTCATAAAGTGAATGAGAGTGAAGTATTGGTAATCAAGACATTTTAGGATATAGTGTCTAGTAGATCAAGGATCCATAGTCTCTTGTGGAGAAGTATAAAAATGAGATATGTTTCATGGTTGATACTAACTTTACCTACATTGAAGCATTAGAACCTAGAATAGAGTTCATAGACCCTCTTGGCTATGAGATATCTGAGGTAGAGATAGAAGATTATGTGAGCAGGTTACTTAAGTGCAAGTTGGACACTCACTGTAACAGGTTTGGAACCTTTGAGGAGAACTTCAACTCTGCAAAGACCTTACTTGAAGAGAAGCAGTCAAAGAAAAGAGTTGAGAGTACTATCAAGAAAATTCAAAAAGATACAGGGATGACTGAGCATGAATTCTTGGTAGCAAAGCAAACAGCAGTAGCAATCAGAGATATTAGACAAAAAGAAGTTTTGTCTATTCCACCTTTATCATCAATTGTAGCACAGCAAGAAGAAACACAAGTTAAGGTGAAAGTGGAAGAAATTGAGAAGGATCAAGAAGCAAAGATATCCACTAGATCCACTTCCTCCACACCTAGCAAAAGGGTAAAAGAGAGTGCTACTGGACCAAGTAAGAGACATAAAACATTAGTGCAACCAATTCCAAGGAAAATTGCAGAAATCAAAGATGATGGCACTTCTATTAAGAAGAAAACTTAGAAACCTAAAGTTGAGAAGCTTAATGAGCAGATCATTTAGGATGGAGACTTTACAAGAATGAATAAGTATTATGAACTTTATGATTATGTAGAGAGATTAAATCTAGAAAATGTAGTGGTAAAGCATATGATTTTGTTTGATAAGAAGTTTGATACAATTCAGGGTAAGATACCTGATGATTTATACAATAAACTTATGAATAGGAAGAAAAGAGCATTAGAGGAAGACACATCTATTAGAGAAAATCTTGTAAGGAAGCTTTGTGTAGTAAAAGATGAAGCACATTTTAGTCAGATCATGAAATCTTTAAGCACCCATTTGAGATCCATTCAAATTATGGGAGGTAGATATGAAGAAGTTAATTCAGAAATAGAGCAATCAATAATCAAGGTTATGTCAAAAAATGCTGGAGAACCATCAGTTGCAGCAGAGCAAGCAGGTGAAATAGAACAAGAGGAAATTCCCTCTCCACCAGCCATTAACATTGAAGATGAAGTCATGAATGTAGAAGGAACGAAGATCACCTTGGATACTGATGATAATGTATTCAAGAATCTGGAAAACGTTGTTGAAAATTTGGCTTTTGAAGAGCAGGAAACTACCAAAGGAGAAGAGAAAATAGAGACCACAGTTGTAGAACACCCAGTGACAGAAAAAAAAGTACCTATTCCCACTAAAGAAGATATCAATCTTACTCCTGAGACTGGAAAGAAGAATCAGATTGGATCTATGATTAAGCATTAGGGAAAGGAAGTAGATGATGATGATCAGTTGGAATTGATCACATCCTTGAACAAGATCATTGGAAAGAACAAGATAGTAAAAAGTCTTGAAGGATGCCTGAAGGAACTTACTGAGAACTTACAAGGCATTGTAACTACACAAATTGTAGAAGTTGACCCTCTGGAGAAAGCAAAGAAAGTAATGAACACTTTTGACAGTGAATTCACAAATTTATCTAATATAGCAAAAGTGAAAGCTCAAGTAGCCTATGAGGCCAAAATTCTTTTGAACATCAGCCAAAATATCAGGAATGATATCAACAATCTTGATATTTGTATAAAGGACTTGAGGAAGAATTTGGAAATAGGAAAATCTTTGTACATCCAGTGTACAAAATTAGAGACCTTGACAGTAGAAGAAGATCAGAAGATGAAGATGAAGGAAGCATAAATTCAGAATGAAAATAACTTTCTTTCTAGCCCCAATGTGAAGATATTTGATGTTGAGAAGAAAATTTGTAAGTTATATGATGAAATCAGAGTTTTGCAAGATGAAAAAGATAGGAAAATGAAAAGATTCACTCTTTTAAGAGAGCACACTTCTATGAAGTTAAGCATTATTGAAGAGCAATTGGAAGAATGTCTTTCAGCTAAGACATCTTTTCAAAAGTTCAACTTTGAGAACCTCCAAGCATGTGAAATAGCATCTTATGGATTGAGCGCACTACTCAATGTGGTAGATTCTATTAAGAAATCATTGGAGAAGGAGTTAGAAGCTATAAAGATTGATTTTGCAGATTCTGTTGCAAGCCTACCGGCTTTGCAATAATTGAATTAAGGTATAATCTTTTTTTAATACAGTTTTGTAACCCTCCTTACCTTTATTTTGTCATTGTTATCAATGGGGGAGAGATATATAGAAGAAAATTGATAAGAAATGATAAGGATTGATACTCTTAGGGGGAGTACTATATTAGAGATAAGTTTTTTTTGGAGTTATAAGGATAGTATATATTTTATACTATGGCCACAATTTTGAGATTTTGAAGTTGTAGACTTAGCTAATTTTCTCATATGTTGCCACCAATGACAAAGGGGGAGATTGTTGGCAATTTGGCTAAGTTGGTTACATAGATGTTTTCATTATGGAAACATATGATCTACATGAAGATCACACAGGTCAGAGAGCTAGTATGTCAGAGCGCAATGCAAAATTGTCTAAGTATGAGACAATATTTTTACCAGTGAACCTGGAGATAGTTTTTGTTTGCGATGTTGATTGGAGTAAGTTTAGTGCTTGCGCACTTGAAATAGACTCTATGATGACTATTGAAGACTCATCTCAGAGTGCAAGTCAGTATGACATGTACGGAAGAAGTTATGATAGTTTTACTAAAGATAGTGTCAAGCTGACAGGACAAAATATGAAGACAGAATTCATAAAGTGTCATGCCCCGCAAGGGAACCGGGGAAGAGAACAAAGATTCTCTTTGTTAAAGAAAACCTAAGTAATAATTTATGAAAATTTTGAACTTTTAAAAGAATTATGTGAACCAAACTTAAACTTAGATTCCTCCCAAGGTTCCCTTTTCATTTATATGCATGATTCATTCAAATCCATTAAGTAAACTAACAACAAGATTTATTTCTCAAAGCAAACTGCATCATATCTTTACAAAATATTTTCATTTCAACTTTCCATTTAAAATCATCTATATTCCTAAGTATCCTTTACGAACAATATAACTTGTAAAATTTATCCAACTCATTTGATACATTACAAATATACTACATTTTATTTTTCAATAGCTTCACTTAAACAACAATAATGAAAGCATGTTACATAATTTGGAATGTTACAAAATCCTTTTCTTTTCCAACATACATCTTAAACATAAGGTTCACATCTCCCTTTCCCTTTTTCCTAAATCTACCCATTCTAGATACATCATTTTAAATTACATCAATGATTACATTACATTCATCTCCGCTCATGAGGTAACAATAACTTTACATCATGAAAGATAATTACAAAGCTTTCATTCTTCAAAAATTGGTACATAAGCAAGCATGAATCTTCAAACACTGCATCCGCAAAAGATACCTTGATAAAATATTTACCACCCAACCACGTGGTTTCCTAAAAGGCCCACTCCCCTATGCTAGGAGATAAACACCAAGGTCCACAAAGAAGGAATAGCTAAGCCAAACCTAGGGTTGGGTAACCTTTCCCAATTAGCAAATAAAAGATGATCAAAGTATAAATCTTTCCCCAAAAGGTTCTAAGGCTTGGGTAGAAACTCTAAGAAACAACCTAAGTGAGTGTCATTGCATAGCCCTCACTCCTTGGGTTGTCCTAGTACTAGCCACTCCGGGCCCCGGGCCCCAAGTAGGCACATGCGGGATCGAATGCCTTTCATACTGACAAGTGCTATTCGATCGTACCTACGCATAGGTACCTTCTCCCACTCCCATCCATAGTCTTTACTAGCGCTAATGGCATGGTCGAGGCACATTTAATCTTTTTAATGTTTTAACCCATTCCCATAATTTTAATTAAGTTTTCACTTGTTAAATAACTCTTCAGTCGGTTATCTTGGTTCTAGCCACTTAGGGCCTCGGCCCCGCACTGAGAGCCACTCACTAGGTGTCGTTAGGTTTTCTACCCTTAACCCACATTTCACAATCACATCATAAACATAGTAGAAACATATCATAAACACATTTGTAAGATTGCATCAAAGAGTAGAAAATAATAAGATAGTTTATGAACGTTTAGGGAAATTAGGAACGTTTAAGGATGTTTAGAATGTCCTGATCCTTTAGACAACCCTAAACCCTAAAATGCTTCCTAAACACATCCTAACCCTATTAAGGCATCTAAATGCATTGGATATAACCTCCGCCAAACATATTTAAGGTTTTCACAAATTTCCATATGCCAAAAGATAATGTTCCATAAATTTCCATCTAAGTTTGAAATTTGACTAAGTCTAATTTTATTAAAATCTAAAATCTAGAAGTTGCAGCTTAACTCCTAGAAATCTAAAACCTATTCCAATCAATTTGAAAGGTACCTAATCCCTTTATACAGGTATAACATAAAGTATAAGGAATTAAAGTATAAAGCAAATATTTATAAATTACTAACTTAAATGTTATACCTGTATAAAGCAAATATTATTAAAAATCCACATGTTACATTTCTAAAACTTAAATAAACAAATATAGTTTTCATTTATAAATCAAATATTTATAAATTACACTACACTAACAATTACTAAATTTAATAGTAATTTGAATATATTACTAAAACAAACTATCATAAAAATTAATTTAACTAAAAGTCACTTATTGGGGGTGACCCTGCGGACCCCACACCCCACTAACTTGCGCCCTGTGCACTTCATTAGCCCTTGGCCATAGCAGTCAAGTACTGCCATAGCAGTGCCTGCTGCTACGGTTAAATGTTGTAGGGGAGTGGGGAAGGTGGTGGCCCCACTTCCCTAACTTATCATTTCAATCTTTATTTTATTTTTATTTTTGTTTTATATTTAATAATTTATTTTTTTGTTGTTTTGTATTTTTTTTTTTTTTGAAAAGAAGAAAAGAACTCTAACTTAATTTCTTGAAACATATAATATTTTGATAGGCCAAATTCATTTTCTTCAAACATATATTATTTTGACAGAATATTACAGTTGACAAATGAAAGAATAATACATTATTATAGCCTTCGTAATACAATAATATAGCATTTATATAATGTATAAATGACTGGCAAAATAATATCATAATCTATACACTATCACCAATAATGCAATAACGTTTCACATACTACAATAATACATTAATACTTCCACATTCTGTAATATTACATTAATACTTCCACATTTTGTAATATTACATTAATACTTCCACATTCTGTAGTAATACATTATTGCAGAATACATTAATGTATCAACCTTCTGCAATAATTTATTATTACAGAACACATTAATACATTAACCTTACACAATACAATAATAATACAACATTACACATATGTTTTGCAATAATAATAATACCAAATACAGAAACTTTCAACAAATCAAAAAAAAACCACATTCATACTATTAACTTTAATCTATTTCTTAGGATGGAATCCAACCTGGAGTCCTGTGGAATCCGGTTGATGAAGATGAATCCTTCCTCTCCGTCTCCTTCCAGCAAGCCTCAAACTCTTCCTGGATGGAATCTCCAGCCTCTATTTAACAAAATCCAAATGCCAAAACTTTTTCAATATCCCAAATTTTCTCCTTCAATAATAATATTTTCTATCCTCCTTCCCCACAGGAAATCTTTCCTATAAATAAAATGGAGGAGGTGGTTGCACGGGTAACCCAACTGTGCAACCATCCCAACCTCTCAATCGTTAATAATACGGTTGTGAAAACTTATTCCCGAAAAGGGATAAATTGATTTATAAAACTATAATCTATTAACATAATTAAATTTATATTTCCTTTACTTTAGGAAAGTTAAATAATTATTATTATTAAGTACAATCACATCATAAGCTACTTTAATTATTCATTAATATAATATAATAATTACCTACCAATAATTATATATAAATATATGTATGCATATGCATATGTGTGCACCCATATGCCTATGTGTACATATATTATTATTATAAAACATATTATTTTCAAATCCATATTCTTACCAAATCTAATAGCGATATATATATAAGATGAAACCTACCATTATTTTTATTGCTATAGACTCTTTGTCATTATTAGTATTATAAAATAATACCATAAATAAGGCACATTATTAATGGTAAATATTAAAAATAACATTGTTATAACATATATTATTTATTATTGATGATATTAAATCACATGATTTAAATCATATACTAACTCGTTCCCTACAACACACTAGTATGTATATACATAACTTCTTATAATGATAAATTACTAAGTCATATCTATCAAAATCTACTAACAATATTGAACATACCATGAAGACAAGAACTAGCTACCAGATCCACCAATCCAACAACTACGAGATCACATAATACATCCACACAAGGGATTGACTCGACACTTCCCACCTAAGGATAAAAGGATCAAAGGTGAATTTTCTTCCTATGGAACCTGGTGATACCTCCATAACAACAACAATGATCGAGGATTTTGAGGGATCGCTTAGACCTGTGAAGCCAGGTGGAGATGATACCTGATACCTACAAACCTGCATCACCAAGAAGAGATACATATATATACATATGGATATACAAATCAGATATATGCAAGCAGATGACTAGGATCAATACATCATGTGGACCTCAACTAAGTGAGTAACTACGAATTCATCCTAAGTCATGAAAACACATTAGACACATGTCCATAAAACATAAAACATCATGATAATGGTTAGATTCAAATCCTTGGGTTAGATCTATAAAACATATAAAAATAGATGGTTTTCTAATCTCATAAGCATATAAATAATAACCATAAATGAGCACATCTATCATATCATCATCCATTGAACATAAATTTAAATGTATAGTTCCGACCATCATAATGAAAATGTCCAAATCAACAAAGTCTAAGTATCACCATAGGAGAGGTATTACATCCTCCCCCCCTAGAGTTAGGCTTACTCCTAGAAGCCTGCAAATAAATATGGATAGGCATCTCTAAGCCTAGAAGCATCTTCCCATGTGGCAGAAGAATCATCATTGGGGTCCCATTGGACCCTTGCTTGCTCTATGGTTCAACCCCTAAGGGTCAGTGTCCGCTGCTCCAAAATGCATACCGGCTCTAAAGCCAGCTGCCCGTCTGCTACTTGTAATGCATTCCAATCCAACACATGAGTTACATCAGGAATATGCTTCCTAAGAACTGAAATGTGAAATACATCATGAATATGAGCAAGGCTAGGTGGCAAGGTAAGACGATAAGCTACTAGTCCTATCCTCTCTAAGACCTCAAAAGGGCCAACAAATCAAGGTGCCAACTTGGAGCCTTTTCCGTAATGGATTGGACTCTTTCATGGACACACCCTCAAAAAGACTCTGTCACCAAGAGAGAAGTGTACATCAGTCCTGTAGGCATCTACATACTTCTTTTGCCTATCCTGAGCTGTCAAAATATGCTCTCTGATACGCTTGACCTACTGCTCCATATCCTGAAGCATCTCAGGGCCTAGAAGTACCCTGTCCTCCAATCTGTCCCAACTCAAGGGAGTGCGGCATGGATGGCCATACAAAGCCTGAAAAGGGGACATCCCTATGGAACTGTGATAACCATTATTGTAAGAAAACTCCACCAAATATAGATACTCTTCCTAGTGGGTTTGTCTATCCATAACATACATCCTGAGCATGTCCTCAAGAACATGGTTGACTCGCTCTGTCTGCCCATCTATCTCAGGATGATAGGCTAAACTGAAGTTGAGTTGAGCCCCTAAAGTATGCTGAAGTGAAGTCCAAAGAGCTGATGTGAATACTGGATCCTGATTAGATATGATTTTCTTAGGAATACCATGGAGTCTCACAATGTCCATGAATACTCTAGCTATAGAAGCTGCTGAGTAGGAGGACTGCATGGGAGAAAAATGAGCTACCTTGGTGAGTCTATCAACTGTTACCATGATAGCATCATGTCTCCTGGGAGTTACTGGAAGTCCCACAATAAAATCCATGGAAATAATGTCCCATTTCCATTCTAGCACTAGGTGAGGTTGCAAAAGGCCAGCGAGATGTTGATGCTCTGCTTTCACTCTCTGACATTCCAAACATCTAGCCACATAGTCAGCAATATCCCTCTTCATTCCTGACCAATAGTATAACTGGCGTAGGTTAGCATACATTTTCTTCACCCCAAGATGTGCCGAATAGGGAGCCTTGTGGCTTTCTAAGAGGATAAGCGCATGAAGATCTCCTTCCATGGGCACATAGATTCTATTTGTTGTCACAACAACCCAAGGGTGTCTAAAGAATATCCTAAGAAGTGACCTTCCAAAGGTCTTCCTGACTCTATTTCTATCTTAACCTCCTGAAACCACGAGTCAGAAGTGAGAGCCTCCCTGATTCTTTTCTCCAAATCTGTGCTAAGGGATACTGCTTATAAAACATGTCTACACCTGCTTAAAGCATCTGCCACCACATTTGTCTTCCCTTGGATGTACTTAACCTCAAAATCATATTCACATAGGAATTCCATCCACCTGCGTTGTCTGGCATTTAGGTTGGGTTGAGAGAAGATGTACTGAAGGCTCTGATGATCTGTTTGGAGTTCAAACTTGTGACCCAACAGAAAGTGTCTCCACTTTACTAAGGCATGAACTACTGATGCAAGTTCTAGGTCATGGGTGGGGTAGTTGAGCTCATGATCTTTAAGCTTCCTTGACTCATAAGCCACAACTTGTCCTTCTTGCATAAGAACTACCCCAATCCCTTCTAGTGAAGCATCTGTGCAAACTATGAAGTTTCCTGATGGTTTCGGAACCACCAAGATTGGCGCACTGGTTAATCTTTCCTTCAAACACTGGAAAGCGACCTCACATTTTTCTGACCAAACAAACTTTTTACCTTTCCTTTGCAAGGAAGTAATGGGATGTGCTATTTGAGAGAAATCTCTGACAAACCTTCTATAATACCCAGCTAGTCCCATAAAGCTGTGAACTTCAGGGACATTAGTCAGAGTTGGCCACTCCACTATGGCTTGAATTTTGGCTGGATCAATAGCGATGCCATTCCCTCATATGACATGTCCTAGATACTTAACTTCTGACCGAAAGAACTCACACTTTTCTGCATTGGCATAAAGTTGATTTTCCCTAAGGCACTGCAATACTTGGCAAAGATGAACCTCATGTTCTTCAAGATTTTTAGAGAACACTAAGATATCATCTAAGAATACTATCACAAATTTATCCAAGTAGGTTCTGAAAACTCCATTCATTAGGCTCATGAATATAGAAGGAGCATTCATCAACTTGAATGGTACCATAGTGAACTCATAGTGACCATACCTGGTACGAAAAGGTGTTCGATGAATATCAGCCTCCTGAATTCTAAGTTGATGGTATCCAGACTTGAGATCAATCTTTGAAAATATTTTTTCCCCTTTCATTTGATTAAATAGATCATCAATGTGGGGTAAGGGATACCGATTCTTGATTGTGACTTTATTGAGTTGATGATAGTCGATGCACAATCGAAGAGAGCCATCTTTCTTCTTCAGAAATATTACTGGTGCACCCCATGGTGATACACTAGGTCTAATAATTTCTTTTTCCAAGAGGCCTTCCAACTGAAGCTTGATTTCTTCAAGTTCTTGTGTGGTCATACGGTATGGAGCTTTGGAGATTGGTTCTTCTCCTGGAACCAACTCAATTCGGAAGTCTATGTCCCTTTTGGGAGGCATTCCTAGAATTTCTTTGGGAAAAACATCCAAGTATTCTTGTAATAGGGGATGATCTAGTGATACCTCCCCACTTTCTCCTTGGTCCAAGTCCTCTACTGATACTGCAAATAATTGACATCCTTTGCGCATGCACCTCTTGAGCTGCATCATGGAAATCATGCGGAGAGAGATGGTTCGTTGCACCCCAACAATCTTCTTAGGTTCTCCTAAGTCATCTGAACACTGAATTCTTTTGTTTCTACAATCCAAAGTGGCTTTGTGAGCATCCAACCAGTCCATACCCAAAACTAGTCCATATGAACCTAGAGGAATTACTCAGAGATCTACTAAGGTGGAAAAAGGTCCAAGTTCTAACTTGCAACTATGGACACAAGAGTTAGAGGTTATTCTTGTCCCAGAGGCTAGCTCAACTTGCCACCTATCTTCCTACTTTACTGCCTTCAGCCCACATTGCTCTACTAAAGAAGGTGAAATGAAAGAATCTGTTGCTCCTGAATCAAATAGTATGGTGGTAGAGATACCCCTTAACAAACCTGGGGTTTCGATGACTGTTCCCTAATGATTGGCTTGTCCATGGTCTAAGGTGGTAAATACTCAGTGAGTTCTGCCTGCATTACCTACTATTGGTTCTGAAGAGGCCTGCCTATAGCTAGCTGCTGGAGTAGATTTATAAGGGCAATTAACTGCAATGTGCCCATGTTGGCCACAAGAGTAACATTTGTTGTTCTTGACAAAATTCCTTCTTGCAGAAGGTGTGCTAGACTGTTGAAAACTACCCCGACTAGAATTCTGAGGCATACTCTGAGTTGGCTAAGGGTTCGGGTATCACTTTGCATGCTGCCAGTTGTGAGGATTGTTGGATTGAGAACCCCCACTTTTATTATTATTTTCATTGTAATTGTTGTTGTTGCTATTTTTGAAAAACTTCCTTTTCTGGTAGTTCTAACTTCCTTTAGGAGGATAGTTTTTAGGTCCAAGTGCACCTTGAGATTGATTTCCTTTGAAACTTGACCCAGCTTGGAAGGCATTACCCCCTTGGCCACTTGTCTGACCTCCTAACCCCAAGGCTATATTTTGTTCCTCAAGGTGAGCTTTGATGACTGCATCATTAACTGTCTAAGGTTCAAACATTTGTACACTATCGGCCAGGTGACCGTTGAGTCCTCTAAGAAAGTGTTGAGTCCACATGGGTTCATCATCCTTATATCCTAAGTATGGCTTGAGTTCTAAGAACTTCCTCTCATAGTCATCAACTGACATAGTTAGCTACCTTAGGTTGTGAAACTCTATGGCTCTTTCCCGTCTCCAGTGATCAGATAGAAATTTGGCTCGAAAGAGTTCTAGGAATAGTTCCCATGAAAGAGTGGTAATATCTATGTGAATTTTCTCTCTCTCTTTGTTTCCCACCAAGTGGATGCAAAGTCTCTAAGGTGAATGACTACAAACCAAGCCTTAGTATTGCTGCTATAAGGATGCATGGAGAAAATCCTTTCTAGTTCTAGCACCCAAGTCTGTGCAGTAGATCCACCTTGAGTCCCCTTAAATGGGTTAGTCTTAGTTCTAAGGAGGTCTCACATGTGAGAATCACGCAAAGCATCTTCTTCCATTATCTGATCTCTCCTCCTAGGACTCCTTTCCCTTTCCTCATGGTGAGTGTTAGACTCCCCATGGTGCCCTCTATCTTGCCCTGCATCTAACCTCTGAAGTATCTATTGTAGGAGCTCTTGTAATTGCACCCCCTGAGAACCTCCAGATTGGTTATTAGATTGATCCCCTCTTCCCTCATATTGTTCTGCTTCTTGAGAACTTTCATGTTGAGATCTAGGAGGGGTGTTTTGGGCACCTCCCCTTCTACCACGGGTTATAGGAGGCATCCTACCATGAGTAAGAAGAAGGATAAGTTTATGGGTCCTAGTCGATTTTAGTTTTAAGTTTTCCTAAGATGAATAATATGTTTAAGAAGCATGGGCCAAATTTCCAAGGCCCCAATGTAGCAACTTAGTGCTCTGATATAAAGAGTTAAGGGATTATTTTGTTTATCAAAATAATGACTTAAAAATATAAAGGGATGACATCCTAGATGTTAACCCTTGGATAAAGTGAGTTGTAATATGATAGTGACTAGAAAGTTATTAATCCTAATAACTTGAATAAATATAATTATAAATTGTAAGAGACATATGATGAAGTGATATGATGCGAGATATATGATGCATATGTAATAACGATAGTGAAAGAGTAGCTAAGAGATATTGATGTAAGTAGTATAAGGTTATGTACCTTAACCTTCTTTTGTAATCAATGTATATTGTACATTACTTGTTTGGGTAGTGGGCTCATATGGTAATCACATTTTGTACTACCAACTCCTAACAGGGTTGAGGCTTCTAACAAGGCCTATAGTCCCTTAATCAGGACTAAGACACTATATGCATGTAATAGACTCCTAACAGGGTCAACATCCTTAACATGATACTTTTTATTAGTGGATCTTTTTGGGTACCATCCCCACCAGGGTTTTCCCTTGGCCAGGGTTTCCTCAAGAAAAAAAATGTGTTATGAGTTCTTTAGTTTTATTGCTATGCATGTTGTTTAGCTTCTTATGTTATGCATGTGTTAAGATAATATGTTATATCCATAATTGGGCAAAAGTAAAAATTTGTAGAATACTAAATCACCCCCCCCCCCTCTCAGTATTCCCTATTTCTAACATATTCTAACTTCACTTCTTTCTCTACTACCTTATCTCTCAAGAAATGATACTTTATTGCTATACATTTTATCTTTGAATGCATAATAGGATTCTTTGACATATTTACCATGCTAGTATTGTCATAATGGATAGTAACTGAATCTTCAAGAAAGACTCCAATGTCCTTCAACATTTTCTTCATCCATATCATTTGTGTGTAATTGATTTTTTTACAACATACTCTGATCCTACTATAGACTAAGCAATGCAGTCCTACTTCTTGCTAAGCTAAGAAATCAACCTTTTACCAAGGAAGAATGTTCCTCCACTTGTACTCTTTCTATCATCTACATTCCCTGCCCAATCAGCATCAGTGAAAGTATGAAATGTAAAATTCTTTGATCTATCATACCATAGACCAAACTCAATTGTACCCTTTACATATCCGAATATCCTTTTTACTTCCATAAGGTGAGATTCTTTAGGATCTTCTTGAAATCTTGCAACAATTCCAACTACATTAGTAATATCAGGTCTAGTATGTGTTAGATACTGAAGGCCTCTAATCATTGATCTATACCTTTTCTATGGTGCATTCTTTTCTTAATCCTTTAAGGATAGCTTATTCCTAGTTACCATAGGGGTTTCAACAAGTTTACTATCATCCATGCCAAAAAATTTCAATAGTTCTTTAAGATATTTGGTCTAAGATATGAATATCCCTTCTTTACTTTGACTGATCTATAGTCTAGGGAAGAATTTCATCTCCCCAATAATAGACATTTCAAATTCACTTTTCATCTGATTTGCAAACTTGTTACTCATGTCATCATTTTCTCCAAAGATAATATCATCAACAAAAACTTCAACAATCAAGATACCTTCTTCATTAATTCTTAAGTATAAATTATTGTTAGCATTACCTTTCTTGAATCCCAAATGAATTAGATAGTTATCCAATCTTGCATACCAAGCTCTTGGTGCTTGTTTCAATCCATATAGATCCTTCTTCAATCTACAAACTAGATCTTCATTGCCTGATAAAGGAAATCCATCAAGTTTCTCAATGTATAATTCTTCTTCCAAGTCTCCATTAAGGAAAGTTTATTATGCATCCATATAATATACTTTGAAATCCTTATAAGAAACATAAGCTAGAAATAATCTTACTGCCTCAATCTTGGTAATAGGTGCAAAGGTTTCATCAAAATCAATTCCTTCTTTTTGTGAATACCCTTTACACACCAATCTGGCCTTATTTCTAACAAAAAATCCTTCTTCATTCATCTTGTTTCTACATACCCACTTAGTACCAATCACATTTTTGTCTTTAGGTCTTGGAACCAATTCCCAAGTGTTATTTTTTCTAAATTTTCTCTAGTTCTTCCTTCATGGCATTGATCCATGATTCATCTTTGCATGCCTCATCTATGGATTGTGGTTCTACTTGAGAGATTAAGAAGATTTAATTTTTAGTTTGTCACCTCTCTTCTCTGTTCTGTAATCTTGTTCTACTTCCCATTCTGTTGTCACCAATGATCTGATCCTTAGGGTGATTTCTCTGAACATATTTAGGTGTGGTCTACTCCCTCAAATCTACACTTATGCCATTGTTAATTATCAAAATATCCTAGGATTATTCATTCCTTTCATTTTCATTCTCTATTGTCTAAGTATTACCCTAATTTTAATTTGTATTTTCAAAAGAAATCTCATAGGGGTTAAAGTCACAATACCTTTCTCTAACTTGAAATTTTTCATCCACTCTCACATTAGCACTTTCAATCAATTTCCTAGTTCTCATATTCTAACATCTATAAGTTTTACTTCTAGTAAATTAGCCAATGAATATACCTTCATCACTTCTAGCATCAAGTTTTCATATGCATTCATCTCTCTTAATGTAGCATTTACTTCCAAAAACTCTAAAGTAACTAACAATGGGTGTCTTACCATACCATATCTCAAAAGGTGTCATGTATGTACCTTCTCTAATTTTCAGTCTATTCATTTTGTATATTATTTTATTTACTTCTTATCTCCAATACATATGTGGAACTTTTCCTTCTATCAACATGGTTCTTTCTGCATCAAGAACTATTTTATTTCTTCTTTCAGCAACCCCATTTTATTGTGGTGTCCTAGGTATAGAAGTTTGTCTCATAATACCATGCTTATCAAAAAAGGTATTCAATTCATGTGAAGCAAACTCTCCACCTTTGTTTTATCTCAAACACTTTATCTTCAGACCTGTCTCATTCTCAACTATTTCCTTATAAAACTTGAAACTCTCAAATGCTTCTAATTATTCTCTAACAAATCTAACCCACATCATTCTAGAGTAATCATCAATGATTATGATAAAGTACCTATCTCTGAAGTATGACCTAGTCTAAGTAAGTTCACAAAGATCTGTATGAATCAGCTCCAACTTTCCATTTATTGAGTATCCTTTTCTTGCAAAACTACTTCTTGTATGCTTTCCCAAAACACATTCTCTACATGTAGTGTTAGCAAGTTTCACAATGTTAGGTAGATCTCCAATAGAATTATTGTTAGATGTTTTTACCATGTTATAAAATTTGATATGACAAAACCTTCTATGCCATAACCAATTGTCATCAATATTTGAAAAAAAACAATTGACCTCAATAGAGTTCAACTAAAATATATTACCTCTAGTCTTAGTACTAGGTGTGATCAACTCTCCATTAGCTCCTCTAATAGAGCAACGACCATCCTTGAATTCCAAATGATAACCATTATTCATAAGTTTTCCAACACTCAACAAGTTATGTTTTAAGCCATCTACAAATGATACATCATTAGTATTAGTCTTTCCATCTAAATTAATTGATCCTTTACCAACAATCATTCTAGGAGTATTATCACCAACCCTTACAACTCCATCATCAAACTTCCTTAGCTAAATGAATCTATCCTTGTCACTAGTCATATGATGTGAACATCCACTATCAATTATCCAATCTATTTTCTTATCAACATGATAAACTAAGGCTTTTTCTTCATAGATAGGATCCTCTTCTTTGATAGCAACAAAACCCAACACGTCATTGAATTTGTCATCTAAATCTTCAGATCCATCACTAGCATAATAGAATTCCTTATCATTCTTGTATTTCCCATATTTAGGCCTATGCTTAGGTATTCTATTTGGACATATAGATGCAAAATGAAAAACCTTATTCTAGTTAAAACATTTCAAAGGTAATTTTCCTTGAAACTTACCTTTACCTCTCATTTCTCTCCTTTCTAAATAAGGCCATCCTGATCTCTACCTCAAGATGTTAAGCTTCCTCACTGAGCACCAAAAGCTCTAATACCAATTAGTAGAATAGCAATGTCCAAATAAAATAGGGGGTGAATCTTATGCAAAGGGATGTGATACCATTCCTGAGCCCATACCCTAATCAATAAGGAGATTAATTAGTTAGCAAGTGAGATACAACTTCTCACATCAAATCCCAAATGAGGATTCACTTTCTAGGCCATTCCCATGCACTTAGCACCTCCAACTTGCCAAATCTTCAAGCAAGGCTTCCACACTATTTCTAACACCCAAGAACACCATAGCATGTCAAATGTACCATGTTCCACCAGCCCTCCAAGTTTGGTTAAGATTTTTGCTTCACAACTCACTCCAAGAGCCCTCTTTCCTTGTAGTCTTGTTTAACTAGTAATCTACCTTTAAATCACAACTTTCCCAAACAACTAGGAAAAATATTAGTATTTTTAGATACCCTTTTCCTTTTTACAAAACATACCTAAACCTCAAGGTAGGTTCCTTTGGACCAACTACCAGATCCAATACACTTGCAACACCCAAACAGGCGTAAAGTGCACCCAAATACAAAGAAACTCATATAGAGGCTTTCCCCCTTGATCCAAAACCATGAAAAAGTCTTATAAAATGTAAAAACACTATGTATTATCAAATTTTTGGGTCTCGAACATTTGCCTATCACTCTAGGTATCAAACCCTCACTTCTAGAGTCTCTAGGCTAGGGCTTTCTAGAAATGGATCTTCCAAACTCATCCAGATCCTCCCAATGGATATAAAACATCCATATTGACCCTAATATATCATATCCATCATAAAATATACCCATCCTTAAGGGTATTTGATCACATTAATAGCTGGTGTCAAACAATGCACCTTCAATCAACATTTTACCACCAAATTGTGGTCTCTCCTCCATAACCCTGCAAATCCCTCCATCCACCTTATAATAAAAGGATAATATACATCATCTTTTACTCCTCCCACCAATAACATTAACCATAGGGGTGGGAGAGTCAATCTATCCATGGAGACTTAAAAACAAGAATGTTGATTGCAAAACCAGTCTAGGAACAATTAGTAATAAACTTATCTTCCTTGCTTCAAAACCTAATAAAACAAGACTCTAATGACATGGAAACAATTTAAAATAAAAATAAAACCATTTCACTTAATTTTCCACACCATATCAAATGGTTCCAAGCATTCAAAGACACCAAATCATGGAATGTGCCCTTGCGGCCAGAATATGGTTTGTGCAAGAAAATGTGTTTGTTATTGATTCAAAACCATTTACAATGGTTCTCCACAAACCCAAACTCCACATAAAAATTTCACTCACATGGATCTCCTTAAAAAATACCCTCAAACTCAAAAACCAACCTCTAACTAACTTCAAACTCTTGCAACAGTCCCAAAACCGACTGTTACACTAATTACAAATTTGTAAAACTTCTCAAGTTGACAACTACCTTTGTCAACTTGACCAATACAACATTATAAATTTTCTTATACACCTATGTAAGACTTATAAAGTCTAATATAACCAACATATTACTCCTAAGGTCATCTAGACCTCATAGTGACCCTTAAGGCTTATTTTGTCAATAAGGCACTATTACAACATTTGGCACTTTTTAGTGCATTTGCATATTTTTAATGGCTCCCATGGCCATATTAAAATATTTATTGACCTTAAATTCATTTAACCACTTCATCTATCCTTGGATCAATCAAGTGACCCCAAGGTTAATCTCCTAGCCACTATGTTCCAATAATGGCTTACAAAGTTTGTTCATGATCATATTACACCAAATGATCAATAAACATTGTAATCATGATTAAAACATCATTAAATGACCAATCATGGTCTCATAACAATGCTAATGACATTTCATGGTCATGCCTCTATCTCCCTTAGGATCCATTAGTGACCCTAGTGCACCTTCATGCCCTTCATGCTCTACACCAAAATCAGTTGATTCGAATATTGAATACTTTTAATTTCAATTCCAATCTTATTGCTGAAAACAAAATACTAAATTGAAAAGTAAATGCAGCAATAACACACATACATATGAACACTAAGATTTTTTCTCAAGGAAAACCTTGTTAAGTGAAAAACCACAGTGGGGATGGTACCCACAAATATCTGCACTATGAGCATAATAACCCTATTAAGGGTTTTAACCCTATTAGGAGCCAAGTATTACAATAGTCAGGTCTTGGTCAAAGGACATACCCTATTAGGATCCTTTCACAATGTGATCCATATTAAGGAATTGACCATGCCAAGAGTCTAGTCCTACTAGAGGAAATAACCCTATTAGGGTTGTATAATATATCAACTTGATCAAGAGATTTGAGAGTTAAAGCCACTCTCGGGTTCTCCAAACCTAACTGCTTCAAGACTGAGATAATTATACTTTGAAACTACTTCTAGTATTTAACCAATACCAAGCAAGCTCCACCTTATTCCCAAGTGCACAACCACTATTTTCCCAATAGTAACCAATCCATCCCCAAGATCTCATTCTCCTCTGCAATTCACATGTACAGCATGCCTTATTTTCCAAGGATTCCAATCCTTATATACAAGTTACAACAATTAAATCTGGGTCAGCCTATATAGGATAAATCCTATTTAAAAAATAAAAATGGACCCATGTTAAGATGCATATGGAACCTCTTACAATTTTACAACATACTAATTACATTAATTAATCATCCAGATCCGTAGATCAATCTCAGTCATCAATTTACTTGAAACGTGTTCCAAGTCAACCTTCAATTTGTTCTTCGCTAATACACTCACCATATCTAACATCACCTATATGATCAGAACTTCATATGATCACAATAAGATCTCCAGCCATTTTCCAATACAAACCTTTGTTCACTCATCATGATTTAATCAATCATGAATGCTATCCACAAAGCTCTATAATAAACTATGTGAAAATCATAGTTTCTGTCTCCTGAGAACTAGTCATCAGTAAATTGACCATAACTTCATCATATAAATTCATAAGGATGTATGATCATAGATAGTGACTTAAAAAATTATTAATATTCTCCTTCTAAGTTCACACATGCTAATTCACTATACGATGTATGTACAATTCTCTGCAACCTGTCTGCAAGCTTATGAATAACCAGTCATTAACATATGTTGACATCAATGAAAAACTTTGTCATGAATGCAACACTATATCATGCCTCCAACACTACTAGGATACTCCCCCATAGGACTATCATCAACATTCATGCTAATAGTTATAGTTTCAATAAGTTTGGACATTGGAAAAAAGAATGTAGATTGAGATCCAACATCATATTATCTAAAGGAAGTTTCACAGGTTACTATTAAACATGAAATTGATATGGACATAAAGTTGAGCATTGTAGATCAAGAATTATACTAATAAGAATACCAACCAAACCAATAATCATATTAAGAAGAGAAGGAAATATTCCAGCTGTGTGCAATATTTTTTGGACACTTTGGACATATGGAAATGAATTGTAGATTGAGAAATCTGAGAGGAAATTCAAGACCATGGAGATCAGCTGGTATGGTGTGTTTCATCTATCATAATTATGGACATAATGCTCAAAATTGTAGATATCGACAAACCAGTAATGTAGATAACAAAGGAAAATTAGTGATTAATCCAAAGAAAGAAAAAAGTAATATGAAGAAAAAGTGGACCAAGAAGGAAAGAGTCAACAATCAAGAAGGAAACCCTCTAACCTTAGGGGAGTAGGACTCATCATCAAACTAAGAAAAAAATTTCTTAAGGACCGATAAGAAATTGTTAAATTTAATTGTCCCTTTATAAGTAAAGATAGGATGGATCACATGTTAGCATATTATAGATATAGTGGAACTCATACTGGATATATCTAATGGAAATAAATTAGTCTTAGATATCATTTCTTTATCATTTTGAAGATAGATAGTTATCTAAGAACAAAAGAAAGGAAAGTAATTGGTGGAAGAGTATCACTATCAAATAGAAGAGATGACTATCAATAGAAAAGTTTCTATTGGAGACATTTATTACCTAAATAGTTGTTTGTGGGTTACCCCACAATGGTGGGTTACACTTTTTTAGACATGTTGATTTTTGCTGAAATAACACATTTTTAATAAAATATGATAATTTAAGCCTTGAGAGGTTCCATTTGAAGGAATTAATTACAAATGGTCATCTCAAAGCCTCTTAGATTAAAAAAACATTGACATAACATCTATACTCCTCATTCATACCTACAATGGAGTCTCCTTCACACCTATTAAAATGCTGACAAAAAATCACTTCAACTTTATGTTTTGGCAGATCAAATGAATCCATTTGAAAAACCTATCTATGTAGTATGATGCTATTTGGAATAAGATTTCTAATGAATATAATTTTAATACATATTGTGTTCATTATCACTTTTAAATATTACTTTAACTAAACATAGGTTGTTTGGTCATTCAACAACCTATCTTTTCAAGACTTTAGGAAACTAGTAAATTACAAAAAAAAAATGAAAAATATGTAGGAAAAGAGTATTTGTGTTACTTTTCTATAAATAAATTTAAAAAAAAAAGAATTTTGATATACACAGATCAAGTTAGAGCGATCCAAGTGACGTTATGTCTAAATTACAGTTACTGTTACTTTAGAACTTAATAAACTATGAAATATTGACCCAAAATAAATGAAACCAATTGCATCCTTTAGATATTGAAGTTAAAAATATAATCTTGAAATAATTACATCGTTATCATATTTTGAAAAAAAATTAAGTTGATCCAAGTGACAGTAACTCCTTAAAAACACAGTTTTTTCACACAAGCCACTTTTCGAAGGAGAAGGAAAAATGAATTTTAATGAATTTTAATGAATTTTAATTTTTTTATTTTAATATATTTAGAAACTATAATTGAAATTCTAAAAGACTCTAGTTTACATCATCTTCAAATTCCTAATAGTTTTGCGGCAACAGGTGTTTGAAAGTGAAGTTTTTTCTCACAATGTTGATCTCTGTGTCAAAGTTGGCCAAAAAGTGAGACACACTATTGTGGGACCACCCTTGTACACTTTTGGAAAATAAATAGTTGTTGATGCTATTCATTTGTTACCTTATTTTATGAAGCAATCGATTGAGTATCATCTAAGAGTCAAAGATAAATCCATTGAGAAATATTATCAACAAGTAATTAGCGTAGAAGTGATTGAGAATATTTTTGTGCCCTACCTTAGCAAAGTTAGTTGAAGTTGTAGAAGAAACTAGCAAAGAACTTGCATTCAAATAATCATTTGAGCACAATGGTAGAAACTATTTGAAACCTTGTAGTGGTAAGCATTAACAATGAACCAACACCATAATTCAAATTGTACCCATTAAAGGCAGTTGAGAAAGATAATGTTGGAGCCCTATCATCATTACCTCTGAGAGTCATGCTTACAAAGGGCATTAGAGATTTCATTCAAAATATAGTTGTAGAACTTGGAAAAGAAGAAATCAATAAAATATACTACACGAAGCTGAGTATTGAAGGAAAATTGAAGGATGAGCATAAGCATCTAGAGATGAAAGATTGATGTATATGGTATTTATACCAAAATGCAATGAAGAATGGATCAAATATTTAGTAAGTCATGTGCATGAGGATTTTATGTGGTTATATAAGGAAAGACCAATCAAAATTATAAATACCTAGTTCATATGGTCACTGGTCTACTGATGGAAGGAAAGGAATGCACCCTACGCATGAGAAATATGGATGATCTTAGGAAAATCACTAAAAAATCTAAGGATGGGAGAGCTATGAGAGTAGACAATATCAAGGACCTAGAGATGCTATTTTTGATGATGATCATTGGTTTAAAAGTTTATCAATCCAATCGACCAAACAACATACCCGGTAGTGATGTGTATGCAGCCTATGAGTTAGAAAAGTGTGGAAAAGCCTATGATTTGGCAGACATGTTTTAGACACAACTGTTTGTGAATATGAATTGACTATAGAGGAATTAGAAACAAGAAGTTAAGTATGGACCATGTATTGTTTATTTATACTTTTATGTGAAGAATTTCTTCCTGGTCATAGGATAAGTAAATTGGAAAATAGATAGACCAGTAATTTATGAGATGAATGAGTATATTTCACAATTAGGAGAGGATTATAATAAAATTATGTGGGGATATTTTAAGGAATTTAAAATTATGTGGGGATATTTTAAGGAATTTAAAATTAAGATTCAAACTCTCTATCAGATACATCCATTAGTAGTGGAGAAATCTAGAGATTCAATATATTTTATTGTAGACACTGATACATGAAGGATCCAACCTGTACAACCAAGAATATCTTGGGTACCGACATTTGGATATGAAGTCATTGAGGATGACATAGTGAGATGTGTTGATCATATCTTAAGTTTACCTATTGATGGAAAGACCAAAAGTTTTGTAACATATGAATAATCATATAATAGAATCACATTGAAAATCAAGAAGCCAAATATTATGAAGAAGAAAGAGAAAATGTTAAAGAAGTTGGCATCCAAATATGGAGAAAGACAAGAAGAAATAAGTACTCATTTGGAAGAGGTAGAACATCAAGAAGAGAGGTCACTATATCTCCCTTCCACACCAATTAAGTGAAAGAGGTCAACACACAACATAACAGTTAAAGAGACACCATCCCTACCTGCTATTTAAGAGATTGAAGAGAATTATGAAGAGAAAACACAATTGAGAATACCAAGTACTATCAGTAGAAAAGGTAAAGAAGTTACCAAGAAAGAAGAACATTTAAAAAGGAGAATCATCAAAAGGAATACTTCACAACCTTCAAAGCCATAATTAAGAACAACAAGGAGTCAAGTGAAAACTCCACCGGCAAAGAAGGTATAGACTAAAGTAGAAGAGGAAGATACTAAATCACAAAAAGAAATAATGTCATGGGGAAAGAGGTTAGGAAGGAAACAATTCAAGATACTAAAATACCCTACAAATAATGCACAATATATAAAAGAGACAAGATTAGTTGGGTAGATCAATCCCATTTTGTTTGCAAAACTTTTGGAAAGAGAGAAATAATTAATTGAAGATACAATTGTTTAAGTACTTTCGTACATACAATAAGTACCCCATAGATATCAAGGATAAGGTACCAAAGGAATTGTATGAAGCATTTTTTGTAAGATACAATTTTTCATATCATAGAGTTGAGGAAAAAAGGACAAAGGTATTGAAGAAACTCATTCCATATTTATCAAACAATGACATAGAGATTTACACAGAAAAGCATAAAAAAACATTTAGAATGAAGACACTAACATCTATGGTGTTAGTAAATGAAGAACTGAGTTTGGAACATGATATTGCATAGACATAGAATGAGATGTTGAACAAAGAGAAAAATGAAGCCTATTTAGAGGCAGGATCATCACAAATTGATGACTTGTTTATTGTTAATGAGCTAATCGGTAATGCACCTAGTGCAAATGATATGCAAACCAATAAAGATGATGTAATTATTGAAGATATTACTAATGAAATGGAGAAAGAGGAGGAACTAGTTTAGATGCCAAAACAAAAAGAAACTAAAAAGGTTGACACATTTGTCAACACATATACTGAGAAGATATCACCGGAAATCAATGAAGATGGGCAAAACTGACAAGATACTGTATTGGTAGCACAACAAACAGAGTTACCTAATCATACACTAAAAAGTACTGAAGAGATATTGCAAGAGAAGAATAAGCAAGAAGTAGTATTAGGAACAAATAAGAAGAACCTCATATCATCTGAACAACAACACCTACCAATTAAACAATCAACTGACAAAGAGCCATCATTTGATAAGCAAAAAGAGACTGAAGATACCAGAAGTAAAGACAAAGACAAAAGTGATATAGGTAAATGAGAGAAAATATCCCAAGAACCAACAGAGTCAAGTAAAGAAAAATCAAGAAAAATAAATGACATGGATGAGAAGAAAGAGAATCCAAAGGAAAATGGAAGCGTTAGCATACCGAAGAAGATGAAGATGATGAGGAAGACATCGACACCCCCAATTTGAGATTCTAAAGAAAGATCCGAGGAAAATTAAGAAAAATAAAGATCAAGAAGAATATGCACGAGTGTTATACTTGAAGGAAAAGTTGGACAAGCAAAAGGCCAAGAAGCTAAGGAGAAGAGTTCTTAATAAAACACTTAACATATTTGAGGATCTAATGTCAGATGTAAATGTTGATGAAGATGACTCACTAGAGAAGATATTAAAGGTATACATTGATCAAATCAGTGGATCTAGAACTGATTTGAAGTAACAGCTTGCTCATGAAGCAAAAAAGAAATTGAAATCAACTTGTAAAAAAGTTATTGAAAAAGATAGCAGTTTTTAAAGTTGAATTGTCAAAGGATATTAAAGTTGTGAAAGGAATTTTGTGAAAAGAAAAATTAATTTCTAGTAGGTTATGTCATTTTGCAGAATTAACCAAGGATGAAATAGTAATATTACCAGAGCTCATAATGAGCTAGTGCAACATATCAGCAACCTATAGCTGACAATAGAAAAGTTTATAGAGCATTTGACAAAGCTAACAGAATTAATTTCAAAGGAACAAGAATTTATAGTCAATGTAGGAGCATCATGGGGAAGTTGTGATGCAAGGGCATCCAAGGTTAAGGCAGGGCATTCTATGTCCTTGGTGAAACTGCATGGAGTGTTGGTATTTTGTCCGGTGTTACTCGGTTGTAGCCTTGACTGATGATCTCGGTCATTGAAGGAAGCTCCATCACTGAAGGAACTCGGTAGTCTCTGGTACTCGGTGAAAGTGTTACTCGATCATGCCTGGGGTGCTCAGTCAACACTGGTGCTTGGTGATGCCTGGCTTGCTCGGTTAATTCACTATCGCTCGGTAGTTTTGGTTTGCCAACTGGAGTTTTGTGTGATTTGTTGAGCCGACTTGGTGCATCTATTATTGGTATTTATTGTTATAGGCCAACATGCTGAATTAAATGTTTGTATACATTTGTAAGCTGACTTGTATGGCATTTAATTATTTGTTTGGGAGAGTTAAGGGTTTCATCTTGCTAACTTATGGCTGATGATTAGTATTTAAGGATTGCTTGGGTAGATGTTTAGGAGACAACTTAGCAGATCTGGGATGTCAGATGTGAAGCTTAAGAGCTGAAGTTGGTGAAGTTATGGAAATTTCTTGATGATCTTGCAGATCAGATTGATATCTGATATTTTTTGTAGCAAAGCTAGGGGTTTGCATACTTGGAGACAAGGAGATTGCTTGGAGGCTTGTGAGCTCAAGTTTAGATCTTCCTTAGGGTTTCCATCGGCTTCTAATTGTTTTCAGAGCTAAACTAGTTGAGATTGTACTAGATCTTGTTAGATCTTGCAGAATTGTTTTTGATTGTAATTGGCCCTAATCCGAAAGGCCTTACAGTCAGGCATGTTAATGAAAATTAGTGTTAAACAATTATTTTGTGTTACATTATTGAGTAATCCACTGTGCAATTTTTCTAGCTACAAGGTTTGGACTATCCTTAATTGGATCCACCAGCCTTGACTGCATCAAGTTGGAAATCCTATGTCACCAAAAATATGTTAGTGTTTGGTTTCTAGTTTTGCTAGTTATTCGGTGGATGAGTTTGATGCTCAGTTGTTGGTTGGTGGTGTTCTTCACCAAATGGGTCTCGGTGTCCTATCACCAAGTGATGTTGGTTGCTCAGTGTTTTGGCTCACCAAGTAGTTTATTTCATTTTTTTGGGCTTGGTCAACTGATACATTTATTTTGGTTTGTATTCCTCATGATGTGGATTGATCAATTGGAGTGTGAGGACCTATATCTAGATTGATACTTTCTCCTATGTGGATTTAATACTTGTTACAAGCTAATTGATGGATAACATGTTTCATGAGTTTGTTTCATGAAGCTAACTGATATTTTATATTTAATTCTTGTTGTAAATTTGACTTTTGGCTGAGTAGTATATAAGGAGGGTGTGGGTAGTTGTTTAGGAAGGGAGGAAGTAGCAGAGATAGATCTATGAATGTTTAGTAGAGCTAGTGGCTAAGTGTCTTGGCTTAGGAGGAAAGGAGGTTGCTTAGTGGCTTGTGAGAACAAGTTTAGATCTACCTTGGTGTTTCTACTAGTTCCTATGGTTGTACAGATCAGGGCTAGCTAGGTGATTGTTGGATCCTACAAGATCTATGGTGTATTTTCTAATGTAATTAGTTGTAATTGAGAAGGCCTTACAGCTCAACATGTTTCATGTAATGCTCATTTATTGATGAATACAAGTTGAATTCTATTTATATCTTGTTGTTTCTATGTATTTCCATTGTGTTGGTGTTGGCTACAAGGTTTTGAATGTCCATTCTTGGATCATACATCCTTGACTGCATCAGGTGGTATCAGAGAGAAGGTTTATTTGGTTAGTGAAGTTTGATCTAGTTAGTGAAAGTTGATCTAGTTGATCTGAGATTTAGATCTATGTTCCTAGAGTTGTAAAACCCTGTCTAGTTGTTCATGCGAGGTAGCAGGTTGCAATCTAGCTTACAAGCAACTTGGAGATTGTCACAAGGTGGTCATGTTTGGGGTTTTTTGCAAAGGGTTTTCAAAGATCTCAAGAGATTCCTCTAAGAAGATTGGACCCTAGGGCGATTGCAGATCTCTATGATGTGGTGGAGATGAAGATAGCAGAAAAGATTAGATTGGATGTCAGATCTAAAATGGTGTCAATGAAGAATGAGATGGTCTTAGAGATCATGAGAGCTATAGATGGTATACCAAGGAACCTTGGAACTGAGGATGGTTATGAAGAAGATGCTTTATATTTTGAGGTTGTTGGATCAAGTGGTAAATATAGAGCTGATCAGATGGAAATATCTATGGAAGACAATGGTGATCTATTAGAGAGATCTATGGTTCAATTGATTAAAAGTCACTGAATGGAGGTTTCTAATTTATTAGGTACATTAAACCCTAAGGAACTCATTAATTGGATTGGTGAGTTAGAAGACTACTTTGAGATTGAAGACATTCAAGATCCTCTGAGAGTGAGGTTAGCATAGACCAAATTGAAGGGACATGCTTCTTTATGGTGGAAATAATTACAGAGATCTAGAGAAGAAGGTGAGATAAAGCTCACTTAGTGGAGGTTGATGGTGGGAAAATTAAAGGCTAAGTTCATACTTGTTGACTATGAACTTGAGTTGTTTAAGAAGTTACAAAACCTGAAATAGAAGGAGATGATTGTAAAAGGATATACCGAGGAGTTTTACAAGTTGACTATTCGGTCTAAACATAGAGAAATTTCTAAGGAAAAGGTGGCTGGGTATATTAATGGTCTGAGATTCAATATCCAAGATGATATTGGTATATTTAATATTGATTTAGTTGATGATGCTTACCAATATGCCCTGAAGGTAGAAGATAAGTTAAAGAGAAGACATCATGGTAATTCATGAGGGAAGGAGAAACAAGAATAGTCAGTAAGGGATAAATCAATAGTTGAGGATGAATTGAGGAGAAGAATGGGTAGAGATGGATTTAGAGGTACTTATTATAACTATGAAGAAGAAGGACATAGTTATTTTGAGTGTACACATGTAGATAGGAAGCTCATTAATAGAAGGAATGCTATGGTGAATGAGAATATACAAAATGAACATGAGGTGGAGACAAAAAACTTGCTAGTTCAGAGAACACTACTCAGTAATAAGGTGATGAAGGAACCTTGTTAGAGGAGGAATTTGTTCACAACTTGATGCAAATCTCTCAGTAAGATTTGTAATGTGATTTTGGATGGTGGTAGTACTGATAACCTTGTTGCTGAGGAGATGGTATAGAAACTTGGTTTGAAGAGAGTAAGACATCCTTGTCCTTATAAGCTCAGTTGGGTACAAGGTGAACATGCCTTGGAGGTTATGGAATAGTGTTATGTTGATTTATAGATTAGGTAGTATATAGACCAAGTGTTATGTGATATTATGGAGATGAGTACTTGTCACATGTTTCTTGGTAGACCTTGGCAGTATGATTGTAGGGTTGTACATGATTGTGTCAAGAATATATTCACTGTTGAGAAGAATGGTGGGAAGTTTTCCCCAATTCCTTTGCAAGATACAAAACTCAATAAAATGAACCTGAGTTTTGGTAGAAGGAATGAGTTGAAGGATTTTAAAAGGGTTAGAAATTACCAAGGAGGATAGACCTATAGCTTGTTGAGGAAAAAATTGAGAAGGCAGAGAAAATAGAAGTGGAACCAAGGAAAGAGTGTGTCGGTTGAGGACTTAGAAGACATATATATCAAGAATCAATTTGTGATCTATGTGTTGAATCCCAAAATATGTTCATTGAGCTTCTAAGAACATATTTTTCATACCTGGGGTGTCTGATGCAGGAGCATCCTGGGGAAGTTGGCAATCCTGTGTCACCAAAAATATGTTAGTGTTTGGTTTTTGGTTTTGGTAGTTACTCATTGGATGAGTTCGATGCTCGGTTGCTTCTTAGTGGTTTTCTTCACCGAATAGGTCTCGGTGTCCTATCACCAACTGATGTTGGTTTCTCAGTGTTCTGGCTCACCAAATAGTTTATTTGATTTGTTTGGGCTTGGTTGATTTATCCATTTACTTTGGGTCGCATTCCTCATGATGTGGATTAACCGTTGGGAGTGTGAGGACCTATATCTGGATTGATTATTTATCCTAAGTGGATTTAATTCTTTTTGCAAGCTGACTAATGGATAACACATTGCATGAGTTTTTTCATGAAGCTGACTGATATTTTGTATTTAATTCTTGTTGTAAAGTTAACTTTTGGCTGAGTAGTATATAAGGAGGGTGTGCTAGTTGTTAAGGAAGGGAGGAAGTAGTAGAGATAGATTTTTAAATATTTAGTAGAGCTAGTGGCTAAGTGTCTTGGCTTAGGATACAATGAGATTGCTTGGTGTCTTACGAGCACAATTTTAGATCCTCCTTGGTGTTTCTACCAATTCCTCTGGTTGTACATATCTAGGCTAGCTAGGTGATTGTTGGATCCTATGAGATCTATGTTGTATTTGTTGATGTAATTGGTTGTAATAGAGAAGTCCTTATAGCTTGACATGTTTCATGTAATGTTCAATTATTGATGAATACAGGTTGAATTTTGTTTATATCTTATTATTTCTATGTATTTTCACTGTGTTGGTGTTGGCTCCAAGGTTTGGACTATCCATTCTTGGATCCTCCATCCTTGACTATGTCAATAGTAGAGAAAGATAGATTACATAGATGATTTTGGAACTACATGCTATCATTACACCTCACATAGCTATAATTTAGGCCAATATAGAAGAAGAGAACATTGTACCGATACCAGAATTTAGTTCTATAGATAGATTAGAAGAGATAGCATCTGATATGACTAGACATATAATTGGTTTCACCACATTGAAATATTTATGGAACCCTATTTTGTAAAATCCAAGAGATAGTTACAAGTTCATAACAGGAAAACTATAGAGCTTGTGCACCTCAAAAATCATATATATCATTTGGCATTGATTGCCAAAAATGTGGGAGAAGTAAGGAGAAGTAAGGAGAATTAATAAGTAAGAAAAAAAAAGGTGAGAATATTATCATAGAGGGAGATACCGATAATAATGATATCAATAGAACAATTTTGAAGAGTCAGAGAAGATTTAGTGTTTTTTCCATCAATTCCAAAGGGAGAGATTGTTGGAAATCTAAGGATAAGTTTTTTAATTAATATAAAACTACCATATTTATACTATTGTAAAACTAAAGGAGTTATTGAATATATAAGACAGATATCAGAGTTAGTTATCAAAAGTTGATCATAATCAGATAGAGGGAAAACAAGTATTATAGCCAATAGAAGGAAATAGATAAAATGGTTTATGGACAAGATTAAGATTAAGGAATCCAAAGATATAAGGTCATGATTATAAATTTTAATGAACATAATCATATAAAAAGGTTAGATTGAGAGAGAGAGAGAGAGGATATACATACTAAGAGCAAGTAGCGAAGGTGAAAAGGGTTTGAAGATAGAGACAATGAGCATAAGAGGTTTGATAAGCTTTGGAAGAAAGCACAGGCAGGTCAATTATCTTGTAAGGAATCCTAACAAGTTTCTACAAGGTATCATAAATCCCTTAACCAGGTAGTTTCTCATAGGACTTTAGAAGTTTTTTGTATGAATTTGTTTGTAAATCCTTTAATAGGGTGAATGTCGTATAGGTAGGATAAAATATCTTAACAAAGTAGTCCTAATAAGACTATAGATATGTCTAATCATGTATCAGTCACTCCTAATTAGGTGAGTCTCTCAGAAAGTGACACTTTGTAGCCTTCACTGACAAACTCTTTTAGTTGCAGTGAAGATTTGTGGGTACCATCCCCACCACAATTTTTTCCTCTAACCAATGATTTCTGTGAGACCAAAAATATATGTGTTATGGGTGTGTAAATCATTTCATGAGTTATTTTTATTTACTTTATGTTTTATCAATTACAAATTATCGTTAATATAGAAAAGACTATCGTTAAATTGAGAATGAACTATATGTTTAAGATTAAAAGTTTGATTTGATGCAAATGTTTAAGTACTGATTCACCCCCTCTCTCAGTACCTAATATTTCCAACCAGCACAAAAAATATCATCTAACATCAAAAACATGAGCTAAAAATAAACATCCACAACATAAAAATGGAGCTAAAACCTTTGGGTCTACTACCCATCATACTATCAAAACTACTATCAGTTTGATAAAGAAGCCACCAAGGGCTATACCAATCAACATAAAAATATCTAGTACTAATGTTTAAAATTAAAACAAAAATATATAAACAACATCCATGGTGTCACCTAGCATCAGACAAAACAAAAATAACCATAACAAGGGACATAGTCCCTAGTGAGTTCCCTTGTAAGTGCATTGAATCTTCTCCATGGCCACTAACCAATCCTTAGTTAGAAACTTGAAGAGCTCCTTATAATTTCCAACATTGCCATCATCGTTGGCCAAAAAATTCTTCTATAGTAAAAAAATGGAAGTTACAAAGCTATGCATAACCCTCATGGAGAATCTTGAGATAATACCATTTTTTCTTTAAAGCACTAGGACTCTATATTTTGTTTTTTCAATCTCCCCAATAGTTAGATCACATTTGTTATAATTATTATCCAGGTGGTCACAAAAAGCTCCAAATGCAGTAGGATTTTATTTATTCAAGAATCATATCATTGGTTAGGTAGATATAGGGATTTTTTTTATGCTCTCAGAAGTGTGAGAAGAGAAATTTTTCGTCTCTGAACTATAAACCATTTCCTCATTCTTCTTAGTATCTTCATCCACCTCCTTCCCAGTGTCTTTCTTCTCCTCACTCTGAATTTCAACTTCCTCTTCATAATTTGTGTCCACTTTTAGTTTCTTCCCCTCACCCAAGGGAGGAGTAGCCAATCTAGTTGACTATGTTGGGGTGTTGGTTTCTTCCATGACCTCTATGGTAGAATCAATTTCTCGAATAGTGAATTTATATGTTATGTGAGACATCAATAAAAAAATGTAAATTTATATTATCATATTTTATGTATATCAAAAAAAAATGTTAACAAATATAACATATATAAATGTCAATCATATAAAAAGATAAATGCTCAAATATCATAATTATTTCAAATAACAAAATTAAGAAAATTTTAGATCAAAGATAAAAATTTGAACTAATATTTAACCAAACATCATAATCACTTATATAATAAAACTATAAAAAAAAAAATAGATCAAAGATACAAAGATTTGGACTAATAGATAGATAGAACATCTAAATCTTTAGAAAATTTTAAGATAAAAGATATTAAAATTTAGACTAATATATTTATATTTTTAAAAAAAAATGAGCCTAATTTATCTATATGCTCCCTAAATCCATACATTACCCCATAAAAAAATTATAAAGAAATTAATATTCATTCTTAACCATTTTCCTTCTTATATAAGTCAATCTACTTTATCATCATGTCTCTTATGGAATTCCTATTCCACATTCTTGGATGTTTTCCATGTTTGATTTCTAATATCCAATTCCCATGTGCATAATATTTTATAATTAATTAAGCCGATAGGCTTTCTAGTGGGAGCTTTTGCTCCTGGAAAATTTCATCGATTTTTTCATCCTACCTACCTGGTTGCTTGCTTGCAAATGGTGGTTGTCATCCATCACCAATTTTGGCTCATCCTGCTTGCCAACGACGGGTGTTGTGGTAGTGTTCCCAGCTATACTCCCCCAATGCAATAGTTGTTTTGTTCTGTGTGCCAGCTACCTCCCTGCAGCCTTCACCGCTAAGTCACTGTTCCTACATACTTGAATGAAAATTTGGGGATAGGATTGTGCTTGGCTGCAAAAAGGGGATGGAGATTGTGTCTTCCACAGCTATGTCTAGGACCTACGACCCATGACATTGGTAAGCTTGGATTATTTTTGGATAATAATAAGCTAGAAGTAAACATACCTAGCGAGATTGGTGAAATTAGAAGTCTTGGGAATTTATCGGTAGCTTTCTTGAGAGATCCCTGATACAATTGGTCACCTTCAATAGTTGATACATCGTGTGTTCAACCACAACAATCTATCCGATAATATACTTGCAAGTTTGGGAAAATTTTACAATTTGTAATTGCTAGATCTCTCCAACAATTTGTTCATTGGACACTTACCCCATGAAGTTGTAGCCAGTCTTGCTAATTTACAATTTTATTTCATGGCGCTGGTGCACTAGGAAGTGGTCATGGTGAGATTTCAGGGAGGATTTTGCCTATGGCTATCATGTTTCCAATGCTTAGGGAGGGTAGATTTTTTGGTAAAGCTATTATCTGCACTGATAAGGGAAGAGTACAATGCATAAGAAAGTTTTGTAGACTGCATATGACAATTCCCTTCACCTATGGATGCCTCTGAATCATAGGAGAATATGGGCACTTATGGACACTTCTAAATCGTAGGAAAATAGAGGCACTTCTAAAGATTTTGAGGTGTCTTTCTATTCACTTTTTTCTTTTGTTCTTTCCTTCGTAATTTTTTTATGTTTTGTACAGTTCTTAGTGTAGTGGCCTAGACCAGGAGAGTATAAGGAAAGTTCATAGTTTCTTTTTGTTATATGTCAATAGGCAATAGAGAGACTTGATAAGTCAATCCCAAACTTTTCGGCCATGTTGAGATGGATTTGTTTTAGTGGCGATTCACGAGTCTAGGATTGGCGTAGGGTAAGAATTGAATACTTTTTAAAAAATTATGTTTCTTCTATCTACTTATTAATGGATTTCCATTAGGTGTTGTTTTCAATTCCATATGTTTCATTCCTAATTGTGTTTTTTTTGGCTTTTTGGAGATGCTCAATCGACATGCAATTTGCATATGCTCATTGAAGCATTACTCTGCACTTGTATGTTGTTGTTATGCTGAAAGTAATGTGTTGGTATATGTGACACCATTCACTTATTATGTTCTATAAAACAAAGTCCTCAACAAGGATTATGCCACTCTATTTACAAAATTCTTTCTAATTTATTTAACAATTACATTTGCCAGATTTTAGAACAGGGTGTTAGGAACCCACAACTGCCACTTCTCCCTCTCACCCATTTGAACCCATTTTCCATTCACCTTCCACCGCTACTTCTTCTCCCTCTTTCCCATTCAAATAGACATGAATGCCTGAATTCCTCCCAACTTTTTCCCCAACTACAATCCACAACCCAAGAAATAAATCTAATCCTTTTATAACTCTCCTTCCATGCTTCCTTCTATCCAACCATCCATCCATCCAAAAATACTGACCTTCCTTCGAGTGCCAAGCAATAATGACATTACCCAATAATGACATACTAAACCCACCAAACCCACTGACAGTAATTAGCTCATCCTAAATCCAAGTACAGCCAAAACAAGTAGTTCTAGCCATTGGATAATGCCCTTAAAGTATTTTGTATGTTTACTATCTTCAAATCGGTTGATTTCACACAAAAAGTTGCATCTAATAAGAAGAATTACTACTACATCCATTACTCTACCCCCACAAGACAAAATTGTGAAACCACTGCTTACTGGATCCAGCATTTTCTTTATTCTATTTTAATGCCTGAAAGAAGAGAGGGAAATTTTTCCCTAATGGAGTTATGGTTGCAAATTTTCTCATTTGCAAATACAAGTTCATCCATCCTACTGAGTACAAGAGTAAGAATATCAAGCATTGGATTTGAGAGATCAATGGGTTTTGTGTGGCATTTTATTCTTCATGTGTATTTCATTATAACATTATTTGGTTCCTCTACTCTAGCTGAGGATCCATATAGATTTTTTTATTAACGGTTACATATGGTACTATATGGCCTCTTGGTGTCCCTCAGCAGGTGATATTTGTTTCCTTTATTTAAAAATCACATTCACTCAAAGTCCATTCCATATAAAAATTGATTTGGTTGCATGACTCTAAGATCTGTATTGTTGTTGTTGTAGGGGATTCTTATCAATGGCTAGTGCCCTGGACCTCAGATTGATAGTGTGACAAATGATAACATTATTGTTAATGTATTCAATAAGTTAAATCAGCCATTCCTTTTATCATGGTGAGTTCTAAATCTCCCTTTTTTGCATGTTGGTATGCTACATCTTGTTATTCTTGAGTCACTATTAATGGAGTGTGCACTGTGCTGACATAAATGCCCTTGTAACAAGAATGGGATACAATAGAGGAGAAACTCTTGGCAAGATGGAGTTCTTGGAACCAACTACCCCATTCCACTGGGAAAGAACTTTACTTACAAGTTAGCTGATAGGAGTTTCAATTTTATAGACAAGACATTTAGAATGAACACACCAGATGTTATCATTTATAGTTATAAATGTTTTGAGATACTCCCAAATATGCATCTTGATAATATTTAAATGTTAAATCTACATCCACAATTACTTACAAAAACATATCATGAAATTGTGCATATATTAATTGCTATTCAGCCATCAAACTGATTAATTTCTCCATTAAAAGGGAATTTTTTTGGTTGTTCTTCCTGTTTATGGAAAATGCAAGTGCTGGAGGTTATTAATTTTGAATTTGCCCATCTAAGAATGAGGGTTTTGTATTAGTGTGAAGAGGCAGTGTGTTGCTATTAATTTTGAATTTTCCCATTTAAGAACAGGGGTTTTGAGATTTACATATTTCCAAACTAACAGTTCTCAGAGGGTTCTTGTTTGAACTTACCTCGGCAATGCATCTCAAAGTAATAATTTGTGATTCAGCTGTTGTGAGCTGTGACATGAATTCATTAGTTTGTTGCACAAGTTCTACAATTGATTGGCAAAATTATTTTAATTTAATTTCTAGATGTTTTCTTTTCTTTTCTACATTTGAAGCATCCCCCTTCTTCATTTCTTCAATTTGTGCTTTTGCAGCTTTCATTTCTATTTCTAATGCTAGGGTTTTCTAAGATCAAGGATCAGGCATTCCTCCCTTGAAAGAATGTTGTGATCCCATTAATAACACCATGCAAAAGTAGAGAAGACTATTCATGGGATGATTTAATGGATCATAGGCATATACAACTCCCTCCAAATGAAGCCTGCTATGCCAATTAGAATAGCTACAATTTTAATCAGACCACCACCATTGATTTTTATGGGTGCGCACTGGAGTTTGAACATTTCACCAATGCTTTCTTTGTCCATTGATCAAAATCTATGACAAAAGGAGGCAACATCCACCATCATAATGCTCTTGTTAACAGACAAACAAAATTTAGTATTGTAATTGCGCTCCTCTTTTGAATCAAACATAATTCAACATTGTAATTATGCTCCCCTTTTGAATCAAGTAGAATATATTTGCAGTTTCCTTACCATACATTTTCTATGACTTTTGTAATTGTAATTTCTATAAAACAAACTTGGTGCTTCTATCCAACCCCTATCACCTCTACACTCAGCTCACCATTGCATGCACAAAATCATGCGACTGCTAGTAATTACTAAAGACTATACTAAAGTTTAAAAAAACATTGTATATGACCCTTCAAATATATTATGTAAATACTCCAAAGTGAAATCAATAAAAAAAAGTTTTTAAAAAAAAATAAAGAAAATAAAAAAATCTCAAAGATTCAAACACCACATACATTAAACTCGTAGAAATAATATTGGATTTAAATTGGAAGTATGATTGTATTTTTACAATGGAAATCTATGTCATCTTTCCTAACTTTTATCTATCACTAATTTGTTATATGTTTCACATGAGTTCATAATGACATAGTTGTCTATTTTGACACAAAAAATGAAATTGTACATTGGAAAAAGACACCCGTATTATGCATGTACATACATGGGTGTGTGCCCCATGATAATTTCTTCATATTATGATCAAACATAGACAAATGGAGACAAATAGAGTATGCAATTTTGTGTTTTACAATGGTTGGAAATAGACTGCTAGAAAAGTAGATGGTTGGGGGTGCTAGGGAATAGGAGGGAACATTGAGGTGAGATAAAGGAAATAGACTTAACTATCCAATGCATTTCCACTTAGTCTTTTGGTTAATTTAATGTGAGAAGGGATTAAAACATAAAAATAAAATGTGGGGAAGAAGATCTAATAAAAACCGTCAAGTTATGAATGCTTAAATACCTAAACAAACTCTTTCATATGTTGTGTTATGAACTTTTTGTGTGTGATTTGTAGAGAGTGGATTGTGGGGAAATGGGAGAGGATGGAAAAATACTCAAGGGAAAAAAAAGAAGAAGCAGAAGAAGAAGGAGAATTTGTTATTAGAGGGTGGGATAACATGTCTGAGGAGAACAAAATGCCACAAGATCAAATGTGCAGAAGAAAACCTCTAAGAAGAAATATGTTGGATTAACCCTAACAGTGAGAATTCTTATTTTTTATTCTAGTATCTTCTTCATAGAATAATTAAATAATATGGTTGAAAAGGGTTTGTATATTTAAAATAAGAGGGTTGTATTAGGTTTCTCCTAAATTTCTTATTGGTTTAAATAAATTCCAACCATTTTTTTATTTTAAAAACTAATTTGTAGATCAAGAGAGGAAATTTTGTGAAGACTCAATAAGAAGTGGTAGAAGAAAACACAAGGTTTAGGAAAGTGGAATAGTGGGTCAACCACATAAGAATTCATTCTATAGAATTTTTGAGGGACAACACTATTGGAAACTGCAATTGAAACAATTGTTGTATTGTCATTGATGTCAAACCTTAACTGGTAAGACTGTTGCTACTTAGGAAAGTACTATATCTATTTGAGTGTTGCTAAGGGGCTAGGCAAGGTTGGTAACAATAGCACCTAAGGAAAGGTTGAGTTATCTTGATACTACAAAGTGTACTTGACTATGTTGCACAGTGATGAGACAATGTATTATTTATCTTAGTAAGACTGAAGACTAAACTAGTAGGCTTGACCGAGAAAAGAATGGAAAAATCATGTTTAGGCTGAGTAATGTTACTGTCAACCAAGTCAATACATGCCAAGAAAAATTCTAGTGTCGACCGAATGATAGTTAATTGCCAAGGAAGACAGTGTAAGTCGAGGAAACATTTTTAGTAATGACCAAGCTTTCTAGATGAAGACCAAGTAGTTGATCACAGTATTGACCAAGCATCAGCAATTTTATATTTGAAGAGAATTTAATTTTGGAGCTGACATTGTTGAATTCTTGGATTATGTAAAATGTGTTGACTTTATTTATTGATTGTCTGAAAGCATTAAATGCACTGTAAAATGTTTTATTGTAAATCTTTAAAAGATTTGAGATTATTCTAGAAAAGGAGTCGAAGAACATGAAGTGGGTAGATTCAATGAATCTGACCTAAACCTAAGATCTATGAATGAGATTGAGTGGCATAAGATGAGTTAACCTAATTAAGGAAAGTATAAAGAGAACCTGAGAATTTGGATATGTAAGGTATTGGATATGCAAGTGCATGGGTGAACAGAGAATGTTGGAAGATCAGTAAAGTTTTATTGACTGAATAAGTAGAAAAGGCTAAAGGAGAATTGTTATGGTTGCTTGAAGAAAAGTTTCAAGCAGATCAGAGATGCAGATGGCAAAGTTTCAAAGTTAGTAAACGAGCATTAGTGTACGAAATCAGATCTAATATTTGCAAAGTGATTTGTATATTTTTCAGATAAATATTGTTGCTACTTTCTAACCATTGTAATAGTCAAAATCCTTTTAACAAAGGTTGACCTAATAGTCATATGTTAAATCCTTTGAACAAGGTTGCATTCTAATGGAGTGTATGTAAGTCCTATGACTAGGCTCACTTTTAACAGGGTGATTAAAATCCTTTAACCGGGTCACACCTGATAGTGTGTATTGTAACCTTTGATAGGGTTGGCTTTTTACCGAGCTCACTTCAGAACAGTGGAAATAATAGTAGCATGTTACAAAGTGGTTTTTCCCAAATTATGTTTCCACTATAAATCTTGGTGTGAATGTTTTGGTTTCAACATTTCTATGTTTTACAAGTTAAGTTATAGCTAGGTAGTGGACTGCATTGTTGTATGTTTCTATTATTGAATCAATGATGACCGAGTTTGTTTTGGTTATTGGATCTGATTTAAGGAAAAGTTTTTAAGTTTGTTTTATACATCAGGACCTAAGAATAACTGATTCACCCCCCCCCCCCTCTCTATTGTTCTAAATCATATTAAAAATTGGTATCAAAGCTTTGTTTCTTATTATTAGTGTTGATAGAAATCAAGTTTAAAGGGGCTTGAAGCAAATGATCAGGATGTATAAGAAGGAGGTACCGAAGTTGAACAAGGAAAACTTCCCTGCATGGCAAAGCTTGATGAAGCTACATCTAGCTGGTATTGGTGACTCTGCAAAGTACTACATTGAAAATAGCTATGTCTCACCTGTCACACCTTTGACTATCAAAGAAATGAGAGCTAAGCAAGAATATAATCAGGCAATGCTAGAAATTGCATCTGCCCTAAGCTATCCAGAATTCTAAGACATTAAGGATTGGAAAACTGCTAATGATATGTGGGACACTCTTGCAAGGATCTATGGTGGTGACTTAAATGTACTGAAAGCAAAGCCCGAGAGACTTAGAGGTAAGTTTGATGAAATGAGAATGCAAGAAGGTGAAAACATTGCACAATATTGTGGTAGAATAAAAGAAGTTGTGAATGCTATTAGAGGAGCAAATGGGGCCATTGATGATGAAACTATAATTGGGAAAGTAGTAAGAACCCTACATCCTATATATGCTATTAAGATCTCAGCTATTCAGGAATCTAGATGCAACTCTACTAATGTGCTTACTTTGGAAAGTTTGGTTGGTAAGCTGACTACTTTTGAACTCTCTAACTATGATAATTTCATTGTTGGAAGCATTGGTAATGTTGAATCTTCTTTCAAGTCACATCTAGTTATGAACAAGCTAAAGAAAGAAAAAGAAAGATGCATCAGTGAAAGTGAAAGTGAAAGTGATAGTAAAAGTGATAGTGAAAGTGACAGTGACACTTTTGATGAAGAACTAGAAGATCTAGAAGCTCTTATGGCTAGAAGACTAAGAAGGGGAAAAGGAAAGTATAAAGGTAAACTCCCTATTATATGTTTTGCATGTAATAAAGTTGGTCATATAGCTGCTAGATGTCCTAACAAGAAGGATAAAGATGATGAATGGAAAATCAAACTCAAAGATAGAAAAGATGGCAGAAGTTGCCGATGGAACAAAGACTACAAAGGAAAAGGAAAGAAATCTTGTTACATTGCTGAAAAAGAAACTGACACTGATAGTGATGATTTTCAAATTGAGGTAGTCTATGTTGCAATGAAAGATGAATCTAATGAGGATGACAAAACTACTTTGATATCCTATGTGAACAAGAACAATAAATGGATTATTGATAGTGGTTGTTCACATCACATGACTGGTGACAAAAATAAATTTGAGACCTTACATCATTACAGAGGTAAAAGTGTAAAATTTGGTAATGATGCACCATGTCTTGTTAGAGGAAAAGGTTTGATTAAACTGACTGATAAGATATCTTGTGAAAATGCATATTGGGTTGAAGGTCTTAATTATAATTTGTTAAGTGTTACTCAGCTTAACAAAACTGGTTACCGAGTGGAATTTCATCACAAGCAAGCTAAAATATTTGATGCTACTGGAGAACTAATTGGAAGTGGAGATCAAACTAGAGGTAATTTGTTCTATCTTGACCTATCTATAGAAACATGTTTAATTGCACAACTTGATGATATTTGGTTATGGCATAAAAGGTTGTGTCATGTTAACTTTGACAATCTAGTAGAGATAATTAAGAAGAAAAAGGTAAGAGGTCTACCTAGATTGAAGAAACTTGAGAATGTGATGTGCAAGGAATGTCAGTTCAGAAAAATGATAAAGTCAAGTTTCAAGAGCAAATCCTTTACTTCTAAAAACATTTTAGATTTGGTTCATACTGACCTTTGTGGACCTATGGGTGTACAAAGTTATTGTGGTGCTAGATACTTTATCTTATTTGTTGATGATCATACTAGGATGATGCATGTGATGTTTCTAAAAGAAAAATCTGAAGCTTTTCAATTCTTTAAGTGGTATTTGGCTAAGGTTGAGAAGGAGACAGGTAGGAACTTGAAATGCCTTAGATCTGACCGAGGTGGAGAATTTACATCAAATGAATTTAATCTATTTTGCAATGATAGAGAAATTAAAAGATAGATGTCTACACCTAGAACACCTCCACAGAATGGTATAGCAAAAAGGAGAAATAGATCTATCTTGGATTGTGCAAGGAAATTATTGATTGAAAAGAATGTGGCACAAAAATACTAGAAAGAAGCTATAAGCACTGTTGTCTACACTCTTAACCAGGTATAGATCAAGAAAGGTACAAATCTAACACCCTATGAATTATGGCATGGGCATGCACCGAGTGTTAAATACTTTAGAATCTTTGGAAGTAAGTGTTATATATTAAAAGACACTAGGAATGGAAAGTTTGATGCAAAGAGTGATGAAGGCATATTCCTAGGGTACTCCACAAAAAGTAAAGCTTACAAGTGTTTGAACTCTAACACTACCAAAATTGCGGAAAGTGTGAATGTCAAAATTGATGAGTATGCAAAAATAAATGAAGCTGATAGCAAAAGAGAACCAGAAGATTATAGATCTTTTGTGTACATTTAGGAAGAAGAAGAGGTAAATAACAGACTTCAACCTAATGCCAAGTCTCGGGTAAGCAATGTTGAGCAACAAGATGCTACCGAGCATCAGAAAAATAGTGATGAGAGAGAACAAGAACATGCTAAGCTATAAGAAAATGTTACTGAGTATCAAGAAGAGGTTGTCAAGCATTCAGAAGTTGAATCTGACAATCTTATTGAGGAACATGATAAAATAGAGGAGAGAGGAGCTGAACTTGTTTTGGAAAAATATGTAATAAGACATCACAAGCCTGAATAGATAATTGGAGACAAAAATACTAGAATTTAGACCAGAAGTAAGACTAAGGATCCAACATGCCTATTGTGTGAATTTGAAACCAAGTCGACTAGAGAGGCATTAGAGAATGAAGACTGGATACAAGCAATGAATTAAGAAATTGACTAGATTGAGAAGAATGATACTTGGACTCTGGTGCCGAGACCTGAAAACAAAAATGTTATAGGAACAAAGTGGGTGTTTCAGAATAAGATGAATGAAAATGGTGAAATCACTAGGAACAAAGCTAGGCTGGTATGCAAAGGCTACGCACAAGAAGAAGGAATAGATTATGGGGAGATATTTTCCCTTATAGCTAGATTGGAAGGAGTAAGAACTCTACTTGCATATGTTGCTTATAAAGATTTCAAGGTATATCAAATGGATGTCAAGTCTGCATTTTTTAATGGTATACTAGAAGAAGAAGTTTACATGGAATAGCCAGAAGGTTTTATTGATCCAAACAGAAGACACATGGTGTGCAAACTAAACAAAGCACTATATGGATTGAAGCAAGCTCCCAGAGCATGGTATGAGAGGTTGCACAACTACTTTATATAGATTGGATTTTCAAGAACAAATGACACAAGCAATCTGTACATCAAGGATGAAGAAGGTAAAGGTATCCTATTAGCAAAAAATTTTGTGGATGACATTATTTTTGGTGGACAAGATGCATTATGTAAAAAAATTTCAAATCAAATGCAAACTGAATTTGAAATGAGTATGTTTTGTGAGATCAAATTCTTTTTTGGTTTACAAGTATATAAGAGGAAGAATGGAATTTTCATTACACAGTCTAAGTATGTTAATGAAATACTGAAAACTTTTGGGATGGAAGATGCTAAACTAGTGGGAACTCCTATGGTTACTGGACAAAAGTTATCTAAGAATGATGATGCTATAGAAGTGAATCAGACTTTGTACAGATCCATGATTGGAAAATTGCAGTATGTTGTACATAGTAGACCATATATTGCACTAGCTGTTGGGATTTTGGAAAGATTCTCTGCCAATCCTAAGGAAACACACATGATGGCTGTAAAAAGAATTATGAGATACTTGAAAGGAATTGTTGACTATGGTCTATATTATAATAAGGATGACAATTTTGAACTTAGAGTTTATACAGATGCTAATTGGGGAGGAAATGTAGATGATAGAGAGTACTAGTGGTGGAGCTTTCTTTCTTGGATAGAGATTAGTCTCCTGGACAAGCAAAAAACAAAATTCCATTTCCCAATCTATTGTCGAGGCCAAGTATGTTGTTGCTACAGTAAACTATTCAAATTTGGTATGGATAAAACAATTGTTGATAGGCATGAAAGAAGAAATCACTGAACCTATTGTTATTTTCTGTGACAACACAAGTGCTATCAATATTTCTAAGAATCCAGTGATGCACACTAAGACCAAGCACATTACAATCAAGTATCACTACTTGAGAGAATTAGTACAAGATAAAGAAGTCCGAATGGAATATGTGAATACAAAAGAACAATTAGCAGACATATTCACTAAAGCTTTACCCAGAGAAGCTCATGAGTATTTGAGAAGTCAATTAGGGGTCCTTCCCCTAACTGAAGCTACCTAGACTAGCTAGGAGCACTGCATCAAATGTGCTATAGTAAAACATTTGTGAAATTGATGCAGAAGATTGTCACACTTTAGGGCTGGCCTAGAGTTGTGAAAAGAAGCAAAGACAAGGAATCAGTCATAAGAAAGATAACAGAGGGAGAAACATTGAGCTGCACAGATATTATCTACATTTGCTAGATGTATGTTTTAGTTGCTGCTTTGGAATTTTTGTCAAAGAGGGAGATGAACTGATATGATAACACATGGAACTAAAACTAAGGGTGATGAACTAAAATGAAGGATCAGGATAGAGGGAGATCTAAATACTGCTGACGGTCATAGAAGTGAGTGAGGCTTATAGGATTCTAAATCAAAATGAAGCTAAGGATATTATAAATAATTCTTTGATGGATAGATAAGTTTTTTTTTGGATTGGTTGGTAATCCATGTGTTATTCAAGTGATATCATATGGTGTTTCCATCAATGCCAAAGAGGGAGATTGTTGGAAACTACAATTGAAATAATTGTTGTATTGTCATTGATGTCAAACCTTAACTATTAAGACTGTTGCTACTTAGGAAAGTAATATGTCTATTTGAGTGTTGCTAAGGGGCTAGGCAAGGTTGGTAACAATAGCACCTAAGGAAAGGTTGAGTTATCTTGATACTACAAAGTGTACTTGACTATGTTGCACAATGATGAGACAATGTGTTGGTTATCTAAGTAAGACTGAAGACTAAATTGGTAGGCTTGACCAAGCAAAGAATGGAAAAATCATGTTTAAGCCGAGTAATGTTAGTGTTGACCGAGTCAATACATGCCAAGAAAAATTCTAGTGTCGACTGAACAATATTTAATTGCCAAGGAAGACAGTGTAAGCCAAGGAAACATTTTTAGTAATGACCGAGCTTTCTACATGAAGACTGGGTAGTTGATCACAGTATTGACCAAGCATCAGCAATTTTATATTTGAAGAGAATTTAATTTTGGAGCTGACATTGTTGAATTCTTGGATTATGTAAAATGTGTTGACTTTATTTATTGATTGTTTGAAAGTATTAAATGCACTGTAAAATGTTTTATTGTAAATCTTTAAGTGATTTGAGATGATTCTAGAAAAGGAGCCGAAGAACATGAAGCGGGTAGATTCAATGAATCTGACCTAACCCTAAGATCTACGAAGGAGATTGAGTAGCATAAGATGAGTTAACCTAATTAAGGAAAGTATAAAGGGAACCTGAGCATTTGGATATGTAAGGTGCTGGATATGCAAGTGCATGGGTGAACATAGAATGTTGGAAGATCAGTAAAGTTTTATTGACTGGATAAGCAGAAAAGGCTAAAGGAGAATTATGGTGGTTGCTTGAAGAAAAGTTCTAAGAAGATCAGAGATGGAGATGGAAAATTTTCAAAGTCAGTAAACTAGCATTAGTGTATGGAATCAGATCTGATATTTGCAAAGTGAGTTGTATATTTTTCAGATAAATATTGTTGCTACTTTTTAACCATTGTAATAGTCAAAATCCTTTTAACAGAGGTTGACCTAATAGTCATATGTTAAATCCTTTGAACAAGGTTGCATTCTAATGGAGTGTATGTAAGTCCCTATGACTAGGCTCACTTTTAACAAGGTGATTGAAATCCTTTAACCAGGTCATACTTAACAGTGTGTATTGTAACCTTTGACAGGGTTGGCTTTTTACCGAGCTCACTTCAGAAGAGTGAAAATAATAGTAGCATGTTACAAAGTGGTTTTTCCCAAATTGGGTTTCCACTATAAATCCTGGTGTTGATACTTGTGTGAATGTTTTGGTTTGAACATTTCTATGTTTTACAAGTTAAGTTACAGCTAGGTAGTGGACTGCATTGTTGTATGTTTCTATTATTCAATTAGTGATGACTGAGTTTGTTTTGGTTATTGGATCTGATTTAAGGAAAAAAATTTAAGTTTGTTTTATACATCAGGACCTGAGAACAATTGATTCACCCCCCCCTCCCCCTCTCTATTGTTCTAAATCATATTAACAAACACATCATGACTTCAATTGCATGATCGACAACAAAAAGTGGAGGAAAAGTGGGATATTGTAATCAAGTGCATGTGAAATTAACATTGTAGCAAATTTGATTAGTGGTTTTCTTATTTTTATAGGGTTTAGGTGTGAATGTGGAAATCTATGTATTTATTAAGAAAAAACAAATGCTCGTATATATTTAAAGGATCACACATATCATGAAATGACTCATTGTCAAGATTCACATTATGGAGAAAACATATTGAAAGCATTAATTATAGGTTTTTAATTTATTTGTACTCTATCCAAATGAATTTTAATATTGGAATGAACTTACAATATTCCCTTTTTCATATTATTTCATTGTCATGGGCTTTATGCATTTCCCATCAGTGATTCATATTTATATTACATAAGTACATCATATGATAGTCAACAACATGCTAGTGGTATTATTGCACACTTCCACATTCAACTGCTTTGGTAGAACAAACAAATATTGAAAACCCTAGTATCATTTGGAAATTAGTCAATACAATTTTTATGTACAACAATCAGGCCCATACTTGCATTGGACACCACTTAAGACTTGTGGAGAAATAATATATGGATAATATGATTAGAACCCAAAACTACAAGAACAAATATTGAAATTCTAAGTAGTGTGGAGCATTTTTCAAATCCATCTATTGGATAGAAATCTCATCTTTTGTTTTTTTCCCTAAATTTATGGATGATTTTGAAAAATTTGTAGTCTTTAGGGTTTGCTAGGTCTAATTGCCTTTGAAAAATCATAAAAACCCTAGTTTTGGTCGTCAGCGTTCTAATTCTTTGTTACTTTTTCCAATGACTTAAGTCTCAAATTTGCATGTGCGCTTCTTTTTTCCTCTTAGTCGCTGAGTCTCCTTAAGGTTCAAGAATATTCCCTTTTGTTTGGTGATTCCCCAAAAGCCTTTGTTGCCTGATCTCATGAGTCTCTTAGAATATTCCTTAGCATCTAATGACTTGGCATTTCCCCTTTACTCTCCAGATCTCGTAATGATAGTCTTGAGATCTAGTGACTGCTGTATTTGATTTTTCACTAAGGGACTATAGTCATGTAATCTCTGAATTGGTTTTTCCTATGGTCAAGAGATCTCTTAATGATTTATCTAAGCGGCCTTTTATTCAACGATCATGAGTTTTCTCTTTGGTCGCTGAATCTCAAGATGGAATAGCGGTCTTCCTTGGCAGTTGTCTTCAGATCTCATAATCGTATGGTGGTTTGTCTTTTTGTTCAGCGATTGTGAGTTCTGTTGGTCACGTGATCTCCTAATGTTGGTGGCTATCTCTATGGTGGTTAGTTATTCTGTGACGTAGTTGTCGCTAGATCTCTAAATGTGGCGGTTAGGTGACAAAGGATTGTCAGATTTATTGAGAGTCGTCAATGATTTTTTATCATGTGGATGGCGCTTGATCTCTAGTCTTAACCTAGAGTGAAGAAGTTTTCTTGTGACTTAGAGAATGCCTCAATCATGTGATCTTGGGATTAAACCCCAGTTAAGTGAAGATTATGAGATTTAGCGAGAAGTCTTTGTCACCAAGTCTCCAGATGTGCCCAAGGTCAAGTGAGGGTTATTGAAGTGGTTAGGACCTAGTGGTTATGATTGTTTTTAGTGATTTAGGGACTATGTGGTCATGTGATCTTAGGTTCCTGATAGTTAAGTGGTAAGCTTTCAGCGATTCAGTGACATGGTTTTCTCAGAGTCGCAGGATCAGGCGGTTAGTTATGAAATCTTCTTATGACTTAATTCAGACTACTAGATGAATTGAAGGGTGAGATCGACGGTGGTTGCATTATCTCAAGAAGGAAGTCAAATAGTTAAAACTTTATGAGATTTTGAGACTTCAGGATTATCGCCAGATCTCTAGGTCGAGTGATTGCTAGAAGTTTTCAAAGACAAATATATTGCCCCAACTATAGTTCTCTGACTATAGTCACCAGTTCTTAGAACAGAATAAATAAAATGTATCACTTCCTTCAATTGCTAGATCTCCAAATGGCTGGGTCACCCGATCTCAGAATGAATTTTGAAAAGTCAACAGTATTCCATGACTACAAGATTTCCTCTTAGTCGCCGGATCTCGGAATACCTTTCTAAAGCACCAAATTTGTAAAATGATTATTGTAGCCTTTTCTTTAGTCGCCAGATCATAGGATGTTCAAATTTAAAATTTTCTTAGCTACGGCTAGTATTTTGAAACCCTGTGCATGCTGAAGTAATGGCAGAAGTGACCTTTTGTTCAATGAGGATGTCAGATGTGGTGGCGCATTCAATACTGCAGGTTAAGACAACTAGAGGTGGCTCATTTGGGAATTATGAAGCTTATTGAAGAAGTACATAGCGCTAGGTTTTTTGAGTTTTCTAGACTTGTAGTGGGATCAGTGAATTTGTAGAAGAATTTCCAGAGCTATAGTTAGGATGAGTCAGATGACAGCAAGCGAAGTCTCTACTAGCCAGGGGTTGAAGGAGAAAGTTAAGGAAAGTTTCTCAGATGAATTTCTCACTCTCTTGCCTAGTTATTCTCAGAATAAGAAGGTCAAGGATGACATTTTTGTTGATGACTTAGGTTATTGTAGGGATGCTAAAACTCTAGAAATCATAGGCATGTGCCTGTTTACATACTTCTACAAGAATCATGACAGCATCATACCGATTTCAAACCATTGGACTTCAGGGTTGGCCAAGTTAATTATTTCAAAAGTTTTTCTAGATGTGGACTTGCTCCTCATGCTATCTTAGATGTATGATCCTCTCTCAAAGACCATTAGAAAAGAGGATGGCTCCCCCCTGGTCACTTTGGATAGGAATTCTTTTATGAATGCCTTCGAGATTCAGTTTCCAATGGCCACAGAAATCAACTTACAGGCCTTGGCAAATAGATATGTTAGAGAGGCTACTCTGGTCTCAAGGGAGATTAAGAATCACATGCTGAAGGAGAATAAGAATTATATTACACCTATGGTCAGATCAATTCTGTATGCCTACAAAGACCTAAAGTTTTACATGAAGTACATCGCATATGGGATATGCCAAGTTTTGGGAATTGATACAGGTCTTGAGAGGATTACATCTAATATTTTGATGTTGGTGATGGATTCATAGAGCCATATGGTGAGAAAAGGGTATGACTTTATTGGTTATATCATAAATAAGATGCATGAGGTTTTTCTTTCCCTGAAGAATTTCACCTCTGGTTCTCAACCTAGGTTCATGCATTACTCTTTGCTAATGCATCTAATTGTGTATCATAATTATGGTCTGATTAATTTGGATGACCTCAAACCACAAATGATTTGGAATGGACAACCTAACCTAGTTTAGTTCTAGTTAGGAGTCTAGAGCCCTTCATGCCCTAGGAGAGACTTTAGTGCTTTTGAGAACTGGATTGTGTTCCCCATTCTCTAGAGTTTGGGTGTGAATTGCTCAAGATTACCCACCAAGGTCTTGTAGTTGGTGAGACCCCAACAATTTATGCATAATTAGACCAAGGGTCACAATTGGGGAGATATCTACTATGAGACAAGCTATACAATGATTAGGGTTTATGGATGCCCTCAGCCTCCTCATTTACTCCCATTCTATGTACCACCAAGAATTGCATTTCTAGAGTTTGTCTGACAACTCATGTTGATAGAAAGAGAACATTTAGCTTCCCACAGAAAGGGGACTCTCACTCCTCGGCACTTCAGGGTGCATTATATTACAATTGGGAAGGGAGCATTCAATAAGGTTAATGATTGGTTAGAGAAGTACAAGATGTTTGTAGCACCACATAGTTATGTGGACACAAAAGGTTTCATGGTTGCTGCAAGGAAGTACTACATGCCCACCATTCCTTTCAATAAATTACATGAGGAGTATCTTGAAGAAGATGTGATCAGGAACATCATTGAGGATGATGAGGTGGATAAAAGAATTAAGCAATTGGATCGGCTACAAAAAATTGAGGAGTTTAAAGGAAAAGGATTGGTATTTGGGGGTTTCTTTCCCACTTTGCCTTACTTCCAAAGACTTGAGTAGATGATGGCTCAATTTGACACACTTGTTGAATCCATGAGGGATCAAATTAATGATGCTAATCAGGGCAAAAAGGCCCATTTAGAGTTAGAATGTGATGAGGATAGTGATGGTGGCTACCCCATATATAGTCCACCCACTATGGAACAACCAATGGACGAAGGGCCTGGGGAGGAGAAAGAAAGTGTTGATCTTGTTGAATTGCCCAGTTATGGGGATACTGTTGAGCCTCAAATGAAAAAGAAAAAGTTCTTAACTGGTGAGCCTTCAAAGAGGAAGATGAAAGACAGAGTGAGTTCCCTTTACACATGGACTAGCTTTCATCACCATGAGATTAGGAAAGTAGTCAGAGAGGCTAAAAGGTAGCAGAAGTATGAAACAAAAGATGTAGAGTTGCCTCTGGCTTTAGGCCAGGATGAAAGATTAATTGAGAAAGATGCTTTCATGAAGGATGACAATTTTGTGAATTCTGAGGAATTCAAAAGTTTCTTGTTATGGCATAAGCAGCAATAGGTGGCTTCTAGTGTACAAATAACTGAGGAAGGTCAAGTGTCGGATGAGGCATTACAAAAATTGAAAGAATATGACCCTGAGGAGGAAAATCTTACTCCAGATGAGGCCAGGGAATTAGTAAGAAAAATTAATATGTTGCTTGTGCTAGGGTGGAGTTTGTATATTGACTTCATAATAGATCAAATCAAGAGACAAGAAGATGTTACTATGTCGTCTGAGACCCAAGTAGGGGACATTATAAGAGGATTTGGGTATAGCCCAAAAAGTCAGGCCTTGGCCATGTGGAGTCTATATCCAAAGGACAAGAAACCACAAATTTTGAATGTAAAAGAACAAATGGAGGGAGAAAAAATAGTGTGGTCAATCCATAATACAAGGGACCTGGAAATTTCTTAGGTTTTGACCCAATTTGCAAAATTAAATGAGGATAAAACTAAGTAGCTGTCAAAAAGATATGGCAACCTCTTGGAGGATTTTAGTACCCTAGTGAAGGATAGGGACTTGCAAATAATAAAAGTTATAGCATTAGAGAAGTAGATAGAGGAACTACAATTGCAAATCATAAATACCCCTGTAGTAGCCCCTACACCTCCTAAGAAGCCAGTGGCAATAGAGGCACAAGGAATGACAGATGAGGAGGTGGCAGTAGAATTGAAAAAGATCAATGATGAAAAGAATGAGGCAGTATTGCAGGACCTTCTGAGTATTTTGTAGCATAGATTGAACATAATCAAGGATAAATTTGACCTGGTTTATAATGCTTATGGAAAATTATCAGAATTGTAGAAGGAGGTCAACAGTTATGTGTAGATTTTGAGTGAGTTTCATACAGTATGGTCTATCAGGGCACCACTTTTTGAGAGATTTATTTTTGCTCATTCTATGGGGAGTGACATACCGGAGACAGTTGTAGGAGTTGGTGAGGAGATTGACAGAATTAAAGCCATTTTACCTCTTTTCAAGGGTAAGGCAAATTTGATTGAGGCTAAGATAGCCATGTTCAGCTCCTGTACCAACAGATTCATCCCCTCAATTTTGAGTATAGATGGAACAATAAAGAGCCTTGATAATTGGAGATCAGATGCTGATCTTCTACTGCCTAGGAAAGAGGCATTTTTAGGTGAGAGTAATAATATTGATTTAGAGAGCTTCAATAAGGCCTTGGATGAAGCCATCAAAGTAGAGGTTGACCTCACCAAGTTTGTGTTAGATGTCAAGGCAATTACAGATGCCAGATGTGAGAGACAAAAATCCCAACTACAACTTGTCTGAGGTTTTAATTGGCCATCAGAGGAATAAGTAACTGCATGGGATGAAAAGACAAAGCCTAAAAAGTCTAGATCTACTGTAGTTGATTTGGATATTTTGGATGAAGATTGAAAGGGACATCTGACACACCGGACACCTGATCCAAGGAATACAAGATTGATAAGCTATCATTCAAGAATGGTGTAGGTTAGCCTGAAATGGTAGTCACCATGTCTCATTGAAATCAAGGAGCTATCATAAATATTTGCAGTTGAGGGTGTCAATTCTTGAGCAGCCAAAGATGTACCATAATCTGAGAAAGTCTTGTCCTTTCACCACCTACGGGTTGGTTGTACATTTTGTTGTATTTTTATGTTTTAATAGGAGTTAGGTTTTCCAACCACCCAAAGCTTGTTGGACTCCCATTAATGAGGGAATTCCAAGGTGGTTGTGAAAAGGCTATTTAGAGTTGAAAGCTCATTTTGTAAAGGGGATGGTAGAAAAAGGAGAGAGATTGAAAGATATAAAAAATAGAACCAGATTGCTTAGAAGCAGATCACCAAGCTTTGTGTCTGGTCTTCTGAGTAATGGAATTGTGAATGTAAGTAGAAAGTTGATTTTAATACAAATACACTACAACTTCTACCATATATTGTTGTTGTCTCTTTGCTTATGTATTTTACTCTTGTATGTTTTTCATGTTAGGCATTTGAAATATACCAAGTTGTAAGGCAACCAGGTTGACTATTTTATGAGCTTCTTTCAAGGAAAGAATTAAATGTGCTTATATTTAATCTTGAAGAGTAAATATATTTGTATGGATCTTTGATGATAACAATATTTGGTTAACAGAATAGTTTGTAAGGCAACCTATTTGGAGTTGCGGTAGTGTGTAAGGCACACTGTAGTGTTTCTTTTAGGGTCTACTTGTTGACTTTCATTGTGACTCTATTGCCCTTAGGATTAGGCACTAGTTTGGTATTTGTTTCTCATAAGTTGTACCTTTCATCGATCTCAGAGAAAAGTTGAAACATTCACATTATTCATCAATACCTTTCTATTTTTATGTTCATTGCACTTGATAGATTGGACTGTGCCCAGGGCATTTAGTTCATATTTCCTGATTCTGCAAAGAGAGAATCATATTAGGTTGTCCCTCCTAAAAAGGAAGAAGGATGAGAATCCTTAAAGCACTAATTATTGCTTCACTAACAGTCACACTTCGTCTGGTTAAAGTTTGCATTAAAGTTATTACAGTCATATGCAAAGTGTTCTATAAGTTTATGCATTAAGAAGACTAGAAGTTGATCAATGTCCACTCATAAGAGTACTGCGAAGACAGTCATCATTAAAAGGTAATACCTGCCTGAGTCTGTGGAGCTCAAAAATGAAGGAGGATCTTATCCAATCCTCAGCAATTAGGTCTTTCTCTTGTGGGAATCAGTCTCAAGAAAAACAAGTTCGAGCACCATTTTATGTCCTACAAGAAAAATCCCTAACACCATCCTAACTAGAAATGATACTAGCTTTACTCTAAAAGATGATAAAAATTTAGTCTCTCTTGTTGGGACATGAAATGGTAACCATACAGACTACACATCCCTCTATGTCTAACTTACAAACCAGAAAACTTTAACTTGAAATGTAGAGAAAAGTGGTACTATTACACAAGCCAGATACAACAAAACAAACATTGCATACTTTATCAATTGTATTGTAGAAATATATCAATGAGTATTTGACATCTAACAATCAGATTTATAATATTACATTTTTTCATTACTCATTTGATGGATAACCTTGAATACCATATCAATGCAAAGTATTCTTTAAGAATTACATAGTGAATCATTCAATATTGTCTATATACCAATTATAAATCCATTATAGGACTTGTGGATTTTTACCATCTCCCTCTAGTCTAATCTCAAGTTGTGATTTTCACATTTTCATAGTATAATATAGAATGAAATGACAAAAACTAGAGTACTACATGATGTGCACCATTGTAGCATCCACCTAAATAATAAGGACTTGTGGATATTCTATGCAATAAATTTTTCATAACAAAAGGATCAGAAGACTATACATTGATATCAAGGACTAAAAAAGGAGTATGTATCATGTATTCATAATCAAGGCCTAAAACCAGACCAAAAAAATATAGTTTGATGAAATAAATATCCAAAATTTCATAATAGAAGGGCTATTACATTTTCTTTGTGACTCTTCTTTATTTTTTCATAGATTTTTAATACTAAAATTAGGCAAATTTATCCTCCTAAAACTCCCTAGTAATCTATAATATTCTCTTCTCAGATCCCTAAAATCATTTGGTAGGACAGGATAAGAATTTAATTTGGATGTCACACAAATTATACAAGTTTTTATGAGAAGTTTTACTTTTGCATTGAAAAGGGAATCCTTGTCAAGATTATAATATGTGGCAGTTTCTCTAATTAAATTATATGTTCACAAAAATTTTGGGAGCAACCAATTTTCTTAGATTATAATTCTAGACTTTTTTATGAAAAGAAAAAGTCTATGTTTTCTCTAACATACATATCAATTTGTCTAGTCATCACTTCTTTTCTATTGATATTCACACATCCTTTTTTTAATGATAGTGAATGGTATTCCATTATGCATCATAACACATGAGAATTCCATTAAGGAATACAAATTCCCTATTAATATCTATTTTCTCTAACTCTATACCATTATTTTTTACTCCTTTGAAATGTTTGACATACTCATTAGCTTTGCATTGTCTACATATTGCACTTGTTGTGTACCTCTTGTAAATGTTGATTATATCTTTCTATTCATTTGTTACTATTTGAAATTATTAAATAATACTATTGTATTCATAATTAAAATCACTGTATTTTGCAATATTGACTTTAATGGAAAAATTATTCATCTTTATTGAATATCATTATACCCCCTAATGGTAGGAGTTTTATGTAGACAACATAAATCTGTGTTGCACTATTTGTTGGGATGATGAGACAAAGTAAATGGAATCTCTTGATGGATTTGGAAGTGTGAAATGGTGGTGAAGGATTACACCATTTCTAGTCTAATGATATCACATGGAATCTAATTTATCTTGAACATGATTGTAAAGAAGACATTTGTGCAACAATTCCTCTTAATAGATTGGATGCATTCCTCACTATGGAATCATTAGTTGATGGTTTGAAAGCACATTTTTCCTCAAGAAGATAACTAAAAATTGCACAAAAACATGTAATAAATAGAGCACAAGTATGTATTTTTATTAGTCAATCCAACCATTTCTTTACTTTTTAGTTGTAAAAAAAACAATTTACATGTCCATCCAAAAATTTGACATACACAATAGTATTTAATTATGTGCATATGGTCCACAAAACCATAGGAACAAGCCTCCATGTGAGAAATGCCCTTGACACTTTGAAAAAAACTATCATTGTTATTACTAGATAAATGTTAACGTGCTCCATGGTTTTCCAGAAGTGACAATTTTTATATAGAAGGAAATGTTTCATGTAGATATCAAGGGTGAGATCTTTCATAGGGTGGAGGCTCCAACAAAGTTATTAATAGGAGGGTCTTTTTCTAAATAGTCCTTGATGAATTACAACTGATTGAATATCTGGATGAACTGAAGAAATGGTGATTAGAGATTACCGAGCTACTGAAGTGATATGTAAGATGATTAAATCAGTCAATATGTTGTCATTAATGTCAACTAGTTTTGAAAATACTTATCATGTTAGTTACAAACATCTGAACATCTATTGAAGGAAGAAAAGATGAAGAAATGGGATATCTACATAAGGAAAAGATGGATATGACAGATAAGGATAAGGTAAACATTGGGTAACTAATTGATGAGTCTATGGCTTTATATTGTTGACTTGAGCATGTTACATTAATCTATTATGAAGAAGAGATTTGAATTGAATAAGTCAATGTGGTCGGTAATTGAAGATTTTTGTATACACCAAGCCAATGCAGTGTATACCAAGTGACAATAATAATAGAGTTAGTTATCACCGATGCATTTTAGTATTAACCGAGTATGGATGAAAACATTAAATGCTAAGAACAGCCAACTAAAATTGATGAGCTAGATATTGTTATGATTTCAAGGTTAAGGATAAAATTAGTTATGAGATCCATGGCTAAAATAATTCAGAGATGATCTAAAGGATGAGATTGAAATGTGTTAAGGACACATCTTCTGAGGAAGGTTTAAGCAGAAAAATGGATGATGGAGATTATGAGGCAAAATCTAATGGCCGATATGAAAATGGTTTACTTGTCTATTTAAGAGATATGAGTTTCATTATTAAAACATGTCAAAAAGAAGGAGACTATAGATATTTTGTGTGAATACTTTATTCATGCATTCCTAATCAAACTGGTTACAGAAAGAACTAAGCTGCAGACATTACCGAGCGTTAGAGAACTATTTACTGAGTGAAGTTAAGAAATATTGAGGAAGTGAATTGATTAATGATCAGAGGATTTTATTACCATAGCATAGATCTAAATATTTGCAATTGATTTTTATTTGAATCAGATCAGTACTATATCAGTTTAACCATTGATTTAGAAAATCTCTTAACCAAGTGGAGTTAACAGTCTTATTGTACTACACTATGACATTCAGTGAATGTAAAGTGTTATCTTGTTGACTCCATAGTGAATGTTGGTCAAAAGTTAACTGTTAGTGATAAATCCTCTAACCAGGTCACACCTAATAGTGTGCATTGTAACCTTTAACATGATTGTATCTTTATCGAGCTCACTTCAAAAGAGTGACTTATTTTGGGTTACTAGTCCCACGTGGTTTTTTCCTTAGCAGGGTTTCTATGTTAAATCATTGTGTTATGTGTTACTTGTTATGATTATTTTTCTATCATACTTTACATACTGCATAGTTGATTTAGTTGGTAATCACAGTTTGGATAATTACTGGTGTTTGGTAAAGTGAACAAACAAATTGATATTTTATGTTACCGAGTTGCATAAATTGTTGAAATTGTTTTGTAAGGTACATCTTTAGGAATGGGACTGAGGGATAACTTATTTAACTGATTCACCCCCCCTCTCATTTATTCTAAAAATTGGTATCATAGCAGTATTGGTTTCTTGGAGGAAAGTTTTAAGGACTTGAGCAGAAAGATCACAAGATGTATAAGAGGGAAGTGCCAAAATTGAACAAAGATAACTTCACCACATGGAAAAGCCGAATGAGGCTTCACCTATCTGGAATCGGAGAATCTGCTATACATTTACTTGAAAATGGCTACTTACAATTGAATGTTGGACCTTTGACTCTTGATCAGTTGAGAGACTGACATGAACACAATATTACTATGATAGAGATTATTTTTGCTCGATCTAATGCTAAATTTGAGGATGTCAAGGATTGCACTATAGCGAAGAAAATGTGGGATAAACTTTCTCTAGTTTATGGTGGTGATGTGAATCTAATGGGAGCTAGAGCTGAAATCTTGAGAGGCAAATTTGATGACATCAAGATGAAAGAAGGTGAGAATGTCACACAATACTCTAACCGAATCAAAGAGGTAGTCAATGCTATCCGAGGAGTAGGAGGTATTATTTCTAAACATACGGTAAGTAAGATACTGAGAACCTTGTTTCCTATCTATGCAATAAGAATATTTTCTATTCATGAAATGAGGTCTACACCTAATAGCACTCTTACTCTTGATAGTCTAATTGGAAAATTAACTACTTTTGAGCTGAACAATTATGAAAATAGTGTCGTACCAAGTGTTGAGTCTACTTTTATGTCATCTCTTAAGATTAGTAAATCTAGTAGTAAGCATAATATAGAGAATGAAAGTGATAATGACAGCAAAGATGAGCTTGATGAGCTTGAAGCAATTATGGCCCGGAGACTACAAAAAGGTAAAGGAAGGTATAAGGGAAAGTTACCTTTATCTTGTTTTAATTGTAAAGAGATTGGCCATATTGCTGCTAGATGTCCTAATAGGAAAGAGGAAGATAAAGAAAATAATCGATCTGGTGATGGAAAGGTTGGTAGAAGAAATAATAGAGAAAACCAATAGTACAATAGACACAGCTGAGATTACAAAGACAAAGGAAAAAAGGCATGTTACCTTGTTGGATAAAATGAAGATGATACCAACACCGACATTGATGATGAAATTGAAGTGGTATTTGTTGCAATGAAAGATGATTGGAAAGAGGCGGAAAGGTATGTAGAAATGGCACTTATCTCTAAAGTTAGTAAGAATGATGCTTGGATCATTGATAGTGGTTGTACACATCACATCACTAGTGATGAAGATAAGTTTGGATATCTTGAGCACTATAATGGAGGATAAATGAAAATTGGAAAAGGGTCTATCTTATTGAATAACAAAATTAGATGTGAAAATGCATACTAATTAAAAGGACTTAACTACAATTTGTTGAGTGTAGCACAGCTGAATAACTCAAGTCACTGAGTTGCATTTGAAACCAAGAAGGTGAAAATCTATGATGAAGATGGAAAGCTTGTTGGTACTAGAGGACAATCAAAAGGTAATTTATTATATCTTGACAATGTTGAATCTTCTTGTTTACTGATGAAGAATGAAGATGCTTGGTTATGGCATAAGAGGTTATGTCATGTAAAATTTGATAACATGATTAAGATTGGTAGAAAGAGAAAAGTTAGAGGCTTACTGAGTCTAACCAAACCTAATCATGTTATGTGTAAACAATGTCAAAAAGGAAAGATGACCAAATCTAGTTTTAAAAGTAAAGACTATTCATCTAAAGGTATTTTGGAGTTGGTACACACCAAATTATGTGGTCTTATGAGAACTCAAAGCTACTATAGTGACAAATATTTTATTTTATTTGTTGATGACTATTCTAAGATGATGACAGTCATGTTCTTGAAAGGATAATTTGAGGCATTCAAATTGTTTAAATGGTATAAGGCTAAAGTTGAAAGAGAAACTAGGAAAGATTTGAAATGCTTAAGATCTAATATAGGAGGTGAGTGTATTTCTAATGAATTCACTAATTTTTGTAATGAGCATGGAATCAAAAGGAAGGTTTATGTACCTAGGACACCATGGCAAAATGGAATTGCTGAAAGGAGGAACCGATCTATTGTTGATTGTGCCAAAACATTGATGATTGAGAAAAATGTTGCATAAATGTAGTGGAGAGAGGCAGTTAGCACTATAGTTTACACCCTGAACTAATTTCAACTGAAGAAAGCCACAAACAAGACACCTCATGAGTTATGGTTTGGATATACACCAAATGTAAGTTATTTCAAAATCTTTGGTAGTAGGTGTTATATTCTAAAAGATGATAGGAATGGTAAATTTGACTCTAAAGGTGATGAAGGAATATTTTTAGGATATTCTACTAAGAGTAAAGATTATAAATGTTTGAACAAGGCTACTACTAAAATAGTAGAAAGTGCTAATGTAAAAGTTGATGAGTTTGCTGAAAAGAATGATGAAGAAAGCATGAAGGAACTAGAAGACTATGGTAGGTTTACATATGTTGAAGATCCAAGCTATCTACCGAAGCCATAGGCTAATTCTAATAAGCATCAGGAAAATGCTACTGAGAATTAACAAATGCAAACTGAGAATGAGGAAGAAGCTACTGAGTAGGAAAATGAACCTGGACCAAATAATGAGCAAAGAAGAGAACAAGTTCTAGCACGATTTGTTAGAAGACACCATCTGCAAAATCAAATCATTGGAGATAAGAAAGATGGCATGATGACCCAAAGTAAGTTAAGATAAAACACATGCTTAGTTTGTGATTTTGAACCTAAGAATGTTAGGGATGCACTTGAAAATGAGGAATGGATCAGGGCTATGAATGAGGAAATTGAATAGATTGAGAAGAAAAAGACATGGACATTGGTACCCAGACCAAAAGATAAAAATGTAATTGGTACAAAGTGGATTTTTAGGAACAAGTTAAATTAAAATGGTGAGGTCACTAGGAATAAGGCAAGATATGTTTGCATAGGATATGCACAAGAAGAAGGTATAGATTATGGTGAAACCTTTGCACCTGTTGCTAGACTGGAAGGATTCTGGATACTACTTGCATATGCTGAACATAAGGGATTCAAAGTATATCAAATGGATGTGAAATCAGCTTTTCTAAATGGAATTCTTGAGGAGGAGGTCTACATAGAACAACCAAAAGGTTTTGTTGATCCAAATCAAAAGAACATGGTATGTAAACTACACAAAGCTTTATATGGACTGAAGAAAGCACCAAGGGCATGGTATGAAAGACTACATGCTTATCTTATCAGTATTGGCTTTGTAAGAACTAGTGAAAATAGTAATTTGTACATGAAAGGAGAATCTAATGATAATATTTTGATTTCTAAAATATTTGTTGATGATATAATCTTTGGTGGACATGATCTGATTTGCAAATGTTTTGTTGATGAAAAGAAAAAGGAATTTGAGATGTCAATTTTTTGAGAGATTAAATTCTTTCTATGTTTGCATATTATACAACAGAATGATGGGATTTTCATCACTCATTCAAAATACATTAAAGAAGTATTAAAGACATTTGGCATGGAAGATGCAAAACTAGTAGGAACACCAATGGTAACTAGATGTAAGTTGACAAAGGATGATGAATCTACAGAAGTAAATCAGACATTGTACCGATCTATGATTGGAAAACTGATGTATGTGGTACATAGTAGGCCTAATATTGCACATGCAGTTGGGATTGTGGCAAGATTTTCTGCCAATCCTAAAGATTCACATATGGTTGCAGTTAAAAGAATTTTGAGATACTTGAAGAAGATAGAAGACTATGGTTTATGGTACACATTGGAAGGAAAATTTGAACTCCAAGTTTATACAGATGCAGATTGGGTTGGAAACATTGATGATCGAAAGAGCACAACCAGTGGAGAATTCTTTTTAGGAGAAAGACTTACGACTTGGATAAGCAAGAAACAAGCATGCATTTCTCAGTCTACTACTAAAGTAGAGTATGTTGTTTATGCTGCAAATTGTTCAAATATTGTTTGGATTAAACAAGTGTTGGAAGGAATGAATGAGGTAATCACTGAACTAGTGATTATATATTGTGACAACACTGGTGCTATAAATATTTCTAAAAATCATGTGATGCATTCAAAAATAAAGGATATATTTATTAAGTATCACTACTTAAGAGAAAAATTTCAAGAGAAGTAGGTGAAACTAGAATTTGTAACATCTAAAGAACAACTTACTGATATTTTTACCAAACCCTTACTGAAGGAAACCTTTGAATATTCAAGGACTAGACTTGGGGTATCTCCCCTATCTATTGGTCACTGAGGTGATTAGAAGGTTGCATCAACCTATACTTTATCATAAGATCATTCATGTTGATGCACATAGCTCACACTTTAGGTTTTCTAAGGTTGTGAAAGATTGTAGAAGCTGGAACAGGAATTTTTTTATTAGTACACTAAAGGTACCTAATGTGGACCGAACAATAGAGAATTACTTGGCTGAAGAAGAGTTGTTTATTTCTTTGGCATTGCTGTCAAAGGGAGAGAGAATGAATATGAAAAATTGGTTAGTGAGAACATAGAAAGGAAGAGAGACTTCATCTTAGAATATCTATTGCTGAGAACAAAAATTTGAGAACTGAAAAGATTAAATCCGAAGGAGAGTCTGCATGTAATGCTATTTTGTTTTGTAGTGATTAAACATATTAAATATCAAGCTAGGGAGAGCTTACTGAGTTACAGTATTTACTTAGATAGTTGCAGAATACATGTTTGGTATGTTTTTGGCATATTTTCATATTTCTTGTGTTGTCATCAATGCCAAAGGGAGAATTTGATGAACTACAATAGATTGAATATCTGGATGAACTGAAGAAATAGTTATTAAAGATCATCGAGCTACTGAAGTGATATGTAAGATGATTAAATTAGTCAATATGTTGTCATTGATGTCAACTGGTTTTGACAATACTTATCATGTTAGTTACAAACATCTGAACATCTATTGAAGGAAGAAAAGATGAAGAAATGAGATATCTACATAAGGAATAGATGGATATGACAAATAAGGATAAGGTAAACATTGGGTAACTTATTGATGAGTCTATGGCTTTATATTGTTGACTTGAGCATGTTACATTAATCTATTATGAAGAAGAGATTTAAATCGAATAAGTTAATGTGGTCGGTAATTGAAGATTTTTGTATACACCAACCCAATACAGTGTATACCGAGTGACAGAAATAACTGAGTTAGTTATCACCGATGCATTTCAGTATTAACCAAGTATGGATGAAAACATTAAATGCTAAGAACAGCTGACTGAAATTGATGAGTTGGATATTGTTATGATTTCAAGGTTAAGGATGAAATTGGTTATGAGATCCATAGCTGACATAATCTAGAGATGATCTAAAGGATGAGATTGAAATGTGTTAAAGACACACCTTTCGAGGAAGGTTTAAGCAGCAAAATGGACAATGTAGATTATGAGGCAAAATCTAATGGCTGATATGAAAATGGTTTACTTGTCTATTTAAGAGATATGAGTATCATTATTGAAAGATACTGGAAAGAAGGAGACTATAGAGATTTCACATGAAGACTTTATTCATGCATTCATGATCAAACTAGTTACAGAAAGAACCAAGCTATAGACATTACCGAGCTTTAGAGAAATATTTACCGAGTGAAGTAAGTTGAGAAATATTGAGGAAGTCAATTGATTAATGATCAGAGGATTTTATGAGCATAGCATAGATCTAAATATTTGAAATTGAGTTGTATTTGAATCAGATCAGTACTGTATCATTTTAACCATTGATTCATAAAATCTCTTAACTGAGTGGACTTAACAGTCTTATTGTACTACCCTTTGACATTCATTGAATGTAAAGTGTTATCATGTTGACCCCATAGTGAATGCTAGTCAAAATTTAACTGTTAGTGATAAATCCTCTAACTAGGTCACACCTAATAGTACGCATTGTAACCTTTAATAGGATTGGCCCTTTACCGAGCTCACTTCAGAATAGTGAATTATTTTGGGTTACCGGTCCCAGGTGGTTTTTCCCTTAGCAAGGTTTCCATGTTAAATCATTGTGTTATGTGTTACTTGTTATGATTGTTTATTTGTTGTAGTTGGTAATCACAGCTTGGACAATTATTGGTATTTGGTAAAGTGAATAGACATATTGATATTTTATGTTACTGAGTTGCATAAATTGTTGAAATTGTTTTGTAAGGTACATCTTTGGGAATGGGACTAAGGGATAACTGATTTAACTTATTCACCCCCCCCCCTCTCAGTTATTCTAACAGTCCTATTCCTCTTAGGATTTACTCTAGGCATTCTCTTGACCTATTCTAGGGTTTCCTTAGACCCTATTCTCTAAGGGATCCTTGAAAATCTCCTCCTCTCCACTAGACCTCACTACCAAGAAGTATTTCCCTTCCCTATCCTTATTCTCCTTCACATGAACTCAACCAAGGAGTTCATCCTCTTACCAAATAGTTACTCTATCTTTGCAAATATTTTATAAGGATCCTCTTTCTATTTTTTTACTAATTTTGAGGTGCTCCACCATCCTACTATCTTCCCTCACAAGTCAATCTCCAAAAACTAGGCATAAAGCCTATTAGATCCTTGTAGGTCTCCCAACTCACTATTCATGATATAACTCTAGAACTTCACAAAAAAGTTTCCAAACAAATAACATATTTTTGACACCCTTTTTGAAGTTCTCATGCATTCTCAACTCTACTTGGGTCTTCAAGGCATCCGTATTGTACCTTCCTATAATAAAGCCCATATTCTAGGCCTAATTAGGTCTCTCTATTTTTCAGTGAGGGATTGATGTTTACACCTCCTAATGGATTGGTCAAAGGCTCTCCTCTTTAGGATTGAGTCTTTGTCATCTAAGCTTCCCTATTCTACACTTGGATTTACCTCCTCAATCCCTGAGGCATCTCTCATTTGTTGGATCAATGTCAAGCCCTCTAACCGAGTATGCTCTGGCTCCCCTAGGGCTTGACTCCAAAATTATTTCCACTACAAACCTGGCCATAAGAATACATATTTACAAGGTACTTAAAATACCCTAGCATATCCCAAAGATTCATGTAGTGCCTTCCATGGGATTTTATGCTAGGGCCATTTTATTGACCTCTACTTTGAACACACTAGCAAACTAGTTACAGAGGAGGATTTTATTAACACACCAAAAGAAAACCTAGCTAATCAAACTAGAACAAAAAATGAATTTAGAAAAGAATAAAAAAATAATGTGTGCAAAGGAAATAATCTGGTCTAATCCATTTATGAGGATAGCCGAGCTTCTATTCTATGTCAAGTTGTTACAGTAACACCAGTCTAAAACAAAACATAAACTAAACTTATTTATGAGATCCAACCCTATGTTTTGGTTGAAAAACATCATATATAGGTTTAGACAACCAATCTAGGTCGATTAGAAACCCCTAACTACCCCAAGCTCTCGGACAGCCACTTTGCTAAAATGTTGTCACGACAACTTTGCAAAATTACAAAGTTGTCATTGACAACTTTTACATCTTTTATGATGACTTTTACTAAGTCATCCCAATAGGTCTCAAATGACCTCTAAGGATAAATTATAACTTCTAGGACTATTAATTCACTCATTTCTCTAGTTTCCACAGTCAAACCTATGCTTTGACTTACTAGCATATACAAATGGCATACAAGCCAAACTCCTTAGGTCCACTCAAGCCTAGTAAAGCCTTAACTAAGACTATTAGTAACTATCCTAAACACCTTGGATATCTACACACACACACACTAGGTAAAAAACTAAGTCCTTATTGGATAGTGACTTGGCTAAGGTCACTACAAGACAAAACTAGGAGTTAGGTTAGCCAAGAACCTAGGTGCTCCTACACCATACTCCCCCTGGAAAATGAAGCTAAGTGCCATTAGGAGAAAAGAGTGCCAAATCAATGCCTATCTTATTGAAATTGTTCTCTTCAATCCATTGAGCCTCTTATTTAGGTTGAGACTTCCACTTCACAAGGTGCTTAGATCCCATGCTGAGTTTGTTTCTTCACCCTTGAGTCTCGTATCTTCTTAGCTTGGGGCTTCATTTAGACTGGTATTTTGAGGTCTTTGACATCAGCATGGACATCTAGAATTTGTGCTTCTTCTTTCACATCAGGTCCTTTGAATCTAACCAAGTCTTGGACATTGAAAACTGGAGATATAGATAGATCACTAGGAAGGCCTATTTTATATGCATTTGAGCCATACTTGGCTATAACCTTACATGGTCCAACTCTCCTCATTTGGAGCTTGTTGGGTATGCCTTTTTGAAGCCTTTCCTTATTGAGGTGCACCATCACCCAATCACCTACCTCAAACTTCAAATCATTTATCCTTTCATCCACTCTAGCCTTCACTTTTTGATTGGCTTCTACTAATGTCCTCCTTACCTATTCATGTACCTCTTGCATAGATTGAGAAAAGTCATCAACATGTCCACTCACTCCCCCTTTATTTCCTATTTCTTTGAGTTCACACACACCTCTTGGGTGCATGCCATACACCACTTCAAATGGGCTCTTTCTGGTAGTCTTATTTATGTTGTCATTGTAAGAAAATTCAGCTTGTGGTAATTTTTATACACTGAATTTGCACATCTGATATCAAGCTCTTGTAGTCTTGATAATCCAATATAACATGGGAATCATCTCAAGGTTGTGGGACCTTTTGCTAACCGAGATGAGACCTCCAAATTCTAGGCTGGTTCCTCTTGGATAAGCACCTTGATTTGCTTTTAAATAGGAAATGTAAATTCTTTGAGGGAAAGGGATAAAAGGAGTACATGAAAGGGAAATGACTGAAAGAAAATCTATCCTACTAGGTGATGTACCAAAATTAGGGTATGAATCTCAGTATAGAGGAATGAAACCAGTGAAAGACTTAGGTCTAGGAGATCACAGCTCTCTAAATAGGCTTGCATAAATATTTCATAGAGGGGTCTTCAGTAAAGGAATACTATGTAGGGAAAAGGGAATTTCTCAAGACAGCAGTACTCCTAAAGAGTCAGACATAGACTATAACCTGCAGACAAACATTCATCTCTGCAATTGGGTATAGGAATGAGATAGATTGCCAAGGGTGGAAGTATGCCCACAAAAGCATTTGAATGAGATCATTCACAAGCATACACATGAAATTGCAAAAAAAGAGAAGGACCAAGAACCCTAAGCTATCATTGAGAAACATGTAAAAATACTGAAAACCATTAAGAGATAACTCACATAAGAAGACATAGAGACAAGAGAAATGTCATAAAATATCTTTAGTATCTGAACAATCAATGAAAATTTTAACAACTGTAGAAAGCCAAAGGGCAAGAAAAATGCCACAAATTGCTCTCTGAGAAAGAAACTTTCTTTTTACAACTGCTAGATTCTCCCCTCTACCAACTCCCAAAAAAACATTATATATAAACTCAACTACACGCAGGCAGGAGTAAAAAGATTAACTAGGGTTACAGAAATCTGCATAAAATAATCAACCCTAAAATCATCACTTCTAATCATAAATGAACTCTATAAATATCTCAACAGATCAGATATAACTCCCCTTTGCATGCCCATGCTTGATCCTACTCATAGACAAAAGCCTCAATCCATTTACCTCCCTGCAAGCCCACTAAGCCATGAATGCTCAAAATCTGATCTCAGATCCTCAAAAGGACTCAAAAATGGTAGTCTAAAAATCCTCTACAAAAATCTCCCAGCAACCATCTCCAAAAATCATCAATTTTTACCTGCCCGCACTTGCAAGCATTCTCCTCAAAAGAAAGCCCGCAAAAAAAAAATTGGCCGCACTAATTTAAAAAAATACCACTGGTTGCATGATTGCATGAGCTTAAAATATTTTATGTGATCATGCAACAAGCTCTTAGAAACTACCATCGCTTTCCACATAGACACTCGGGACCTACAAGACATGACACCTGCCAAACTTTGCCATGTGGCCCAATAGGAGCCAAACACTTCGGCAAGACCCACGACCACACCGCTTTGAAAAATTCAATGGTCACATGATCACATGAGCCCGAAAGGCTTCATGTAATCATGTGACAAGCCTTTGAGAATCTACCACCATTGCCATGTAAGACATCTGGGACCCGCAAGACATCACACCTGCCAAACTTTACCACGTGGCCCAACAGGAACTGAACACCTCGGCCAGACCCAAAGCAACACCACCCGAAAGCATCAGGAGGATCTAATGGTGGTCGCATGATCACATGGGATTGGACACAACACCACCCGATGACCCACTGAAGCTAAAGTCTATTACCGTTGACTGCTTGTCATATGATCGCATGTAGCTAGGAAGGCCTATGTGATCATGTGACCAACTGCATGATGTTACCTGATAACTAAACATGTCACCACCCACCAAAGCCCTGCTGACCGCTAGAGGCTTGTCGCATGGTCGCATGCGGTCAAGAAGCTGCATACGATCATGCAACCAACCTAGAACTGTTACACTGACCACCAGTGAAACCGTTGACAATTTGTCATGTGGTCACATGGGCTCAGAAGAGCCCATGCGATCATGTGACCAACCAAAAGATGATACCACTGACCGCCACCGTAGATCTTGATTGTCGATCTTTGCTGGTACCACATCAATGGTTGTCATATGATCTCATGGGATTGGAAGATCCCATGCAATCATGCAATAGTCATCAGATCTTCTTTACATTGGCATCGCTTTGAGGAACTAGGACCAGCCCATCGGAGTTGTGCACTTAGGGTCAAAAACATAGAAGGGGTCGAAAACACAGAGGGTTTTTTAGCGAAGGTCAAAAACACACTAAGCTTTCAAAGTGGAGGTCGAAAACACACCAAGCTTTCAGACCAAAAGGTAGAAACATCCTGAGCCTTCAGAGAGGAGGTTGAAAACACACTGGGTCTTTAGGCCAAAAGGTAGAAAACACACTGGACTTTCGACACTTGAGCATTTCTTTGGAAAATAGGACCGTGGCCAAAAATGAATGACAAGGAATTTTTGGGCAACAGTAACACTTGGTCCCACCCTTGTCCATACTCCTTTTTAAGACATCTTAAGAGGTTTCTCAACACTCTATTTATCACCTCTATTTGGCCATCCATTTGAGGATGATAGGCTGACCCAAATGCAAGGTTGGTTCGTAGTCTCTTCCACAAAGTCTTCTGAAAGTGTCCCATAAATTTGACGTCCCTATATGACACTATATTGATTGGTAGGCCATAAATCCTTACCACTTCCTTGAATAATAGATGTGATATATAGCTAGCATCATGTGTGGTCTTACATGGTATGAAATGGCTCATTTTACTAAACCTATCCACCACCACAAAGACACTATCAAAACTAGTAGTAGTCTTAGGAAAGCCTACTATAAGATCCATACTTAGACACTCTCATGGCCTATTAGGGATTGGTAAAGGCTGATATAACCCTACATTGGTAGATGTGCCTTTATCTTTTTGACAAACAATACATTGCTTTGCATACCTCCTAACATCTCTTGGCATCTTGGGCCAATAATAAAACCTTTGTACTAGGTCCAATGTCTTATTCAAGCCAAAGTGTCCACTAAGGCTCCCATTATGCTTTTCTTGTATAAGGTTCTCTCTCATTGAACCTTTGGGTACACATAACTGGTTACCCTTGAATAAAAAACCATTCTACAATGTGTAGTTAGCAAACTCACTATGAAAGTGATTCTCAAAGTCATTACATACCTTATATGCCTTGGAGAAGTCCTCATCCTCCTTGTAAAGTTTCTTAAATCCTTCCACACCAATGCTTTGAAGCTAGATTTCTTGGACATTCAGAAACCTTTAGCTTAATACATTAGCTACCTTATTGTTAAGACCCTTCTTATGTTTAATGGTAAAGGTATATGCTTGGATAAAATCCATCCACTTAGTGTGCCTATAACTTAGCTTATCTTGAGTGTTGATGTAGCTTAATGCTTGATTATCTGTATAGACCACAAACTCCTTAGGAAATAGGTAGTGCCTCCACTTCTTAAGTGCTTGGATCAATGCATAGAGCTCCAAATCATATGATGAATACCTTGACTTAGCCTCATTCAATCTCTCACTGAAAAATGCAACCGGTCTTCCTTCTTGGTTCAAGACTGCTCCCACTGCTATGTTGCTTGCATCACATTCAACTATAAATAGCTTGTCAAATCTTGGTATTACTAGGATAGGCTGAGTTTCCACTCTTTTCTTCAATTTTTCAAACCCTTCTTGAGTTTCCTTGGTCCACACAAACTTGGACTTAGCTCCTCCTTTGATGGTATTGAGCATAGGTGCACATATCTCACTAAATCCTCTTATGAACTTCCTATAGAACTAAGCTAAACCATGTAATCTCCTCACTTTTGTCCCTATTTTAGGAGTGGGCCAACTTAGTATGGCTTCCACTTTACTTGGATCCATCTTAAGGTCACCTTGAGACACCACAAAGCCTAGGTAGACTAGTTCTTGCTTGAGGAATTCACTCTTCTCTAGATTGATGGCTAGTTTCTCCTCATGTAACCTTCTTAGGAAAACCTCTAGGTGTTGTTTATATTCCTCCTTGGTCTTGCTAAATATGATAATTTCATCTAGGTATACAACAAAAAACCTACCTATGTAATCCTTTAGGACCTCATTCATTAATCTCATGAATGTACTAGGTGCATTTGTAAGCCCAAAGGGCATAACTAACTATTCATAAAGACCCTACTTGGTTTTGAAGGCTGACTTCCATTCATCCCCTTCCTTCATCCTAATTTGGTTATATCCACTTTTAAGGTCAATTTTGGTGAATTATTGAGACCCCTCAAGACAATCCATAAGGTCTTCTATTCTAGGGATAGGAAACCTATATCTAATGGTGATCCTATTGATTTCCCTAGAATAAATACATAACCTCCACTTGCCTCCCTTCTTTGGTGCCAAAACCACTGGGACAGCACATGGGCTAATGCTCTTTCTTATCAAACCTTGATCAAGAAGTTATTGAATCTTCCTTACAATCTCTTTGTTCTAGTCCAGGGTTACTTTATAGGCTTCTTTGCTAGGAAAAGATGCTCTAGGTAAAAATTCAATTTGATGACTGATTTCTCTTTGAGGAGGAAGAGTAGCTGGTGTCCCATCATTAATTATATCCTTAAACTAGTCCAACAAGTGATGTACTTCTTTTGGCAAGGTGGGGTGTAGTACCTTGGGCTCTTCCTTGGGATTTAGGACTATGGCTAGTCCAACTCCTTCCTCTTCCTTGAGTTCATGCAAGAACTCCTTCCCACTCATCAAAAGTACATTAAGATCACTTGAACTTGCAGCTCCTTCCTCCACAAGTGACTATATTTTATAGGTCACTCCATCCTTCTTGAAGGTATACATATTATTCTTCCCATGGTAGACTACATCCCGATCATATTTCCATGGCCTTCCTAATAGAAAATGGAAAGCATCCATCAATAGGATATAACATAACATCTTGTCTTTATAACCACCTATCATGAATTGCACCCATACTTGTTCATTCACTAGAACATTCTACCCCTTGTTTAACCAAGTCACCTTGTAAGGATGTGTATAAGGTATCCTTTCAACTTTTATCTTTTGGACTACTTCCTCTGAGATTATGTTATCATTTGAACCTGAATCAATGATAACTCTACAAAATTTACCAAGGATCTTACATGTGATCCTAAAGAGAGCCCTTCTATGCTTAGGTTCCTCCTTCACTAGTTCCTTGAGTAGAACCCTCCTGAACATAAGGTTCTCACCATGCTCTGAATCCAAACTAACCTCAAGTGACTTCACACTACTCACTTCCTCTTGTGTATAAGCTATCTTCTTCTCCCCTTGTGAACTAGAAGCTTTGTCAGGGCACCTATAGGCAGGGTGGCCTAGTTGTCCACAATTGTAGCACTTCATACTTGCAAAGTGTGGCCCTCTTCTAAAACCACTTGATCTTCCTCTACCACCTTGGAATCCTCTACCTCTACCATAATTTCCTCTTCCACTTAGCTCATTGTTTTTCTCAACCATCTTAGAGTCTCCTTGACTTCTTGGCTCATTACTTCTTCCACCATAGCCACCTCTATTTCCTCTAGAGTCTCTCCCTCTACCTCTACCCCTTGAAGTAGAATTTTTCTCCTTCTTAATCTTCTCTTCTACCTTAAGTGCTAATTGAAAGAACTTTTGGATAGTAGTAGGAGTCCACAAACTAATCTCTTCTTGGATAGTCCACCTTAATCCACCCAAGTATCTAGCAACTTGAATACTCTCCTCTTCTTGAACTTTGGACCTCAAAAAGAGTTTTTGAAACTCCTCGGTGTAAGCGGCCACATCCATCTCCTTTTGTCTAATATTTTGCCTCTTCTTATGCATTTGGATCTCATGATCCTCTGGCAGATAATTATCTTTTATCTTTGTCACCATAGCTCTCCAATTGGTTATAGGTCATTTTCCCTCTCTTTCCCTCTCTTCTTGAAGGAACTTCCACCATGTTAGGGCTGGTCCCCTGAGTCTTGACTTGGCAACCTTCACCCTTTATTCCTTTGAGACACCTTCACACTTAAAAATGATTCACCATCCCTTCAATCCACTCCATGACTAGCTCTGAATCCATCTTACCAGTGAATAGGGGTATCCCCTCAAGTGCTTTGCCTCCCAATTCCTTGATGGCTTTTAGGAAAGGTTTCTCTTGTATAGGTGGGTCTGGTTCAAGAATGTAATCATCATCAGCTATTGCTTTACCTTTTTCATCTTCAACTGCCAACTTCTCCTTCATTTTACTAGTTGTCTCTTCCACTTCATCAATCTTATCCTTTAGGGCTTCTACAGTCTCCTCTAGGATCCTATTTCTTTCTTTTTGTTCAACCACTTCTCTGGCCAATTCAACATTGGTCACCATAGTGTTATCTCAAATGGACTCACTTATTTCTGACATTAACTTTCCATTTCCCAAGCCTTTCAATGGCTCTGATACCAATTTGATAGGGAGGTCTTTTCCTAACTAGTCCTATTCCTCTTAGGAATTACTCTAGGCCTTCTCTTGACCTATTTTAGGGTTTCCTTAGACCCTATTCTCTAAGGTATCCTTGACAATCTCATCCTCTCCACTAGACCTCACTACCAAGAAGTATTTCCCTTCCTTGTCCTTATTCTCCTTCACATGAGCTCAACCAAGGATTTCATCCTCTTACCAAAAAATTTCTCTAGCTTTGCAAATATGTTAGAAGGCTCCTCTTTCTATTTTTTGACTGATTTTGAGGTGATCCACCATCCTACTATCTTCCCTCACAAGTCGATCTCCAAAAACTAGGCCTAAAGCCTATTAGGTCCTTGTACGTCTCCTAACTCACTATTCAGGGTATAACTCCACAACTTCCCAAACAAGTTGTCAAATAAATAACATATTATGACACCCATTTCAAATTTCTCATGGATTCTCAATTCCTTGGGTCTTTAAGGCATCTTTGTTGTACCTTCCTATAATCAAGCCTATATTCTAGGCCTAATTAGGTCTCTTTATTTTTCAATGAGGGTTTGATATTTACACCTCCTGTTGGATTGATCAAAGGCTCTCTTCTTTAGGATTAAATCTTTGACATCTAATCTTCCCTATTCTACACTTGGATTGACCTCCTCAATCCCCAAGCCCTCTCTCATTTGTTGGATCAATGTCAAGCTCTCTAACTGGGCATGATCTGGCTCGCCTAGGGCTTGACTCCAAAATTATTTCCACTCTAAACCTATCCATAAGAATACATATTTAAAAGGTATTTACAATACCCTATCATATCCCAAAGAGTTGTGTAGTGCCTTCCATGGGATTTCATGCTAGGGCCATTTTATTGACCTCCACTATGAACACACCAGCAAACTGGTTACAGAGGAGGATTTTATTAACACACCAAAAGAAAACCTAGCTAATTAAATTAGAACACAAAATGAACTTATCCAAGCATAAACAACTAATACATGCAAAGGAAATGCTCTAGTCTAATCCATTGATGAGGATAGTTGAGCTTCTATTCTTTGTCACGCTGTTATAGTCACACCAGTCTAAAAAAAACATAAACTAAACTTATTTCTGAGATCCAACTCTATGTTTTGGTCAAAAAATGTCATATATAGGTTTATAAAACTGAGCTAGGTTGGTTAGAAACCCCTAACTACCCCTGGCTCTTGGACAGCCACTTTGCCAAAATGTTGTCATTGACAACTTTTACATATTTTATGAAAACTTTTACTAAGTCATCCCAATAGGTCTCAAATGACCTCTAAGGATAAATTATAACTTCTAGGACCATTACCTCACTCATTTCTCTAGTTTCCATAGTCAAACCTATTCTTTGACTGACTAGCATATACAAATGGCATACAAGCCAAACTCCTTAGGTCCACTCAAGCCTAGTAAAGCCTTAACTAAGACTATTAGTAACCATCCTAAACACCTTGGATCTCTACACACACAAACACTAGGGACAAAACTAAGTCCTTATTGGATAGTGACTTGGCTAAGGTCACTACAAGACAAAACTAGGAGTTAGGTTAGCCAAGAACCTAGGTGCTCCTGCATCAGGTATGAAGCTCTATGTTTTTTCCAAACCTTTCAGACAAAGGAAAATCTTATATAGAAATCTTTTTGTAAATAGGTGTATCTATGAATACAATCATGGATAGACATTAATGTGATCCCATATTCACTAGCATATTGAGGAAGAGGGATGGATTCCTAACATGAAAGGATGTCATCAATGCATAAATAAAGGTACAATCTATTCAATCACAAAAGGATGAAAATAATGCAAAACATATTTCACTTTAGAAAATATGTGATAATGATAACTTGTTCTTTTTCCAATAGCCATCTGGTGTAAACAAACCTTTTATTATGGGCATTCAAACTCCTTGGATGCTCAATATGATGATTTTCCACTCACATCAGTCAATCATCTCAATGGATTCAAGTTTTTTTACAAATAAGTATAGGGTAAGATACCTAAAATTTGTATGAACTACTATATTGAAAAATTAGACCAAGTCTATTTGTTCGCTAATGGAAACATTTATTTTCATTGTAAATTCATGTAGTACCAATTGTACTTATTGCTATTTTTGATGAGCAATTGTCTAAGGTCCCTATGGCATGGTTCATGTCATCTGTGAACAAGATTCAGGACATCCAAGTGTGGTTCGTAGAGGTTCAAAGATGAGGGAATCTTACAAGATATAATTGGATGATCAATGCATTTATGACAGATGATGCAAGTGTCAAGATTCATGCCATAAAGTATGTGCATGTCCCATTACTTTCAAATGTTAAAATTAAATCCTTTGACATGTTTTTATTTGTGTTTGATTCCTTTCGATAAGGTGCTTACAAAATATTGTTCATTACATTGAGGAATGTTTTTAAATGTCATGTTATGCTTTTTCTTTGGCATGTGCATCAGGCATGACTCAAGAACATGTACAAGTATGTGACAAAGAAAAGAGTTATGGATTTATTTTTCTGATTAGGGATAATCATGATGGACATAGAGCGAAGAAATGAGAGCATCATGTCATGCCCAAAAAATTTTAACAAACAAAATGCAATTTTTTATAGATTTTTTTTTAACTAGATGGTTGCTGATACATTCATATGTTTCAAGGATAAGTTAACTAGAGATAGACCGACCATAACCTAGGATTGAGTTTATCTGAAGTGTTAAGCCCTAAATGGATACTTAGAAGTATCAATATATCAATGTGGGTCTAACGGATTAAATTCATAACCACTATTATCTAATTCAAATTCGAATAAGTTGGACCCTTGTGCATACAATGTCATCATTGAATTCCATTGATGGTAAATCCATATATGCCTAGGTGCTCCTAGTTCCCTTTTAATTTTGATAGGGTAAGTTTTATAATGTACGAAACACATAACAATCTTCAAAAAAGAAATTGAATTAATAAAAAGAAATTAAATACTAACTAAAAACTTGCTCAACAATAAATAACCTTTCTAATTCCTCGTACACCTAGGGACATTAAATATTCAATATATTTCAATTAAACAATAGACAAAATTTATATATACGAAGATTATAATTTACGAATAGGATTTACCTATCTTAATAGATTATTAAATTTTAAATAATCAATAGCTTCAACTAATTATAAACAATACATTAATGTAAATAATTTGTTTAAATTTAATATCCAATAAAAATAGTAATGAAATTAAGATAGATTAATAACAATCAATCTTTTAGTAATGATTAAATACTACAATTAATAAGTGAACTAATAACCAATTAAATAAAATAACTTTAACTATTTAATTAAATAATCTAGCAAAATATTAATTAAAATGAAAATAAATAAATAATAAATTATAATTATAATAACAAAGTTTATTTTAAAATCAAAATTAAATTAAATTAAAATTTAAACAAACTTTTTGAAGTCCCATTGGGACAAGGCGGTGAGGCCCATGTTGTCATAGCAGCGCAGGGGCCAACTACCTTGTGCAGCGTGCTAGCATGGGTCACGGGGTGTGGGGGCCACATCCCCCCCCAAAACACTATTTTTTTTTAATATTATTTTTTTTTTAAAACAAACTCATTTAAAATGAGTTGTGAAAGGTAAGGTGTTTTTTTTTTAAGGGTTTTTTTTTTATATAAATGCTAATTAATTTAAATTCTTTATTTTATAATTATTTTTTTTGAAGGCCTTTAAGAGGCCCTTTTGGGGTGGCGACCCAGATGGGTCCCACCCTCTGATTTGCACTTGCAAGGGTAATCACATGGATAATTTTATCCTTAGTTATTCTATTTGTTATATTGCTATATTATTTTATTTTATTTCTACAAGTGGATGAGAAAAAGTAATTTTTTTTATTGACTGTGGCAAAGGAAAATGTATGGGAATTTTTCCCATACATTTTCCAAAGACCTGTAGGTCTCTATTTGCCAATTCCTTTGATTTTGCACTTGATCTTTTGTGTTTGTTTTTTTTTTGTTTCTTTTCTTCCTAGTTGATTTCATTACCAAATGACAATGAAATGTAACTCCTAGTTTAGAATGCATAGTAAGTTTTGAATATTCTCCTTAGATTTGTCCACATGATATTTAGATAGGTTTTCTACTCATAATAACCAGCAAGTTCTCATCCTTTTGTGAGGCCTCACCCCGACCCATCATAGCATCTTTCTTTTTCTGCATTTTGATACAGTGATACACTTGTTGATCTATTTTGGATTGAGACTCGAGATACGATATTTTGATGGTGATTATTATATTATGTATGTGTGGATGTGAATCTAGAGTACATCATGATTTTTATTATGCATCGTGGATTAAGTGAATTATTCATGATTAGATTCGATTACTGCACATGATGATTATGTACTTATGATGTTCAAATATTATTGAATGGAAAATTGTGATTTGAATTGAGCTATACATATTGAGTTGTGATACTAAATAGGAAATTGAATATGTATATTTCATGTAATGTTATCATCTTGAACTACTGATGCTCGATGTGAAGTGTGCAGGTATGAGAACCATGGGAATTATCAGAGAACCAAGGTTAAAAACATGTGAACTGAGTAAACCAAGGCTTAGTCCAATGTGGGATTACAAAGCCTCATTGTAATGTGAACTTGTTGTAAAAGTGAATTTTCATGTGCATTAGTAGTTAGCTTCGTGTTGTCTTACTTGGCATTTGTATGTAATGTGCAATTGTTAGTGTCACTTGACACTTGTAATGTACTCATTTAAATTTATTTTATTCCAGCCACTTCTAGAGGCCAATAAGAAGTTCTAGGGGTCATTTTTGGCATAATTTATGTATCTTAATGTTAGGGGTATGGGTTAGGAAGGTTTTGAGCATATCCTAAACCCCCTAGAGACTTTGGTAACCCTTTTTTGGACCCATTTACCCTTACCTACGAGATTGGATGGATCTTGACCCTTACCCAACTTCACCTTTCCTTCCAATCAAGCATTAATCATGGGGGGACAAGGGAAATCAAGGAGACCTTAGAGTCAAATCTGCAATTATGATTGGTGGGTGGGTAGAATTTGGAGCCCTTTTTAGAGGCCTTGGATATAATTAGAGGGTGTTCACCCACTCTCTAATTTTAGAGACTTTAGGGTTTTGGAGGAGGAAGAAAAGTGGATAAGCTCTTCTCAAATTTCCATTTCCATCACACTTGTGGAGGTTGGTTACTCTTCTCATGGAAGTCTTTCTACTTGTGCATTATATTAGCTTGTATCTTTCCCTCTCATGTATATGAATCTTGATTCTTGTTGTGGCAAAGTGTTGTAAGGGAGGGTTTTTGGGTTTGATTTCATGGTTTGATCTTGTTCTTTTTGCTTGATTGAGGGACTTCTTGTTTATGGGTGTGAGGCATTACTCACCCTTTGGGAAGGGAAGAAGTGGCCTATGGGTGGAGGGGTTAGTTGGGCTCTCCATGAGGTGAGAGTCTCTTCTCTTGGAGAAGAGGGATAAGTCCATGGTGTATGGGCACCATGGAAGCCATTGCATTCTTCTATTTTGAAGAGGATATTAAGCAAAGTATGTGTATGAAGAGGCATTTGGATATGCATGGATATGTAGCCTTGAAGAGGCATTTGGATATGTAGCCTTGAAGAGGCATTTGAATACTCATGGTGAGAAAATTTGTATGTAATGGCATTCTCCCCTTGGAAAAGCCCACCTCCACCCTCTCAATGAGCTTGTAAGACTCATTTGTGTAACCTTGGAAGGGAGTAATTTGTTGTATGTGCATTGTGTAAATTGTTAGTGAGCATCTTGTTGATCTTGTTGCATACCCATTTATCCTTGGTTCTCCAAGCTTGGGGGTGGTCTCATAAGAGACCTTGGTTGGGTGGTGAGCACCCATGGTTCTCTCCTTTGTTGCAGGTTTTGAGGTCAACACCCAAGTGGAAAAGCTTGAAGAAGTTTCTCTTGTTGAGCTTGTATCAACTCTCCTAAGTTGTTGTATTATTGACCTTGAAGGAGATCTTTCTCTCTTGTATATTGTAAAGAATTTCCATTATTGAGTTCATAGTAAAATAGTAGATGTATATGAAAGGGTATATGTAATATGATGAAGTGAAGTAGCTCTTTTATGTTGATCTCTCATTGAGTATTCCATCAAAGTGTAATATATAATTGTAATGTAAGTGCTTCTTCATCATAGAGATTATGTAATGAAATTGATAGGATGTCTATAATGAAAATGCAATGTATTTCTATCTTGTCTAATTGATTTTTGCTTCTTAAGATAGTGGAGTTATTTTCTTTCAAAAAAAAGTTATTCAAAGTTGGCAAGAGAAGATATGAAATCATTCAATAGTATGTAAAATTGCATTAATATGGATAGCCATGAAACTCTTAATACTTGGATTCATAGTTGTAAGCTCATTGCAATCTATCTAATTTTAGACCAAACTCATACTTAATAAAACTATACTTGGATGAAGAAACTTGGTCTCCTCTTATTCTCTTTCAAATGAATTATCCATGGAATAATTGATAAGATGAAATATCAATGAAGAGACATATATACATTCTAGACTTTACTCATTACCTTCTCTGAGCAATTCTTAAACTGAACTACTAATTGCATTCTAAACATCTCACCTATGACTAGTAAATAAAATAAAGAGATCAAGCTAATGAAGTATTAGCCATATTGTAAAAAAATGACATTCCAGAATTCGTTTGAGCATTTAGCTCTCTGGATTTTGTATGGAGAAGGAAAATATTCCCTTACCACAGAGAATATTCTCCTTCTCCTCTTAACATCAACATCTAATGGAATTTATTAGACTAATCTACACTTTAACCCATGCTTAGGTCAATACTATGTTGTTCATTGAGTCTAAATAAACTTTACTATAAAGAATTGCTATAAAGTTCTCCCCACTTGCTAGTGGTCCCCACCAAATCCCTCTTCCTAGGCACAGGTGATGGGCATGGGAAAGCATTATGTTTAATGCTTAGTCAAACACCTCCCTACGTGGGTAAACAGGGGCCTTGAGAAGTGACCCTTAACAATAGAGGAGATTTAATGCATTGTTCTTTTACTTTAGTTCCTTGTTTCTCTTGGGCTGACATGGCTTTAATAAACTCTCTAATCCTTCAAGTTACCTCCTTGCAAACGCACCTAACTCTGACTTGGAAATCTGACACCTTCTCTTTTGTCATAAAAAGAGTCCTTCCTCCTTGCTAGGCGCACCACCCACTTGGTCATCTTCTTGGGGAATGCAGCACACTTGTCTTATTTGTTGCATTGACTTTAACAATTTTCTTAACTTCTCTAGCCTTGGTTTGTGTGAAAATCCCATCCATGAGATTGGTGGGGCCCTCAAACCTTGTCTTCCCTTTTGTCCTCTTAAAAGTGTGCTCCCCTTGGCTTTATGATTGGCTAGTGGGTGATGTAGGTTAGCATAGGGGGTAGACTAGCCTGTTTAGAATTTGAATTTTCCCCCCCTTGCTAATTTTAATTATTTGTTATTCCATGTCTTTAAGTAACTGAATTTCTTGCTAAACCATTGTTTTTCTCTAAGTAGGAGCTTAGGCTAGGGCAATGGGTGCGTAGGTTTATAGGATAGGATATTTATAATTGTGTTATTATTCTTTTTTATTATTGATTGGAATAGTATGGTAGAAATAGTTTATCAACCATTTATTTTTTATGAACTTAAGGTTGATATGTTTATTCCTTTCCTTGTAATTATTAGTAATTGGGTACTTAAGTTATAGGTTAGATGAGTTGTGTATAGAGTGGATTATGCACTAACTTTCCTTATTAAGGATAAATTATTCTAGGGATAGTTTATAATGTTGGGATATGGTTAGGAGATGATACCTTTATTTAACTTTTAATGTGTTAAAATATTAAGTAATGTTTAAGTTTAATTAATTTGGTGACCTGTCTATATTAGACCAGCTATGTTAAACCTTAGAGACTTATTAACACTTAAGACGATTGTCTAATTACTTACTAAATGTTTTAGTAGGTCATGGGTTCAATAAATAAATCAATTAGTTAATTAGGGGATGAGTACAAGATGTTTAGGAAATAATTACTTGTTGTTATGTTAGATTCTTTTAGAGGAGAGAACATAGTATTAGTATGTTAGACCGTCAATGAACCAATTGGTTAGGAAGTGATAGGTATGGTGAATCATTAGGTGAGGGTTTATTGGAGCAGGACATTAGTTATTTAGATGCCAATTATAATCCTTTAGCCATTAAATTCTAATTTTGGTAATTAATGAATTAGACTTTTAGTTAGCAGTATTATGTTCCAACCTAACTAAGAATGAATTAAATGATTAATCTAGTATTTTTGTCGGGTTTATATTCATACACATCTAGCAGTGGAACTTCTTAACAAGATAATAGTCAATTCAATTAAAGTTCATTCTGATAACAGGACCTTCAACATTTTCTTGATGAGGGCTTAGTTGAGATAGATTCCCCCTTGACAGATCCACTTTTTGTTACTGTCATTGCAAGCATATTCCTAACCATTTTCAGCATAGGCGTATCTGTGTTGATCTTTGGCTAAGTAGATCGAAGTACGTGACAATGAAATATGTTATTACATTTCACCCTTCAAAAAAAAATTTGTTACGTTTTTGGTTGTTTATTTTTGGGCATGACACCTTTCTTTTCTCTATTGATTTATCAACACATAATAAGCTTAAATCTCTATGCTAGTTAGCAATACTAATACATTTCCTCTCTCCATTTTATTATTGCCAACAAATTTGATATGCATTGACACATATTAAATCATCAAATAACTTCTTGACTAAAACTATTACATGCATATTTTTCCATTCATCTCAATACAATAAGTAGTAAGGAAATTAAGCATTCTATTTCATCCTTGTTTCAATCGTGAACACATAACATGTATCTTTGAATAAGAATACATTTCTTCTTTTTTTTCTCCAAGCCAAGAGTCTATTCCAAAGTGAAACAAGGCATTTCTCTCATAACTCAAATACATAAAAAAAAAATACATTACTACAATAACAAGTCTTGAAGTGTTATCAAATAACATCAACACAATACATTTTTTTTCTTCAAAATGACACCAAAGGGAAGGCCTTTCCAAGAGATTTTCTCCCATTAACATAACTTCTTAACCTGAAAATAAAGGAGAAAAACCATGGAGATCTCACCTCCCATCCAAGGTCTCAAGGAGACCACCCCCGATCTTGGAGAACCAAGGGCTAAACAGTTGCATACAACAACAAATGATCAACTCGCACACATAAGAAAAACTACATTAAACTCCCAAACTGTGGCTTCACAAATGGATTCATACAACCCATTAATAGAGGGTGAAGGTGGGCTTTTCCAAGGAGGAGAATGCCATACAAATACAAATTTCCAACAAGATTTTTTTTTTCATGCCTTTCCAAGGCTACATTGACACTTCCTTCCATATACAATTTTTTGTCATTTTCATTCTCAAATACAAATATTTACAACATGGCTTCATGGAGCTCATACCCCATGAATTATCCATCTTCTCCAAGAGAAGAGACTCTCACTACAATGGAGAGCCCAACTGACCCCTTCACCCAAGGCCACTACTTCCCTTCCCAAAGGGTGAGTGATGCCTTAAACTCCCATGAACAACACCCAAAATCAATGAACAAAGAATGAATCAAAATCCAAATACATCCCAACCCAACACAACAATAACAAGATTCACAATAAACATTACATACAAGATTCCACATATACATTCTACACTACAAAACATCAATAATGCAATGCAAAAAGCATTCCTTCATAGCAAGAAATCACCAACCTTTGTCCAAAGCAAATGGCAAGAAGGTAGTTGAGAAGAACCCTTATCCTTTCTCCAACCCTAAGAGTCTCTAAAATTAGAGAGTGGGTGAACACCCACTAAGTCCCTCCAAACCCTCTAAAAAGACCTCTAAAATGTACTCAAGAACTAGCAATTAATGAGATATGCCCTCTAGTCCTTTGGTCTTACCTTTTGTCCCCCCCCCCCCCCCCCCCCCCCGCTCTTAATTGTGGGTTTGGCAAGAAGTGTGGAACAAGTTAGGATGCATGTGGCCATCTCCATTTTCGCCACTTTTGAAAAGTAGCCTTTTTGGAGGGCCATAATGGTGATCTAGACTTTCCCATAGGTAAAAATTAACCCTCAACTCAAGGTACCCCCCTAGGGTTAGCTACTTTTGGCCAAAAATACACTACAAGGTCACTTTTGACCCCTCTAAAGTACCTCTAAAGTTCAAATCCAAGTTCCAACTTGATGTGTTCCCTAAAAGACATCTACATGCAAGTGGGATTAGTATAATACCCTATAACGTTAGGTGATTCTTGTCCAAAACCTAATTGACATGTCACCATCCACATAGACAATACAAGTGTTAAGTGACACCAAAAAATACACATCACATTCACAATGACATGTCCAATTAACAACATGAATTTAAACTATTAAAACACATTAAAATTACATTTACAACAAAGATCACATTACAACATGGTTTCAATCCCTTATTAGATTAAACCTTGGCTTACTCAATTCACATGTGTTTAGCCCTGATTCTCTGAATAATTCCATGGTTCTCTTTCCTACACACTAAACTCAAGCATCAGTAGTCCAAGGCAATAGAATCACATGAAAATATATATATACAATTAATAATTATCAACATTAATCAATATGAAGAATTCAATTCCTAATTACAATTTTCATTCAGTAATGTTTAAACATAGTATCTTCATAAATCATCATGACATATTATCCATGCTACTTCCTAACTTAAAGCATAATCCATGAAATAATAAAATCTAATCATGATTAAATCTTTCTCATCAAATCACATATCTAAGCAAGTATAACCAAAATCAACCATATGTTCTAGGTTCTAATCTGCATCAAAATATAGTCCACATAATGTAGTCATCATCATAAAACATAATATCATGAGTCTCTGTCAAAATGATCAGAAAGTGTATCGAAGTATCAAAACATAAAGTATCAAAATGTGAATGTGTCAATAGTGTTATGATGGGTCGAGGTGAGGCCTCACAAATCATTAATCAATTGAATGATTTCTTAGGTGAGTTTAGCAACCAACCATGATTTATGGAGTACTTCATCAAGACAAAGTGTGAACAAGAAGGATGTATTTGTGAGCATTAAATTTGAATAGTTTTCTTTGTCACCAGTTGTTTTGATTAAAGGAAGAAATAGGTTTTGAAAGGAGATCATGTAACCCTTTATAGATAGTTACAATAGAAAAGCATTAAGATCCATCAAAGAAAGATACTTTTGGAAAAAATACAAGACAACTGAACACAAAAGTCAAAAACTAGTAGAAACAAAAGACCAGCCGACAAAGAAACAAAATAGAATAGTAACTAGACACAATGCTGGGAACAAACTAGAGCCAGAGAGACATCATGAGGCAAACCTAAGCCAAATCCTTTAGAGTAGCCACAACATGGCTTTCTCTAGATAAGAATGCTCCAACCTAATCACCAAGGCCTTCAAGTTGTCAATAGAAACTTTCATACTATCATGGATATTTTGGAGGCTTTTCTTCAAAGTGTCTTCAAAAAAAAAATTATTCATATTTATATTCTCAACCCTATCCTCCAGAGACTTTTTGGCAACTCTCCCTTCCTCCAATTTCTCCAGAAGAAAATTATTTTCCTCTAGGGCACAAATATCAACCATTTTATCAATGACATCCTTCATGGTATCAAAATTGGTAGATAGGGCCCTTGGCCCTTTGTTGCCAATTTTTAACTCCTTTGATGTCACATATTTCAAATTGGGCTCATAGTTGTCATAGACCTTTTATTGCAGCTATATGGGAAAAAAAATTTAGAAAATTTCCATATGCTAATCAAGGTACAAATGTTGCAATTGAGTAATGCCATTGCATACTAAAAATTTATTACCACACGGTCATTAGAAGAAGAGTAGAAGGAGGGTGGAAAACCTGTAATTCACACTTTTATATCGAATGAAACCAGACTATAAGAAAAAGTAGAAGTTAAAAGATTTTAGATTTATGAAAAACTATAGGGTTTGGCATTTATAGACTAGTATGGAGAGGGAAAAGGATATTATTGATGCAAAAAGTGTGTGAGATGAGACACACAATAGTTTTCACTAGGTTAAAAGACAAGAATCAGTTGTTTGGTACCTTGTCAAGTCATACAAAGAAGGCTCACATGTATGTGGTTTTTTTGGGGTTGTACAAGAAAATATATGCAAGAACATGCTAAAGGTTGCAAAAAAGGCCAATAGCTCATCAAATGACACAATTTTTGGAGTTAAATAGATACTATGATGTGGTGTACTACTTTAAAGAATGATTCCAATGTTTTTTGTATTAATAGACCTTCACTATAGTCTAACACAATTGTTAACCTACAACTGATTGAATATCTTGATGAAGATTAAGGAGGTAACTGAGTTGTTAAAGTAATATGTAAGATGATTAAACCAGTCAATATGTTGTCATTGATGTCAACTAGTTTTGACTATACTTATCATGATCCTTACTGCATCATTAGAAAATGGAAGCACTTCCATTTAAGACCATTTTAGCCCTCTGAGTAGGTGATTTGGGGTCATTTCAAGAACCTTCAATGGGTCTATGACTTGCTTCTAGCTTTTTCCCCTGTTATGCCATGCTTTCTCCTTATTTTCAGCCTATCTTCTAACATCTTGAATTGGAATTCTAAGAATCTTAACCTCAGGGTCAAGGTCAACCTTTTAGGTCAAGGTCAACCTCAACCCTAACCTTAGTCAAGGACAACCTTGACCCTAACCTAGGTCAAGGTTGACCTCAACCTTGACCCAAGGTTTAAATTTCAAAGTCTCAAAATTTCCAAATGTCAAGTTTTGGAAAGATTTGTTTTCCCACTTCTGTGTCAACTATTTCAGGCTTCAGAATGGTAAAATCTTAAATTATATTTAATCTAGGTCCATTTCTAGGGGTAAATGTTTAAATGGGAATTTAATTCTCCTATGTTGGCCTCTCTAGAATTTTGTGCCCTAGACTAGTATAAAAGGAAGCCTTCCTCTCTCATTTTCTCCATCAATAGACATCAAGTATCAAGCTATCCATCTTTTCATGTCAAGTGAGCACTCCATCCTACATTTATCAATCAAGTGTCCAATCATCAAGAAAGCATTCAATATCTCCATTGAAGATCAAGGATTCAAGCATTCAAGCCTTTGGAGGGATTTGGTTCAAGCATTCAAGATTCATCATTCAAACCCTAGATCTATCCATCATGGTGGTGTGATCTTCCTTCAACATCCTTTTTTCATCTTCAAGATCTATTCATTCTCCCTTCAAGGTGGATTCCATGCATAAAATCATGGAGATTTTGATTTACATTTGTTATTGTTGGGTCCAAGCTTTCATATCAACATACTTATTTACATTTCAAATACAATTACATATCTATTGAATACCATAGCTTCATTGTTAGATCTACTTCTACTACTTTCTAGCATTCTCTATTTCAATTCCATTTTTAAGGTTGATTCCAAACTGGTATTTGACCAAGGAAAACCCCTCATCCAAACAACAAAACCATTTTTCTTACAGGAACAGGTATGAAATAGTGAATTACAGTGCAAATCTGAATACTCTTTTTGGCAAACTTTCAGGATCTACAAATAGAATTTTCATCATAGCAGCGTAGGTCAAGGTCGACATAAAGGGGTATGATTGTTCCTTGGGGTAATATTATGCCCCCGTATTTGGGTCAAGGTTGACCTTTCTCAAAAAGATAGAAGGTTTTTGATTTTTCTTTGTCTTTGTGTTTCTAAGCTAGATCTGATTGCAGAATTTCCCAAAACTGAGTACAGACATCATAAAACAGTGATTTCTGAATCTGCTACCTTTCAAGATAAGTGTTTATGTTTTATTAATTTTTTCATGTACACAAAATTTCCCAATCAACAACATCAAACCACACCTAGATATAAAAATATATCCTTCTTCATATATTTCTATATCTTACATTTTGGTGAACCCGCGATAGACAACTCTTTCTTTTTGGTGTCAGATGCTTTGCTTCTTTTCCTTAAGATTAGATTTCTTTTGTTCTCTTGCATTTTAAAAATAAAAATTAAAAAAAATAAAAATTATATATTCTACAAAATACAAAAATATTTCTTGCATTTCATTTATTATGAAGATTTTTAAGATGCTTTGGTGTGTGGCTATTTTCCTTATTATTCTCCTCTTAACATCTCTTTATCATACTTATGATGTTTATGAGAGTATCATCCATTTCATTATGTTTGTCACTCTTCATGTTTCACTTGCCTATGCTATTGTGAGATTAACTAATACTATTCTTCCTACTTTCAAAACTTTCATTAAAGATTAATGTGATGGACTTATTTCTCTTTTGGATTATGTGAAGAATTTGGTAGATGATACACCATCTCCTAATCTTCCTAATCCTAAGCCTATCCTTCCTAATCTTCTTAATCCTAATCCTATCTTTCCTAATCTTATTCCTAACATTCCTAACATGCATAATTCTCCATCTTCTATCCCTAGTTCTTCCCATACTTATGATGAGGCTCAAACTATGGTTCATGATGTAGATGTGCAAGAATTCTTATATTTACCTTTCCCTTATTATCTAATCCATGATGATATTAAAGGGAAGAAAAAAGAAACTTATTCTAAACCTATCATTCCACCTTATAAAACCTTTTCTCATGATCATAATAAACAATCACCTCCTACAAAAGCTTTACAAGATATGTACACTATAGGATATAATATGATGGCTAAACAAGGTTATAAGGGTTTAGGGATTGGTGTCAATGAACATGGTATTAAGTATCTGGTTCATCTATCCCATAAATAGGATATGTGTGGTCTTGGCTTTTTGCTATCTCAATTTAAGGTGGTTGATTTTGATCATCACCTGCCTCTTCATGTTCTTCTTCCAACACCTACCTTATATTACCCTGATACTCCTCAAGATGTGGCTAAGAAGGTATATGTTTAGATAATGAATTCCAAGAAAGAAATCTTTAAACCTATGCTGAAAGATTCTCTATCTAAGTACAAATGTCCTTTTCATTATAGTAATATACATTTACCTGTTTATTGTGTGCATTTCATGTTGTATGTTAGAGAAAGAGCTACTTTAGGAATTATATCTCACTCTTGTGTGGTTTTACAATTCCTTTATAATTTTGATATGGGGAATACCCCTCACTCTGGCATAATATAGATCTTGTATCCTCTTGTCTTTTGACTGGGGGCAAGAGGTATTTCTTCCACTTCTCTAGGATCCATTATTCTCTTAGCATGTCCTTTGTTTTGAGCTTAATTAGTTATCCTTTCTATATTTTCCTCCCTATGGTTTTGTAGTATGTTCATAATCATCCATAATTCTCTTTTCAAGATATCTTTTCTAAAGACATTTTTTTTTCAAAGGTATCCCTTGCTTTCATCCCTAGGGGGTAAGGTTCTTCCTTATTTCTCTTTGTCTAGGGATCTTATTTTTTTTATTAGTGGCATTTGTTTATTTTGCAACATTATTTCATTATACTCATTGAGGTTTTTTCTATGGATATCCTTTTATGTGAGAGGTTGTTGTCCTAGGTCATCACCTCTTCTTTATTTTGCAAATTATGTTCTTTATAAACTCTTGCCCTTTCTATAGGGTTAGAGTTTGATTCCTTCATTCAAATATTCTTGTTCCTCTTGATTGCAGGGGGCTTGATGATTGAAGATTTGTTTCTCTTTGAAATATGATATTTTATCTAAAGTGCTCCTCTATGGTGGGGGTCTTATTGATAAGATCTCTTTCTCTTTGAGGATCCTTTTTCCATAAGTGACATATCCTTTTTCATGATTATCTATGCTCTTTGATGTAAGGGTCAATACCCTTCTCTAAGAATATAGTGCGCATTTTTGTTAAACAAGATATCTCCTTACCTTGTGAAGTAGGTATCCTCCTTCTTGTCTTTATCATGTCTAGTAGACAGCCACAATAAGGAGGGGGGCATATATAGGGTCTCCCTTTTTTTTTTCAATTTTCAATATGCTAAATCCTCTGAAGGTAACGCACATAAGTTGCTAAATCTTGAAGAGACACGCATTTTTCAATTTTTAATATGCTAAATCCTCTAAAGGTAACGCACATAAGTTGCTAAATCCTGAAGAGACACGCATTTTTAAATTTTCAATATGCTAAATCCTTGGAAGGTAATGCATATAAGCTGTTAAATCCTAAAGAGACATGCATTTTATATTCCATAGTGATACAAGAAGGTGGATCTATGGGTATTCCAAAAGCTTTCAAAAGATGCATTACAACTATAGAGCACATTCTATGTGTGAACTATCAAGTTTTTCTACCTATTAGGCTCTCCCTCCTTGGTGATTCATGGTAAGGTGGGCATCTTACTGGGCAAGGTAATCACTTTCTCTTTTCTCTCTTTTCGCTTTCATGTTAGTAGGATTAGATCATGAAGATATGTTATCTATAGTGTTGCTTTTATCTTTCTTATGTAATCATTTATGCTTTTATGATAGCTTTCCAAATATGATATTAGTATAGGAAACATTTCTTAGCAAGGTTTCCTTTACTAGTTGATTTGGGTTTATTTTTGTACTAACCCCTCTCTATTTGTGTCTTTTAGTTTTGTCTTTCTTTTCTCTTTGTTTTTGCACCCTCGTGCATGTATGTGGAGTTAGAATCCTTGGCTTGGGGGCTCATGTCCTCAACTAAGTGATATTATATCTCGTTGTGAATCCACTAGGATCTTTCTTCTCCTTTACCAAGAGTTTGCATTGAATCCATACTCTTGCTAAAGTGGGGGCTAAATGTATCATCAAAAAATGGAATCACTTCCATTTAAGCCCGGTTTAGCCCTCCAAGTAGGTGGTTTGGGATCATTTCAAGTGCCTTCAATGGGTCTATGACTTGCTTCTATCTTTTTCCCTTATTTTGCCCTGCTTTCTTCTTATTTTCAACCTATTTTATGGCATCTTCAATTAGAATTCTAAGAATCTTGACCTCAAGGTCAAGGTCAACCTCAACCTTGACCTAGGTCAAGGATGACCTCAACCCTGACCTAGTTCAAGATCGACCTCGACCTTGACCCAAGGTTTAAATTTCAAAGTCTCAAAATTTTTGGATGTTGGGTTTCAGAAAGATTTGATTTCCCACTTTCGGGTCAGCTATTTTGGGCTTCATAATAGTAAACTCTTAAATTATATTTACTCTAGGTCCATTTATAGGGGTAAATGTTTAAATAGGAATTTAATTCTCCTATGTCATCCTCTCTAGAAGTTTTTACCCTAGACTAGTATAAAAGGAAGCCTTCCTCTGTCATTTTCTCCATCAATGGACATCAAGTATCAAGCTATCCATCTTTTCTTCTCAAGTGAGTACTCCATCCTACATTTATCAATCAAGTGTGCAATCATCAAGTAATCATTCAAGCTCTCCATTGAAGATCAAGGATTCAAGCATTCAAGCCTTTAGAGGGATTTGGTTCAAGCATTCAAGAATCATCATTCAAACCCTAGATTTATCCATCATGGTGATGTGATCTTCCATCAACATCCTTTGTTCATCTTCAAAATCTATTCATTCTCCCTTTAAGGATGATTCCAAGCATACAATCGTGGAGGTTTTGATTTACATTTGTTAGTGTTGAGTCCAATCTTTCATATCAACATACTTATTTATATTTCAAATACAATTGCATATCTATTGAATATCATAGCTCCGTTGTTAGATCTACTTCTACTACTTGCTAGCATTCTCTATTTCAATTCCATTTTTAAGTTTGATTCCAAACCAGGGTTTGACCAAGGCAAACACATCATCCAAAAAACAAAACCATTTTTCTTGCAGGAATAGGTATGGAACAATGAATTACAGTGCAAATCTAAATACTCTTTTCAGAAAACTTTCAGAATCCACGAACAGAATTTTTGTCAGAGAAGCGTAGGTCAAGGTTGACATAAAGGGGTATGATTGTGCCCCCATATTTGGGTCAAGTTCAACCTTTCTTAGAAAGATAGAAGGTTTATGGGTTTTCTCTGTCTCTGTGTTTCTAGGCCAGATTCAGTTGCAGAATTTCCCGAAACTATGTATAGACATCAAAAAATAGTGATTTCTAAATTTGCTACCTTTCAAGATAAGTGTTTATGTTTTATTAATTTTTTCATGTCCACAACATTTTCCAATCAACAACATCAAACCACACCTATATATAAAAATATAACCTTCTTCATATATTTTTATATCTTACAGTTACAAACATCTAAACATCTGTAGAAGGAAGAAATGGTGAAGAAATGAGATATCTACATAAGGATAAGATATATATGATAGATATGGATAAGGTATACATTGGGTAACTTATTTATGAGTCTATGGTATTATGTTGTTGACTTGGGCATGTTACATTATTCTATTACGAAGAAAAGATCAAAATTGAACAAGTTTATTTGGTCGGTAATTAAAGATTTTTGTATACACCGAGTCAGTCTTGTGTATACTAAGTGACAGTAATAACCAATTTAGTTATCACTGATGCATTCTATATTAACCGATTTGGATGAAAAAATTAAATGTTTATAATAGCCGACTGAAACTGATGAGCTAGCATATGCTTATAATTTTGAGATAAGAGATAGAGTTTGTTATAAGATCAATGACTGACAAAATTCAGAGATGATCAAAGGGAAGAGATTGAAATGTCTTATTGATACAACTACCGAGGAAGCTTGAAGAGGCAAAATGAATGATGGAGATTAAGAGGCAAAATATAAAGGATGAAATGAAAATGGTTTACACATCTATTTAAGAGACATGAGATTCATTGTTGAATATGTCGAATGAATAGAGACTGCAAGTGAATTCATGTGAAGACATTTTTCATGCACTACTTATCAAATTGGTTACAGACAAAACCAAGATGGACTGTAGGTATTACCAAGCATCAGAGAAGTATACACCGAGTGAAGTAAGTTGGAGGATATAATGGAGTGAATTGATTATTGATCAAAAGAGTTTTATTGAGCTTAGCATAGATCTGAATACTTGCAAATTGAGTTGTATTTGAATCAAATCACTACTGTATCAGTTTCACTATTATTACAGCTAAATCTTTTAATTGAGTGGACTTAACAGTCTTTTGTATTTCAATATGAAATTCAAGGAATGTTAATTTTTTCTTATTGACCCCATAGTGAATGTTGGTCGAGGGAGAACTATTAGTGATAAATCCTCTAACAAGGTCAAACCTTACAATGTGTTTTGTAACCTTTAATAGGGTTGGCTCCTAACTGAGCTCACTTCAGAAGAGTGAAATATTTTGGGTTACCGGTCCCAGGAGGCTTTTCCCTTAACAGGTTTCCACATTAAATCTTGTGTGTTATGTTTTATTTTTTGTGATTGGATTTCTATCATACTTTACATATTTCATATTTAATTAATCGGTAAACATAGTTTTGGAAGCTACTGGTATTCAATAAATGAATAGAAAGATTGTTGTTAACATCTTACCGAGTTGATTATTTTATTGAAAAAGTGTGAAAGAGTACATTTGAGAGTTTGGGACTTTAGGATAACTAATTTAACTAATTCACCCCCCCCCCCCCCTCTTAATTATCTAACAATTGGTATCAGAGCTTGTGTGCTTAAAAAGGAAGTTTGAAGGACTTGAGCTAAAGATCATAAGATGTATAAGAGAGAGGTACCAAAGATGAACAAAGACAACTTCTCGACATGGTGAAGCAAAATGAGGTTTCACATATCTAGAATTAGAGAATCTTCTCTACAACTCCTAGACAATGATTACATACAACCGACTATTGGACCTTTGATAGTTGATCACCTGAGAGATAGATATGAACACAACATGACAATGATAGAGATTATTATTACCCTATCTGATGCAAAATTTGAAGATATCAAAACATGTACTACAACAAAAGAAATGTGGGACAAGCTTGCACTAGTTCATGGAGGAGATGTAAATGTGATGAGAGCTAGAGCTGAAATCCTTAGAGGTAGATTTGATGATATGAAGATGAAAGAAGCTGAAAGCATTACATAATACAGCACCTAAATCAAGGAGGTTTTTAATGCTATCTGAGGAGCAGGAGGTATTATTGATGAAGACATTGTTGTGAGTAAAATTCTTAGAGCCTTTTTCCCTATCTATGCTATTAGAATCTTTTTTATTCATGAAATGAGATCTGCATCGGGTAATGTTCTTACACTTGATAGCCTAATCGGTAAATTGACTACTTTTGAGCTAAATAACTATGATAAGAGTATTATACCGAGTGTTGAGTTTGCATTTATGTCATCCTTGGAGATCGGTAAGTCTAGTAGTAAACATAACATAAGGAATGAAAGTGACAATGACAGTGAAGAGGGACCTAATGAACTTCAAGAACTTATGACTAGGATACTTCATAAAGGTAAAGGAATGTATAAAGGAAAGTTACCTTTAGCATGTTTTAACTGTAAACAAATTGGTCATATTGCAGCTAGATGTCCTAACAGGAAAGATGATGATAAAGACAATGATTGAACTGATGGAAGAAAGTCTAATAGAAGAGATAATCAAGAACACAGAGGAAATTGATAGTATGACAAAAGAAACAACTGAGACTACAAAGACAAAGGCAAGAAGGCTTGTTACCTAGTTGGAGATGATGATGTTGATACTAACACAGACACAGATGAAGACATTGAGGTGGTATTTGTAGCTATGAAAGAAGATTCAGAAGAAATGTAAGTAGACACAACACTTATATCTAAAGTTAGCAAGAATGATACTTGTATTATTGATAATGGTTGTACACATCATATGGCTGGTGATGAAGAAAAATTTGAATCTCTTGAGTATTATAATGGAGGATCTATTAAAATGGGAAATGATACACCTTTTCTAGTGAAAGGAAAGGGATCTATCTTGTTGAACAATAAGATTAGATGTGAGAATGCATATTGGGTGAAAGGACTTAAATATAATCTATTGAGTGTAGCACAATTGAATCATTTAGCTCACTTAGTTGCATTTGAAAATAGAAAGGTGAAGATCTATGATGAAACTAGAAATTTGGTCGGTACTGGTGAACAATCCAAAGGTAATCTATTTTGTCTTGATAATGATGAAACTTCTTATTTGTTGGCTAGAAATGAAGATGTGTGGTTGTGGCATAAGAGACTGTGTTATGTAAATTTTGATAACATGGTTAAGATCAGTAAGAAAAGAAGAGTTAGAGGTTTACCAAGTCTAACTAAACCTAACCATGTCATGTGTAATCAATGTCAGAAAGGGAAAATGACTAAATCTAGTTTTAAGAGAAAGGAATATTATTATAAAGGTATTTTGGAGTTGGTGCATACTGACTTATGTGGTCCTATGAGAACTCAGAGTTATTATGGTGACAAATATTTCATTTTATTTGTTGATGACTACTCTAGGATGATGACAGTTATGTTTTTAAAAGAGAAATTTGAAGCTTTCAAAATGTTCAAGTGGTATAAAGCTAAAGTGGAAAAGGAAACCAAAAAAGACTTAAAATGCTTAAGATCTGATAGAGGAGGTGAGTTTATTTTTGATGAATTCGCTAACTTTTGTAATGAGCATGGAATTCAAGGATAGGTTTCTACACCAAGGACACCACAGCATAATGGTATTGTAGAAAGAAGGAATAGATATATAGTTGACTATGCAAGAACACTGATGATTGAAAAGGATGTTGCAAAAAATGTACTAGAGAGAATTTTTTAGCACTGTTGTATACACCTTGAATCGAGTTCAACTAAAGAAAGATACATATAAGAAACCTTATGAGTTATGGTATGGCTACACACCTAATGTAAGTTATTTCAAAATTTTTGGAAGTAGATGTTACATTCTGAAAGATGATAAAAATGGGAAATTTGATTCTAAAGGTGATGTAGGAATATTTCTAGGATATTCTACTAAGAGAAAAGTATACAAATGTTTGAACAAGGCTACTAATAAAATGATTGAAAGTGATATTGTGAAATTTGATGAATTTGCTAAGAAAAATGATGAAGAAAGTAGGAACCAGAAGACTATGGTAGATTTGCATATATTGATCATCTAGACTATCTACCCAAGCCACAGGATGAGTCTACCGAGCGACAAGAAAATGCTACCGAGAATCAGCAAATGAAAACTAAGAATTAGGAATATGATTCTGAGGAATAAATTGAGCACGCACTAACTGATGAACAAAGAAGAGAACGAGTATTGGAAAAATTTGTAAGAAGACACCATCCACAGAACTAGATTATTGGAGACAAATAAGCTGGTATGATGACACGAAGTAAGTTAAGACTGAACACATGTTTAGTTTGTGAATTTGAGCCTAAGAATGTTAGAGATGCACTTGAGAATGAGGAATGGATTAAAGCCATGAATGAAGAAATTGAGAAAATAGAGAAAAACAAAACATGGACATTGGTACTGAGACCGAGTGATAAAAATGTAATTGGTACTAAATGCATATTTAGAAACAAGTTGAATGAGAATGGTGAAGTGATTAGAAACAAAGAAAGGCTTGTATGTAAGGGATATGCACAAGAAGAAGGAATTGAGTATGGTGAAACTTTTGCACCAGTAGCAAAACTTGAAGGAGTCAGAATATTACTTGCATATGCTACTTTTAAAGGATTTAAGGTTTATCAAATGGATGTTAAATATGAATTTTTGAATGGAATACTTGAGGAAGAGGTCTGCATAGAACAACCTAAAGGTTTTGTTGGTCAGAATAAGAAGAACATAGTCTACAAATTGCACAAAGCACTGTATGGACTTAAAAAAGCACTGAGAACATGATATGAAAGATTGCATGCTTATCTTATTAGTATTGGCTTTGTGAGAACAAGTGACAATATAAATTTATATTTGAAAGATGGAACTGATGATAATATACTTATTGCTGAAATTTTTGTTGATGATATAATATTTGGAGGACATGATAATCTTTGCAAATCATTTGCTACTGAAATGAGAAAAGGGTTTGAAATGTCAATGTTTGGAGAGATTAAATTCTTTCTAGGATTGCAAATTTTACAACAAGATGCAGGGATATTCATAACACAATTAAAATACATCAAGGAAGTATTGAAGACATTTGGAATGGAAGATTCAAAACCACTTGGTACACCTATGGTTACCAGGTGCAAACTGACAAAAGATGATGAATCAACCGAGGTAAATCAGACACTATATAGATCAATGATTGGAAAATTGATGAATGTTGTACACAGTAGGCCTGATATAGCACATGTAGTTGGGATTGTAGAAATATTTTCTTCTAATCCTAAGGAATCACATATGACTACTGTTAAAAGAATTTTAAGATATTTGAAGAACACTGAGCATTATGGATTATGGTACAAGAAGGAAGGAGAATTTGAACTACAAGTTTACACTACTACATATTGAGCTGGAAATATTCATGATCAAGAGAGTACTACCAGTGGAGAATTCTTTTTGGGAGAAAGAATTGTAACATGGATAAGTAAGAAATAGGCATGTATTTCTTAGTTAACTGTTGAAGCAGAATATGTTGTTGTTGTTGCTAATTGTTCAAATATTGCATGGATAAAATAATTGTTGAAAGGAATGAATGAGGGTATCACTGATCCAGTGATTATATATTGTGATAACACAAGTCCCATAAATATTTCAAAAAATGCAGTGATGCATGCAAAGATAAAGAAAATATCAATTAAGTATCACTATTTGAGGGAACAGGTACAAGAAAAGCAAGTGAATTCTAAATAACAACTTGCAGATATATTTACTAAACCCTTACTGAAGGATAAATTTGAATACTTGAGGACTAGACTAGGCATCCATCCCCTGTCTATCAGTCACTAAGGTGATTAGGAGGTTGCATCAACCTATACTTTATCAAAAAAATCAAAAATGTTGATGCATGTAGCTCACACTTTAGGATTCCTAAGGTTGTGATAGTTGTAAAGGAAGTGAAGATTGTAGAAGCTGAAACAAAGAATTGTATATTAGTACATGAAGGTACTTGATCTGGACTGAACAATAGAAATAATATTTGGCTACTAAAGAGATATTTATTTTCTTTTGGCATTGTTGTCAAAGGGAGAGATTTCTATGAAATATCTGTTGAGGAAAACATGAAAGGGGGAGAGAATGAAAATATCTAGAACACATGAAAAGGGAGAGAAAAATTTAGAGAGTTGAAGAAGATCAAATCCATAGGGAGAGTCTGCATCAAATATTGTTGTAGTGATTAAACATATTAAATGTCAAGCTAGGGAGAGCTTACCGAGCTACAACATTTATCTATATAGTTGTAGAATAGATGTTTGGTATTCTATGGCATATTTCATATTGTGTTGTCATCAATGCCAAAGGGAGAGATTGTTAACCTACAACTAATTGAATGTCTCGATGAATATTAAGGAGGTCTCTGAGCTATTAAAGTAATATGCAAGATGATTATATCAGTCAATATGTTGTCATTGATGTCAACTAGTTTTGACTATATTTATCATGATAGTTACAAACATCTGAACATCCGTAGAAAGAGGAAATGGTAAAGAAATGAGATATCTACATAAGGACAAGATGTATATGACATATAAGATGATTATATCAATAAATATGTTGTCATTAATGTCAAATAGTTTTGACTATATTTATCATGATAGTTACAAACATCTGAACATCTGTAGAAAGAGGAAATGGTAAAGAAATGAGATATCTACATAAGGACAAGATGTATATGATAGATATGGATAAGGTATACATTGGGTAACTTATTGATGAGTCTATGGCATTATATTATTGACTTGGGCATGTTACATTATTATATTATGAAGAAAACATCAGAATTGAACAAGTTTATGTGGTCGGTAATTGAAGATTTTTGTATACACTGAGTCAATCTTGTGTATACAGAGTGATAGTAAAAACTGAGTTAGTTATCACTGATGTATTCTGTATTAATCAAGTTGGATGAAAATATTTAATGTTTATAATAGCCGACTGAAATTGATGAGATGGTAGATGCTTATGATTTCGAGATAAGAGATAAATTTTGTTATAAGATCAATGGCTGACAAAATTCAGAGATGATCAAAGGGAAGAGATTGAAATATGTTATTGATACAACTATTGAGGAAGCTTGAAGAGGCAAAATGAATGATGGAGATTAAGAGGCAAAATCTAATAGATGAGATGAAAATGGTTTACATGTCTATTTAAGAGACATGAGATTCATTGTTGAATATGTCGGATGAATAGAGACTGTAGGAGAATTCACGTGAAGACATTTTGCATGCACTACTCATCAAATTTCTTACAGATAGAATCAAGCTGGATTGCAGGTATTACCGAGCATCAGAGAATTATACACCGAGTGAAGTAAGTTGGAGGATATAATAGAGTGAATTGATTATTGATTAGAAGAGTTTTATTGAGCTTAGCATAGATATGAATAATTACAAATTAAGTTGTATTTGAATCAGATCACTATTGTATCAGTTTAACCATTGTTATAGCTAAATCTCTTAATCGAGTGGACTTAACAGTCTTTTGTATTTCAATATGACATTCAGGGAATGTTAATTATTTTCTTATTAACCCCATAGTGAATGTTGGCTGAGGGAGAACTGTTAGTGATAAATCCTCTAACAAGGTCACACCTTATAGTGTGTTTTGTAACCTTTAATAGGGTTGGCTCCTAACCAAGCTCACTTCAGAAGAGTGAAATATTTTGGGTTACCGGTCCCAGGTGGTTTTTCCCTTAGCAGGGTTTCAACATTAAATCTTGTGTTTTATGTGTTATTTTTTGTGATTAGATTTATATCATACTTTACATATTTCAAATTTGATTAATCGGTAAACACAATTTTGGAAATTACTGGTATTCGGTAAATGAATAGAAAGATTGTTGTTAACATCTTACCGATTTGATTTTTTTACTTAAAAAGTTGGAAAGAGTACATTTGAGAGTTTGGGACTGTAGGATAATTGATTTAACTTATTCACTCCCCCTCTTAGTTATCTAACAACAATATTATCCTACATGGTATTTTTTAGCTACTAATCTATGTGTTTTGAATCTGGATGATACATTGACATTGTTATCATTTTTTACATCCATCTCAAATTGTTGATGTTGGATAGTTGATCAACTATGTGTGGTAATATGGTCCATTTTAAACTTTTTAAAAGTTTATGTGTTCTTTTTTGAAGTGAAACCTAAAGTACATAAACAAATGAAAGAGTAAAAAGTGTAGAAAAGGAATCATCATTTTATTTTATTTCATATAAAGGAAATAGTATAATTCATGCAATTATGTTTCAAAGCACAATCTAGAAGTATATTTTGTATCAAGAGATAATTCTTTACAAATATATTCACTTATTAAATGAAAGGAAAGTGATGCATTCTACATTTAAAAGATAAGTCTTTACATTCTTTTCATTTAGAAATGAAATAGAAATCTCAATACACAATAATGCCACACAAGTTGTAGTTTCCCTCAAAACCATGCAATGAAAATAAAATTATGAATAAATCAAATTCAAGGCACTAAGAGGAGAGGCGGGATAAGATTCTCCATTTCCTAGTTATGGTGGAAGGATGACTTGTTGAGATGATGGAGAACCTGTGTCCCATATTTTTGAAATACGTGTAAGATAAAGGTGAAAGAAAGGGTTAGTCACTAGTGACTGAACAATGAAGGATCTACATCCTCTTGCTTAATGAAGTAACTTCCATACATTTAGATAAATGATAGAAAAGAAATAAAGAGAAAAAGATGAAACAAATGATTTAATACTAATCGGTTCTTGTTATATGTAGATACATGTACAAATATCACTAGGTTATTAAAGGGACATGCATATTAAGTGTGAAACCTTCTAACTTGTATTTAGTTGTGGAGATGATTGAAGACATAGGTTATTAAAGGAATATTCAAAAAAAATTTAAACCTTTTAACTTAACCATATCATGTTCCATAATGAAAAGAAAGACTGTTGAAGGTACATAATATTTATATTGTGAAACCATTTGGTCTACCACATCAAGCTAAGGAACAAGAGAATAAATGAAAAAGATTGGTAAAGGGACATGATATATTTTTCATGAAACCTTCTATCCAATTTTACAAATACATAATTACAATTGCTAAGAAAAGGAACCAATCACTCAAGAAAGAACCATAGAGCAGTAACAAATCAATAATAAGATCCCAGTAGCACTTAAATGGTACAATTATTTTTCAACAAGAAAATAAAGATACATAGATGTGAAGAATAATCAATGATAGTGCCAATTATGTAAAATTCTCAAGGGAACATCAATGGAATAACTAATGAGCATAACTAAAGAGCATCAAACCGGTATGATATTATATATAAAAAAAGCTATGACTACTATGAAAGATGAATATAGGTGATTGTGGAACAACATTGATAGTAATTACATTTGCATCCATTACTTATGTTTAAGAATGAGAAATCAACAAAATCAATGCTAGTATGTACTAAACAAGAGATAATGAATGATAATTACTTCCTAGTAATATCATCTAGTGATCAAAGATATGAAAATGTAAGAGGGGATTGAATATAGTTTGAGGAGAAATAAAATGTACAAAAGTGATTTTACCATAGAAGGTATGTGGGCAGAGACAAATCACTATCAAAAAAGTGAATGTCACAAGGTCATTTGCTATCATGAATTTAGCATGGTAAACATTTAATTGCAAGTTCATCTGGTAAATGATAATAATTAGAGTAAATTATAATTGATGTGTGTGCATGACAAAAGAGTTCAAGGTTTTCAAAAAAGGGAGGAATCAGTGACAAAACTAACAACACTATCCTAATAGAATCAAGATTTTTCTTCTACAAAGCATATTCAAAGAGAAAATAGGAATATTAATGCTTCAACATTGGTGCAAGAGTACAATAATAGGTACAAGTGTTGCAGTCAGAATAGAGTATCATTGAGTAATAAGAAGAATATAAAGAAGCTAGGCATTTATGTTACAAGATAATTAGAGCTATCAAATTACTTCCAATACTTCAAGAATGTCACATAGTCTAAGAGGTAATAGGGTCACGCTAATGAATAAATGAAGTAAAAACTTTGACTTCAATAACAACATTATTACTACTTATATCATTGAGTACCATATAGTTCTAAAGACCCCTTCAAAAGCATGTTAGTAAACAAAGAGGATGTTTGCATCAATGGATTCATGATGAAAAGGATATATTTTACAAGATCAAATTCAGTATATAGTATTAAACAATCAAGGCATGGAGATATTTCCATATTGCCAAAAGCCATGTGGGATATTTGAATTCCAAAAAGTTCAAGAGTTGTATGTTCGGGAAAAATAGTTGTTTCCTAGAAAATCTGAAGCAAGTAAAGGGTGGAGTTCATATTACAAGATCACATTTGAATTTCAAAAAAAAAAAAATAGAGGCTGACGAAGTTTCATAGAAATAAAGTCTATTATTTGAATATTTAAGTTTCAGTTGAGGAAAATAAAGTTAAGAAAAAGTGCCTAGGAGCTTCATTGTCTCAGATGTGCACTAAGCTTCAAAATCTCAAGGACATTGAATAGAAATAGACAATGGTTTCTAATCAAGTTTTGTGTAGGACCAAAGACATTTGAGGAGTACGTTATTTATGTGAAAAAAGCAATGAAAGCTCGAATGAACCCATTATTGTTGCAACATAAAAAAATGAATTACATTCACAAATATGTGGGATATAGAATAAGCATGATATTTTGATAAAAATAGATCAAATATATAGTATTTTGTGAAGTCACAAAAAATTTATGGGTTGTAACCCTCAAATCTAATACCTAGAAAAGGAAGAGGTTAGAAGTCAGCTACAATAGAGAGGGTGTTGGAGAGGGTTTTATTATAAACAAAGATTTCAAATATTAAAACCCTCATGAGTTTTAAGTGCCATATAAATATACATGGAGGAGCCATGACTTCAAAAGGAAAAAATGTAGACAAATAGCATGATTTAAAACAAGGTTTTCAGATATTTTATTAGTAGTAAAGGGAAATCATACAAGAAAGTATTGTTTTCAACTCCAGTAGAAAATGAAGAAACATATGTGAAAGCACTCATAGATTCTTGACAAATTCTTCACTAAAAAACCCTCAAAGCCATAACAAAAATTTAAAGGAGAACTTATCAATTATAGAAAAAGATTCATAGTTCTATGCACCCTGATCTGTGGTTTTAAGCTTCCACAAATGTCAGAAGGTAATAAAGATACTAAATAGTCTTGAGGTAAGAAACTCAAATAAGGGGCATCATTTCTTTCTGATAAAAGAATTTATGAGTCAAAATTAGATGGTGGTGTGCATTATAGAAGAGAGCCCTCATTTCATCTCCATAAAAAAAGCTTCAGAAAAAACTAAGAATACAACAAGGAGCCAAAATACCAATTTAGCCATGGTCTTTAGAGGTCTCTAAAAAGGTAAAAGATTATAAAAAGTTTCTCAAATGATCTCCTAAATGCTTCAAACCCTAAGGCGATAGAACTCGATGAAAAACCACATTTACCAGAGCTTTCCAAAGTACCAAGTGGAAAAGTAAAATTAAATTTAGGGTTAGAAACCTTATCATATGAGTAGATCTCAAATTGTATTAAAGCTGATTGAATAAAGATCGTCAAGACTTGAATTTTCTTTATATTCTTACATTTATTTATATTTTTTGTGAGAAAGTAATTCACAAAACCCACTTCAGCAACTTATAATATATATTGTGTTTTATTTATAATTTATATTTAATAGATATTTATAATATCTATTAAATTTAAATTATAAATAAGTTCTTATATGTATTATAAATTAGTGATTAATTTTATTTAATAAATTTAATATTGAGAAGATTTTATTATCTACTAAATATTAAATTTATTAAATAAAATCTAGGTGTGATGAATTCTTTTTGCATAAGAAAAATGATGATGGAATATAAAATAAATATTGGGGAATGCTCTATATGCACTTCAAGGAGTTGTTTTGAGTTTACTTTGCATGCATGAAGGAGAACGTTTTGAGACTTTGAGTTCATTTTTTTGAGAGTAGGAGGCGTTCTAATTTTCATCATCAATTGAGGGGCAGTTGAGGACTATATTTCAGTATTTGTAGTCCAATTGGCAGTCCAGTTCACATATACATACATTTGGAGGGTTTTGGGCACTTTTTCATGCAGATTTGAGGAATTAGATGTCATTTTATGCATTATTATGTTTTCTCATTATAGATTGGTGATCTATTTTGAGAGTTCAGATAGAGAATTCATCTTGGGTTCTTCTTTGATTTATTTTTAGGCTAACCTTCCTTTAAGGTTCATCATGCCTTAGAAGTTTTTTGATCATTTCTTTCTTCTTGTCTTATTTTGTAGATTTCAAAATCAAGCATATTAATTGTAGCTCATTATGTTTTTATACTTTAGTAGCAGATTCCTTTGATATTGATATAGTATAATTTTTTCCTTCTCCTATTTTGTGTATTATTGTATTGAGTTTATGGGGTTTTATTTGATTTTTTTGGTTTTGGAAAAACCCTCTAATTAGTTATATTTAGGTATTCAATCTTCTGCATGCTATTGTCAAATTTTTAAATTTGCATATTATGTTATCAAAGTTTTAGCAATTCAGTTTGTGGTTATTATTGTCACTTTTTGAAGAATTGTATCTCAACCTTTATTTAGATCTGGTCTGTGGATTTGAGTTATGAACAAAGATAGTTTCTTAAAGATTATTGTGAATCTTTATTCTACTTAGGGTTTGGGAACAAATATTTTGGTGCATCCCCCTTAGATATAGATTTCAATTCTTCATATCTTTTGATCTCTTTTCCAAAGCAAGATTTAGTTTTAGGTGATCAATAGGGGAAGCCAACCCACAATCCAAAGATTAATCTTGATTATAGGTGTGCCAACATACCTAGAGGTTTTGTCATGTTTCATGGGGTCGCTAAGTCTCATACTTAGCATTTCAAGTACAACTCTCATGATAATAGTTTTTGGCATGCCTAGTGGGACCTTCATAACTATTTTGTGATTCTTCTAAGCTACATAATTATTTTTGTTTAGGTGTGAACAATAGATTTACAACCTTTTTGAAGATATATTCTAGCACCTAGAGAATCTAATTATTTGGTTTTTTAGGAAGATATAGTGATTGCAGCTTATAAGAAAGGTTCATACACATTAAAATAAAGAAAGAGTTGAATATCAGGATCTCCCACCTAAGAGATCAAGAGGTGGAACAAAAAGAACTAGAGCTATATTACCAAATAGAGGTGGAAGAATTTCTGATCTTGATTTAGATCCTATTATAATAGCTTTAGGAAATCCTATTTTTGAAAGTTTTGAGGATTTGTCTAATCAAATACCTAAAGAGTTCTTACACTAGTAATTAATTAGGTACAACAGCCTAGTATTCAATAGGTACCACCTCAAATTGTAATGAATCAGCCTTTTGGGGCCTTCAATTTGGGTAGTCCATTGATATACAACAACATCATGATATTCCAATAGCTTCTCTTAAGAGTTCACCATATTTCATAGGTGAGGACCATGTTTCAGCTATTGAGCACATTAGGGACATAGCATCTTTATGTAGGTTACATCAGGTGATTCACCAAGATGTTACAACCAAGTTTTTGACAACCTCTTTTAAGGGAAAACATTTACAATGGATCAGGGAGTTACCTATCAATTTAATTGATTCATGGGATGTATTCACAGAGAAGTTGAACCAACAATTTGAAGACAAATCTAACCATCTATCACTGGTCAAACATTTAACCATGATTAAAAAAAAAGATCCAAATAAATATATTTCATATTTTAATTACACATTCAAGGAGACATGGAATAAGATATCACTTGGAGTTAATTCATCTAATTAGTGTGCATTTTTGTTTTATTTAGAGGGATTAAACAATGATATTTATGTCTAGATTCAATCCATGGGAGGAAGATCACCACTAGAAGCTTTTGACATTGCCATACAAGCTGAAAATAGCTTGATACAAGCTGGTAAATTGTATCATGAAACTTCTATGCCTCCTTTTTTGAAATATAAGCAATTGTACCTATCATTCCATGAACTGTGGCCCCAACCCTAGCATTTCCAACTTTTAATAGTCAAGTAGAAGCCCAAGGATTTTCTACTTTATACCAATCTAATGAGTTTAAAGTCCTGAAAGAGCATAATGAGAGGCTAGAAAAAATAGTTTAGAACTTGGGTAATGAGGGAGTGAGTTTAAAGTAGCAAAATCAAAGTAATAGGCCTTACCAAGTACCCTATCATAAAAGGCCCAAATTTCAAGGTGGCTATCAAGCACAAGGTATAGGTTTTGGTCAAAGAAAAAATTAGCCTTATAATCCAAATATTCCAAGTACAAAAGCGTAAAAGTAGAAACTTGTGTCACACTTTTATAAAGGAAAAGGTCAACATTACGCAAACTATTCAACTTTAACGACATAAAAGTGACATTTCTTATTAGAATTTGAAGATGATGTAAACTAATGAAATGTGTAAAAGTGGATAAAGTTTCTGCCTATAATTTTATTTTATTTTAACAAGAATTGACATAGTTTTTGAATTTTTGAAGTCCATTTTTAAATTGGTGAAAAATATTGAAAAACTAGGGTCTAGTTCCCACTGAAAAAGTACATGCAAATAATATTTTCTTTCTTTGATTTCAAAATATGTTATTAATGACATGTATAACTAGTGCAGAAAAGAAGAAAAATTGGTTTTCGATGTATATTTTCTATGTTATAGCTACTCAAGGTCGAACTTATCCAAAATTGATAGTTTTCATCTCCCGTCAAATTTCCTCTATCATATCTACACAATTCAGAAACAAAAAAAATTACACATTCTTGAAGACGACTCTCTCCTCTAGTGTTAAATATAAATATTAAACTTTTTTTATATGTTTTACTATTTTTGGAGCAACATCTTCTCAAATGTTAAAATACCTACTCACAGTATTTTGAAATTATAATATATTAGATCTAATCAAAATACTACAAAACTTATATGATGATAATTTTGACTGAGCTCTACAAAAGGGTATTTTAACATTTTTTAAAAATATCATTAAATAGAGTAGGATTTATTGAAACATCAATTTTCTAAAATAATTTTATTTATTTGGTAATTGGTATAAAACATGCATTTAATAGAAATTTCCAATTGGAAAAGTTGAAGCACTTATCAAACTTAGCTAGATTGAATCTAGCTAGACCATATGTTTGACAAAAAATATTTTTTAGTTAGAAATACTCAAATTCGGTTGTGCTAATAAGTTAGCCTAAAGCATGACACAACTTTGTACTTTTACCCAAAAGAATCGGTACCTATCCATCTTAATATTACACAAGATCGGGAATGGCGTAGTACATGTAATCAGCAACACTATTAGAATGATTTCCCACCTACATTACAAAATTGGATTCTTAACCTTTAGATTACCACACCCTCATATGAAGAATCATCACAAGGGACAAGGTAAAAAATAGAGTTATTGAAGAAGACCAATAAGCTGATAGAGATAAACAACTAGCTGATTTAGTCCAAAAGAATGAGTTTTTTAAAACATGAGGGTAGATTTCAACTCCTTAAGTACAAGGTGTGAAAATTATGCCAAGAGGTCAAGTGCTACCATCAAATGGACAACAAAAGGCTCATTTTGACACTGTTATTCAGAAGGGATAGAAAAAAGCTTAGTTTTCCACAATTTAATATTGTTGAGAAAATGAAGAAAATGACTTTTAATATATCCTTGATGGATACTTTACAATTACTTGGTCAAAATAAGAATATGAGAAAATCATTAGCCGATATTCTAATTGTAGAACAACCAACTAAGAAGGCTAGGATTTTGATAGCAAATGAACCACAACTCAAGAATGAAAAGAAGAAACCATGGGTAAAACTTCCTCCATTTTATGTTATGATTTTTATTGGTGATTTATTATTACATAATTGCATGATAGACTCAAGAGCTAGTAGCTCAGTCATGACGAAGTAGCTAGTTGATAAATTGGGTTTAAAATATGAACCAGTTTAAAAGGGAGTTGTCTAGTTAAATGGATTAACTATTAACATTGTTGGAGTCATAAAAGATTTAAGTCTAACATTGCATGTTTATTATAATTTTTTCAATTCCTTAAGATGTATATGTAATAGATTTACCACCTTATTTTGGTGTATGCCTTAGAAGATATTTTATAGCCAAAATAGGTGGTTATTTATCTTCAAATTTGACACATACTTTTTAGAACCCGTTATGGTACTAGAATGACTCTGAAATATGAGAAGCTTGCAAATTTCAACATTGAATCTTATACGCCAAGTCCAATAAATTCAAATCCAGTGTTTCAAGATTAGGATGAGTCTGTAGCCCATGATTCAAATACACCTTTAGAGAGTGTTCTTGATATTATTCTTGACCAGTGGGAAACAAAGAAATGTTATGATCATCCATTTAATGAAATGGATGTTGTTGGTCTAGGTAATTTGATGCAGGTGCATCCCAGGGTAGTTGGCTATCCTGCATGTTTGGGAGATTTGATGGAGTTGTGTGGACTTATTTTCATGTGTGAGGGGTTTGGTAGAATTGCATAAACCTACTTGGGTCTTCGGTAATTGGATTTGATGTATTTAATGGAACTTGGCATGGTCTTGGTTGCTCAGCATGGCCTTGGGGAGCTTGGCCTTGCTTAGGAATTTGGTGCCTATTTCAGGCTATATAAGTAATTTTCCATAAAGAGTTAGTGGCTGAAAATTTTAGGGATTGAAGAGGACCTATATTTCTACCTACATTTTGAAGCACGAGTTCTAATTCATCCGGAGCTAGGAGATATCATGATTTTACTAAGACATCAATTTTGGGAATTTAATTGTTGTTGTTGGCCGACTTGTGGCATTTAATTTCGGCATTTGTAGTTAATTTATATTCAGGGCCGACCTGTGGCTTAGATTGGTATAAGTAGGGGTTGTGGGGGAAGTCTTGAGGCATCATTCATCCATCTTGGAGAAGAGGAAGAGGTAGAGGAGCAAATTTTGAGGAGAGCTAGTAGCTGCGGCTTGGGAAACAAGGAGATTGCTTGGTGGGCTTGCGAGCACAAGTTTAGATCTTCCTTGGGGGTTCCTACCAGTGCATGGATCTGGGCTAGCTATGGTTTGGTTTGGATCTTGCGAGATCTTGTGGATTTTCTATTTTAATTGCATTGTATTTGGCCGTAACCCGGAAGGCCTTATAGCCGGGCATGTTGGATGAAAATATATTATGAGTTTTTGGGATTGTGTGGTTCTAAATCTTTGTATTGTTATTATATTCCATTATGTGGTTATTTTCTGGGGGCTAGAACATCTCCATCAGGGATTCTCCTACCTTGCACTACATCATAATTATATTATGCTAGAGTAGGATTCTATGATTTCTAAACTGGTAAAGGAGGAAAGTAAGTCTGATTTACAATAAGGAAATGAGGTTTCAAAGTTATATTTTGATATATCTTGCAAAAAAGTTGGTGTAGGTGGTGGAGTTATGTTGATTTATCCTACAAACGAGAGGTACTATTGTGCTTTCCATTTTCCTTTCAGCTATAAAAATAATACAAAATAATATGAAGCATTAGTTCATGACTTAGAATTAGCTAGAAAAGGGAAAATCAATAATTTATGAGTTTTTGGTGACACTGAGTTGGTGGTCAATCGGGTACGCAACTTGAATGTTACCAAAAATGAAGTGTTAAAGTTGTACAAACATATAATTTGGGATTTAATTAAAGAATTCCAAGCATTTAACATTGTCTCAATGCCTAGAGGTAAAAATAAGCAAGCTGATAAATTAGCATCCATGGGGGCTAAATTTGACATTCCAAAAGAGGTAAAAAAAATGTGAGCAACAACAATATGTTAATCTAGTTGTAAGACCCTTTGTTCCTGATAACAATATTAAATGGAAGCTATTTGATTCTAATGAATAGATAGTTAATTTTTTTATGGAAGAAACATAATCCTCAAATGGAAATTAGAAAAAATGGCAACAACAATATGGTGACTAGATTTTGTAGCACTAAAATGAATAAATTACCTAAAGGGCTAGTCACTCTTGAGTCAATTTTTCATTTTGATGATCAAGCTAGAGCATAAAAACAAGCATATCAATTAAACAAGATCATTATCAACCTATGAAAATCACGAAGAACAATTTCTTAAAGCTTGGTAAGGTATGTACTTCTAAAGAAAAACAAATATATATTACACTTTTCCAGGAATATAGTGATGTCTTTGCATGGTAGTACCATGATTTGAAGGGATTTGATCTTCAATTGGCCTAGCATACCATAGAGTTGGATCCTAATACAAAACCAATCAAGTAGAAACAAAGGCCACTGAATCCTAAGTTAGAGCATTTGATGAAGACTGAACTAACAAAGATGATTGAAGGTAATATTATTTTTCCCATCAAGCATACATCTTGGGTTTGAAATCTAGTGCATGTAAGAAAAAAGAATGGAGAAATCAGATTATGCGTAGATTTTAGAGACCTCAACCAAGCATCTTTGAAAGACCATCATCCATTACCTTCTATGGATAAAATTATACAATTTGTATTAGGTTCTAACAAATTTTCACTTCTAGATGCCTTCTTAAAATAATAATTAAATCCTTGTTAGTGAAGAAGATCAATATAAAACAAAATTTACTACTAAATGAGGAATTGTGGCTTATAGAGAGATGTCATTTGGTCTCTCAAATTTTGGTGCTACATTCCAAAAGGCAATAGAAATGTCATTTCATGGACTCATGAACAAATTTTTACTGGACACTTTAATGTGGCTCATCCTACAACCTAACACTCCATCAACTCCTTGGTTCCACAACCCCTTACTCCTTAGCCTTGGCCTACTCCCTTCACCATGGCAATGCACTTCATGATTTCAAATGAGTTTGGATGACAACTCTCTCCATCATAGGATCTTTTTTAATTAACAACACCATGAGTAAATGAGGAAACATTGATAAAGGTTCAAACCCTTGTCTTGACTACAACACATACATGATCAAATAGGATTGTCACTCTTTGATAGCAAAAATAGAGCATGTATAGCCAATCATGAGACTCAAAAACTTAGAAACTTGACCAATGGAAGGGTGGATATGTGAAGAAAATGTTTATATACAAAAACTTCAAATGATTATTGAGTAGAAGGATTTTACATGGCAAAGACTAAATTGACTGTGACAGTTTGGGAACAAGGACAGTTTGATAGAGGAGGGTGTAATCAGATCTTTAGGATAACATGAAACCTCAATTCATGGTGTGGGAAGCATGGGAAACACTTATAGAAACCATATTAAACCCCTTTAAGGACTATGGGAACAAAATGTCTTGAATTTAGAAACAAATAATCACAATTTATCATTGTTATAGAATTGAACAATTATGACTGTAATAATAAAATTAGTCTTTAGAAACAACATGAAATTATGATTAAAGGACTATATGTGGATGTTTGGATCCCTCTCACTCTTTATAAATCATATCCAACCATTAGAAAATTCAAATACATCAATTATTGTCATACTAACAGAAAGTTATTGTCAAAATGAATAGAAATCATACAGCAGTCACGCTAGGGCTTGGTGAGTCTCACCAAATACTCAATCTTTTAAACTCAAGCCATTTGAATTTTTAAAGTACTTAAAATTACTACTAGAATCCATAAATTGAGAATTTTTTAATGGTGAGAAGTAAAATTATTAATCAAACTTCAAACAAACCCTTAATTTTGGAGGGTTTTGGGACTGTTTGGAAAGATTTTATTGGATCTCCTTTTGTTCTTAATGACCAGACCTCAAAATTCAATATAAAGCAATCTAGAACCTTATATTTTATGTCTCAAAATGTTTCAAAGAAAAATAAATCCATACAAATGAATACCACATTGTTGATCAAAGAAAACCAAGAAAAATGGCAATAGAATGCAATGTTCTATTGGTAACTTTCATTCAAAACTCCACCAGATGTCCACCCTTGACCCAAACAGGGGTATTTAAGTACCTAAAATTTGATTTAAATTTTCAACTCAATTAGTTGGACATTGTTTCATCAAATAACTACTTATTTTACAAATGTTACAAAAGTTGTCAAGCAACTTTTGTAACATTATTGTAACTTTTTGACACCTTAACTTCCTGACCATCCAAGGAGCCATATTACATCAAAAATATGCCTAAAATGGCTTAAATGAATCAAAAACATCATTTCTACACTATCCTCACCTATTTGACCATTTTGACCCACTATTGACCAATCAAGGCCTCTTGGGCCAAATGACTACATGATGGCTCATTAGGCCTTACAATTGCAACCCAATGCATGTAAAAACATTATCTAAATATGAAAATAATACAAATGTCCTTTTTACAATATTTCAACCATTCTAGCCTTATTGGCCTCTCAAGACATTTGATGCTCCTACATCAATAGATGTGGCCAATAGAAGCCAAAGTCCCCATTCAAAAAATCCCTACTCAAAATAGTAGTAGTGGTCTCCTTAGGTTGTCTAAAATAGTATAGAGAGAATATCAAAGTGGAACCAAATCATAAAAATATATCAAACATATTTTTTCTCTTTTTTTTCCAAAAAATGTTGGTGGTCATAAGGGGGACCTCCTCCCCATTAACGTATTCAACTTAGAAGTTACGTAAGATACTCAATGAGATTTTATTGGATCTCCTTCTTCTCTTCATGGGAAAACCTCCAAATTCAATAGAAAGGAAGCTAGCTCCTTATATTTTATGTCCCAAAATGTTTCAAATCAAAACAAATCCATACAAATGAATACTGCATTGTTGATCAAAGATAACCCAGTAAAATGGCAACATAATGCAATGTTATATTGGTAACTTTCATTCAACATTCTACCATATGTCCACCCTTGACCCAAAGAGGGGTATTTATGTACCTAAAATTTAATTTAAATTGTCAATTCAATTATTTGTACATTGTTTCATCAAATGACAACTTATTTTACAAATGTTGCAAAAGTTGTCAAGCAACTTTTGCAACATTATTGCAACTTTTTGACACCTTAACTTCATGACCATCTAAGGAGCCTTGTTACATCACAAATAGGCCTAACATGGCTTAAATGAACGAAAAAAATCATTTCTACACTATGCTCACCTATTTGACCAGTTTGACCAATTTTGACCCACTATTGACCAATTAGGGCCTCTTGGGCCAAATGACTACATGATGGCTTATTAGGCCTTACAATTGTAATCCAATGCATGTAAAAACATTATCTAACTATGAAAATAATACAAATGGACTTATTACAATATTTCAACCATTCTGGCCTTATTGGCCTCTCAAGACCTTTGATGCTCCTGCATTAGTAGATGTGGCTAATATAAGCCAAAGTCCCCTATCAAAAAATCCCTACTCAAAATAGTAGTAGTGGTCTCCTTAGGTTGTATCAAATATTATAGAGATATTATCAATGTGGAACCAAATCATACAACTGTATCAAACATCTTATTTCTCTTTTTGTTCCATATAATGTTGGTGAGGGGGACCTCCTCCCCATTAACATATTCAACTTAGAAGTTATGTAAGCCACTCAATAAATTCAACATTTAAGCCACATTGATGTCACTTTAGGGGATTTGAACATGGGTCTCCAACATGAGAATCTTACGGCCTTTCCATTTGACCATGACCCTATTGACTATTGGTGGAGGAGCACCAAAAGCCCTTGAAACCCATTGAAGACCAATTTGGTCAAAATATTGTAATAAGGCCATTGAGAGGCCATATCTTTTATTTTCATAGTTAAGTAGTGTCATCTCATGCATTATATTGCACTTGGAAGGCCATTTGAGCCATTCTTGTAAGCCTTAAGGCAATTTGGGCCTATGTTGGTCAAACCTAGTCAAAGGTACTAAAAGCGGTAAAAGGTGGAAAGGATTGTAGAAATAATTTTTTATACTATATTTGACATGTTATCAAATGTATAAGTCAGTACAGGGTCATTTGAGCATATATTGCACAATCTTACAAAAATTATCAAAACTTGCTCAACAACTTTTTGCAAATTAGTGCAAAAAGTTGCCATTAAGAGCCTAGAATGACCAATCAGCTCAAAATTGGTTGGAAGTAGTTTTATCAATCAAAAAATATATGTATGATTACTAATGTTTCATAAGGTTGAATTGGGTTGAGAAAAATTTAAAAACTACCCTCAAGATATATGATAAAGTCTCCATGTGATTTAAGTCTCAGTTCTTTGAAGTTGTTGTCAACATTGTCCTAAGAATTTAGACAGTTTCCATTAGTATTTACTCTTTGTTTTGGAATCCTATTGCAGTTTGGGCATGTCTCCATTTTAAACTAAGAAGGGGGAATGATTGAATAGTGTTGTCTTCAAGACATATGTGGGAATACCTTCCATAATGTATAGAACAATCTATGGGCAAACCTTCCACAATTTATTGAATTGTGAATTGATAGAACAAGACATCTATGGGAAGACCTTCCAAAATATATAGATTATAATAGCTCTAGAAAGAAACTCATGCAATTGAGCCTTTTCTAAAATCAGATGCATACATGCATGCAACTAGAGTGTCAGCATGAGATATACACTGTTCTTTACAAAATTTAATGGTCCCCAGTTTGAATCAATGATCACTTCAACAATGCACCTATAGTTGAAATCCAACACAATAATAATAGGACAAAAATATTCCTAGAAATACTTCAATGGTACAATTATTTTTCAACAAGAAAACAAAGATACATAGATGTGAAGAATAATCAATGATATTGCCAATTATGTAAAATTCTCAAGGGAACATCAATGGAATAACTAATGAGCATAACTAAAGAGCATCAAACCGGTATGATATTATATAAAAAAAAAGCTATGACTACTACGAAAGATGAATATAGGTGATTGTGGAACAACATTGATAGTAATTACATTTGCATCCATTACTTGCATTTAAGAATGAGCAATCAACAAAATCAATTCTAGTATGTACTAAACAAGAGATAATGAATGATAATTACTTCCTAGTAATATCATCTAGTGATCAGAGATATGAAAATGTAAGAGGGGAATGAATATAGTTTGAGGAGAAATAAAATGTACAAAAGTGATTTTACCATAGAAGGTATGTGGGCAAAGACAAATCACTATCAACAAAGTGAATGTCACATGGTCATTTACTATCATGAATTTAGCATGGTAAACATTTAATTGCAAGTTCATCTGGTAAATGATAATAATTAGAGTAAATTATAATTGATGTGTGTGCATGACAAAAGAGTTCAAGGTTTTCAGAAAAGGGTGGAATCAATGAAAAAACTAACAACACTATCCTAATAGAATCAAGATTTTTCTTCTATAGAGCATATTCAAAGAGAAAATAGGAATATTAATTCTTCAAAATTGGTGCAAGAGTAAATTAATAGGTACAAGTGTTGCAGTCAGAATAGAGTATCATTGAGTAATAGGAAGAATATAAAGAAGCTAGGCATTTATGTTACAAGATAATTAGAGCTATCAAATTACTTCCAATACTTCAAGAATGTCACATAGTCTAAGAGGTAATAGGGTCACGCTAATAAATAAATGAAGTAAAACCTTTGAATTCAATTACAACATTATTACTACTTATATCATTGAGTACCATGTAGTTCTAAAGACCTCTTCAAAAGCATGTTAGTAAACAAAGAGGATTTTTGCATCAATGGATTCATGATGAAAAGGATATATTTTACAAGATCAAATTCAGTATATAGTATTAAACAATCAAGGCATGGAGATATTTCCATATTGCCAAAAGCCATGTGGCATCTTTGAATTCTAGGAAGTTCAAGAGTTGTATGTTCAGGAAAAATAGATGTTTCCCAGAAAATCTGAAGCAAGTAAAGGGTGGAGTTCGTATTACAAGACCACATTTGAATTTCAAAAAAAAAAATCAACAGAGGCTGACAAAGTTTCATAGAAATAAAGTCTATTATTTGAATATTTAAGTTTCAGTTGAGGAAAATAAAGTTAAGAAAAGGTGCCTAGGAGCTTGATTGTCTCAGATGTGCACTAAGCTTCAAAATCTCAAGGACATTGAATAGAAATAGACAATGGTTTTCTAATCAAGTTTTTTGTAGGACCAAAGACATTTGAGTAGCATGTTACTTATGTGAAAAAATCAACAAAAGCTCAAATGAACCCATTATTGTTGTGGCATAAAAAAATGAATTACATTTGCAAATATGTGGGATATAGAATAAGCATGATATTTTGATAAAAATAGATCAAATATATAGTATTTTGTGAAGTCATAGAAAATTTATGGGTTGTAACCCTCAAATCTAATACCTAGAAAAGGAAGAGGTTAGAAGTCAGCTACAATAGAGAGGGTGTTGGAGAGGGTTTTATTATAAACAAAGATTTCAAATATTAAAACCCTCATGAGTTTTAAGTGCCATATAAATATACATGGAGGAGCCATGACTTCAAAAGGAAAAAATGTAGACAAATAGCATGATTTAAAACAAGGTTTTCAGATATTTTATTAGTAGTAAAGGGAAATCATACAAGAAAGTGTTGTTTTCAACTCTAATAGAAAATGAAGAAACATGTGTGAAAGCACTCATAGATTCATGACAAAGTCTTCACTAAAAAAACCCTCAAAGCCATAACAAAAATTTAAAGGAGAACTTATCAATTATAGAAAAGGATTCATAGTTCTGTGTGTGTGTGTGTGTGTGTGTGTGTGAATTTTGTACCTAGCTGCAAACACAACACTTCAGTAAAATATTAGAGGTTAGCCGAAATCAAAATCTTGCAAATAATTGAAGTTATGCTAACTAGGCAATTTACTGCCTTCTAGTAGGTGCGAGTATGATGTTCTCAGATTGAAATCGAGATTAGTGACAATGAAACACCTAAACAAAGGATTTTAATGCAAAAGAATGAAAGACTGTATGAATCTAGATTATTCTATATTTTTGTATTTTCTGTGCAATATTAAAAACTGTATGATTCTAAGCTAGATGAATGAAATTGAATGTAGATTTAATCTAAGAATGCCATGAATGAATATGAAAATCTATGATATGAAAACTATGCAAACTATGATCAACTATGAAATATCTCACAAATTGCCTGTCGCAAGTGCTTAATCCTTCAATCGCCAATTCGTCAAAGTAATTGTGCAAATTGGAGTGATATCAGATTTGAAGAGCTAAGCCTTGATTTTATAGAAATCCAAGGCTTTGAGGATGCAGAAGAAAAGCCATAAATCATCTTGATAAACTCGGGTTGATTTTTGAGTTATCCGAAAATCAGAGATAATTAACTCACAAAAAATTATGCAAAAGCAGTGTTTAACTCAAAATAGAGTTTTAGATCAGATTTCAACTCATCAGATGTTGATTTTTAATTTAAAATTGATTGTTAATTTCTAGTTGCCTGCTTTTCTGATTGTGCATGATTTATTTATAAATTAATTTAAAAATTAAGTGATTTATTCTCAACTTAACTGATTTTAGAATTAAAACAATTGATTTATGGGTTAATCAATTATTAAATCAAACTTTATTCTAAAACTATATTATTAAAATTTGACAATTGACATTAATTAATTAAATGAGAATTTAATCAATTAGTCATGCGATTTTAGATTTTATTGTCAAAAGTAAATAATACAATTTAGGAATAAATAGAATTAAATTTAATTAAATAATTAAGTGGCAGTATTAAATCTAATTAATTAAATATTCAAAATATTCAATTAATCAAACTTTTAGGATAAATAAGATTTATCGCCAAATAATTATTAAATCAAAGATAAATAGGATAAAGGAATATTCTCTGATGCAGAATTAGGATAAAATCATTTTTTGATAAACTGATGTGCAGATGTGCCTTAGGTTAGGACTTTGACATTGATTTTGTTCGATTTGAGATGTAGGAGATTAATGAACCTATAGCCCATTTTTGAGGTATTACATTTTGCCCCTCTTTGAATCACTGTGCAAAGTGTAGTGGTTCAAAGAATAATCTGTGTATGATAAAGATGTATGAAATTGATTTGAAAGATTAACCGATTCTGAGACAAAAACTGATTGAAAGATTTAAAGATTTTAGATTTACATCCTGATTGACCAAAGATGATGTTAACTATAACAACAATGAACCGGTGATTATGAAAAAGTGTCAAAACACCTGATTCTAAACCTTATGATTGTGAAGAAGTGAGTGACCGATTCCAAACCTGATTGTCCCAAGAGAATCATATTAGTATCACATCCTGAACCCATCAGTTATGAAGAACCAAGGAATGGTGCTAATGAACCGTTGGTTACAAAAAGATGATATAATTTACAAGATAGATTTAGGATACCAGATTGATATGGATCTCAATGAATCTAATATGCCCCAAGAGATAATAGATTTTCCCGAAGTGATGAGGACTTTTGATGAATCAGTAACTAGACGTGGTTATTGTCTTGATCACTGAGGAAAGATTGATTACAAATTTAGATTGATATGCAATACCATGCCCCCTTTAGGTTTAAAATCAAAATCTGATAAGAAAAGTCAACGTTAAATAGTTTAGAAGCATGTTAATTGATTTAAGAAGTGGTTATACACATTCAAGAATGCATTCTTCATCGTTTAGAGGTCCTAGAGACCAAGTTTGACTAGGTTTGACCATGAGTTGACCATGGTTGACCAAGTTGAAATTTTGATAGTTTGATGGTAGGTAATCAATTAAGTTAAATATTGGAGTTCTATGATGATTGAAGGTTGATTATGCAAGCAGTCAGACATCCTAGGTCCAAAAATTTTAAATCATGATTTTGACACAGTAAATGATCTCAGATTTCAATTTTGATCCTAAAAATGGGTTCAGAAAATCGAAATTAGCCAGGGGTGTAATTTTTGTGGAAAATGGAGCACTTTTGAAAATTAGGTCAAAAGCTATATAAAGGCCAAAAGGGTCATTTTCAATTCATTATTCACATTGACTTTTGAAACCTTGTGCAGCCCTCTGAGCGAGAAAATGGTTGAGCCAAAGGTACCTGTCTCTTCCCACCAATTTGAGCATGGCCAGAGACATCAACGGCCTCCACAGTATGGACATCTGGTAAGTGGACCTCTGTGCCTCATTGTAAATTCCATTTTTTTATGTTTGTAGAATTTTTAGGGTGTTTTTCGTACGTTTCAATTTTTCAATTCTCGCATGCATGGAAACTCGTACGACTATCCTCCATGACTCGTACAAATTTTCAATGTCCTATAGATTGCTGTATCAGAACCCCTTGAAACTCATTTGAGAAGGACCCAAGAGTCATACGAAGTTTCATCGGGTCCCTCATCTGTCGTACGGTGAGACCTAGAAAGTCGTATATGCATGGTTTGTCGTATGGGACCCTGCTGAAACTCGTACGAGTTTTGATGCCAATCTGCATTGTCATATGGAAAATAGTGAGCTTAAAACTCATCTATAGGTCAAAAAAATTTATTTTCTAAGTCCTTAGGCTGATTGTTAAGCATTTAATGCACCTTCTAAGATAGTGAACTTTTGAATTTCTGTACTTTTAGCCTATTTTTCAACCAAATTACTGATAGGATTCCCCATTTCTATTCCATGTAGGTCATATACCCTGATGTTCATGTGTGCATCTCACATCCTATGACTTAGAGACTCTGTGTTTCATTGCCTGACCCTATGAGGGTACATCTTGCTTCTTGTGGGTTCGAGTATTTGATTCGATTGCCCGAGATTAGGGTGAACCATGGACTCTTGACGGCATTGATAGAGTGGTTTCATTTAGAGACCCAGACTTTCCATTTACCCACTAGAGAGATTATTGTGACACCTGAGGACATATATAGGATATTGTGCATTCCATTTCATGGTCCTCATCCAGATTATGTGAGTTCGGGATAGTCTAGATTACATTCTTTCCATAGATTGTTCGGAGATGACACGCAGCTCATTGGTTCTATTTCATGGGAGTTATTAGTGTAGCGCTATGAGTAGACCCATAGACTAGAGTGTATCATAGCAGGCATAATAGGAGGTATCATCATGTCTGAGCATCAACAGAATGGTCTATTGATGGGTTGGGCCCCGATGGTGGCACGATTGATGGCTACTCCTTCTGAGTTAGCTTGGGGTCAGTGCATGTTTGCACATTGAGATGCACAAGATCATGTATCAGGAGAGTTATATATATATACTCTAGTTATCTCACACAGGTGTGCATGGGTCACATAGAGTACTTCAGGCAGTGCCTTGATGATATGACTTTTGTAGTATGGAGACCATATTTGTTGATAGAGGCCTGGCCCACTACGAGGGAGCAGTTTAGTTATTTCTTTCAGAGTCATGTACTGATTGGGAGATCCACTGTTGTTATTGAGCGCTTCTTGATCACTAGGCTATGGAGGTAGTATGGCCTCATTCAGGATGCACCAGAGGAGCTTGCACCATATGCATGGATTCATAGAGGGCTCAAATTTGGATGGGGCCCTTGGTTATCATATGCTCTCTATACATAGGAGTACAGTGGTATCATTGGCAGAGATTGGGACTACAGAGAAGATGTGCTAGATGCCAATGTTACAGATGGATTCATTGGATGGCTTGCAGAGCATCCTATACATAGATTATCTGATCCTATAGAGTTGATACCTTCCATGGAGGAGGCTATGGATGTCACAGTTGCATAGGTACAGACTGGTCGAGGATAGAGATGTGCATAGGTACAGATGCCCCAGCCTACACCTCTAAGGCCGAGAGTAGTGTTCACACCTCCACAAAGACCATCTGGATAGATGAGACCACCTCCTCCCTCTAGTTCTTCAGTAGGAAGACCAGCAATTTTACACAGGAGTTTGACTAGAGGAGAGAGTGCCACTTTAGGCAGTGTGGGCACAGTAGATGAGGTACTGGGTGCAAAGCAGGATGTGGGTGCTGGTCTGGATCCATTATAGGGTGACACCAATTTTGATCTTGGGGCTAAGGTTAGATGTCATAAGGTGTAGAGACTAGAGACTACAAAGCAGCCAGTGGTATATACCAATATGCCTACGGCAGATGTAGATCCTAGTGTACCATTGACTCCGTAGAAGATTATTAGATGATTGAGATTACAAGTCTGGGACCTGAAGGTGTGGAGTGCTCAGTGGGAGGAGAAATTCATAGATGCTGATAGATAGAGATCTGAGCTCCAAGAGGAGAATAGGAAATTACAGTCAAAGGTGATACATCAAAACTTGAGAGTGTCTTACTATGTTTCTACGTACTACACTATTGTACTTGTTTCTCAAAGAGTACCCACATACTCTCAGTATATGATAGCTTCAGAGGGAGCGAGGGCACCTAGAGCTGAGGCAGTGCCTGATGCACCACCACCACCTCCACCAAATGTAGAGGAGCATGTAGATAGTTGATATGTTGAGATATTCTGATATTTTTTCTATTTTGTTCATGTATACTATGTTAGGAATAGTCCCAAGAGATAACTGAGAGGGGGGGTGACTCAGTTATCTACAAGATTCAATTATTTATCAAATTAAGTATACTTAAACATAAAGCATAAACACAATGAAAGAACACATGAACACAACACCAATATTTTGGTTATGGGGAAACCCAAATAGGTAAGAACCCCGGTGGGACTTGATAACCACTAATATTTTGTACTAGTGTATAATGATCCTTGTTAGAAGATCCTTTACCCTATTAGGAGTAGCTTTACAATATATTAAGTATAGTAGACCTGGTCAAGGGTCAGACCCTATTAGGAGTCTTTTACAATTGTCCCTATTAGGGGAGAGGATGCACTATCCAAGAGCTCACTGCTCAAATGGGCAAAGGCTACAACCTTTTGAATAATAGATACACACTATATCTGGATCTTGGTGAACTGCGCTTTGACCTACTGTCCTGATCAGTTCTAATTAATAGCACAAGTACTTTACTTGGTCACATAGATCTTCTTTTTATGGCTCAACACTTTGCACACTCTACTCTATTGTGCTTAATCAACCATGAACCACACTCAAGCAATCACAAATGACTGCCTATAAATATCTTTCCTCTAAATGATATAATCAAGTTGGCCTATTATAACCACCTTGAAATCATATTAGAGAAACCATAACAAACTCCAATAAACATTTTGTCAGCTCTACTATGCACGCAACACATTCTAGGACCTGTCTAATAAGATAATTGTAGACGCACGCTACACACTGTCGGCTCTACCAAAATAGTTGGAACTTTCTCTGTAGGCTAAATTAACTCATGCACTCTTAACCAAGCATCAATAACACTTCTCCAAGCTTAACTCCAAGGGTTCATACCCTAAATATAGGTGCAACTCAAGAACCAATAAAATCTCTGTCAGCTCTTTTGATCAAACACAGAAAATTGTTGCTAGCAAATAGTGATTGCATAACTTCACTTCTACTCATCAACAAACTATGTGTCCATAACTAAAACATCACTAACATGTCTTCAACATGTATCCAAGTGCACAAGGCTCCATGATAACTTTATGGACAACCATACATAGAACACTGTTTGTTACTCTATCAGGAACACTACTGACACAAGCTGCTATATAATTGTCTGTACTAATAGTTAACCTCTATGCCCATGATATCATACTAATATTATGTCCATGCTACATATACTAAAAGCTTACTGCATAATACTTCCATGCATGCTACTTTCCATATGTTTTGATCAATGACAAACATACAGTCAATACTAGCCTACTAGCAAATCTCCAACATACTGTTCTGACTTTTGATAGCTCACATGAGCTCATTCTTTTATACTTTGTGCCAGTAGTGCACCGCTGACTAGTTTGAGTTATATGATATGAGATCAAGATTTTGGTTGTGACTTCATGTTTACTTGTCATTTTTTGATTAATGATGATATCATGTGATGTAAATGCTATGGATAGTGTAGAATGTATGTATGGATTTATGCAATGCAAATGGTTTCTTTAAAATGTATGAATGTTATGCAAATGTAATTAATTATGGAAAATGTATGTATATGTATGAAATGTAGATGCAATAGATGAAATGATCATGAATATGTAATGGAAATGCAATGATACGCATGAGATATTTTGCAGGTATTGATGAAGACAAGTACTCAGTCTTATGTCAAAAAGGATGTCTAACCCAGGATGTTGACTGCTTGCGATTCTAAGAGGAAACCTTCGTGTGAGAGTCAGCTCTTCATGTCAAGTTTAAGTTTAGTTTTGAAGGATCATTTTAAGTGTTCAAGCAATTTGTGAGATCATGCAATCATGCAAAGTGCAAAATGAAATGCAAACCTAAGACCTAGGACCTAGTTACTGATCATGTGTCGATTTGTTGTCATCATTGAACTTTCCAGGTAACCGGATAAATCAATACAACATCCACTAGTTAGGAAACTACGAATATATGAATATTGATTTGTATGCACAAGAATCAATACAACACCCACTGGTTAGACAACCATGGACATATGAATATTGATTTTGTTTTCAGAACGTCGGATAAGATATAAGCACCAAGGCACAAACACCAAGATGACCTGAATATCATGTCCATTTTGATATAGAAATTTGTATAAGCATAAAAACATAGACATCATGATGACCGGAATACACCTTGCGTAACAAACACATCAAGAAGTTAAGAGAGCAATCAAAATCCAATGTGAATTACCTGTAGTGACCCTTTATCATTCACATCATTAGGTAAGGTCGCATTTCACAGTAGGAGTGACAACTTTCTCAAAGAGACAATAATGAGATCAAACTTCCTTGAATTTTCAAGGCATCAATGGTCGAGGTACTCATGGCCATCCACTTCAAGATAGAGGCTCTTACAGATGAACACCATTTCAATCCAAAATTTCCAAAGTTGTTAGATTTTCACATACAAGTAGAAAATAAACAAAATATTATGCCCCCAATCCTCACTCTCTAAATCTTGTAAAGGACATCATCAAAGAGTTCAAAGGGACACAATATGCAAAAATCTCACTGCAAATCAGTAAACATACAAGGAGATAAAAGCATGTAAAATGCATAGATTGTTTTCATTTTGTGTTTGATTGCATTGTTGTAGATGCAAAATCCTTTCTGGAGAGGAGACTGATAGACTGACTCGGATGAAGCTTCAAAGGACTATGACTGGATATGACTCATCTAGGATACACTGGAGGCCATACGATATGACATTGATTGCCCCCAAGTTTGAAACATTAATAGGATACAGACGCTTGAGCTTATTGGTGTGCAGATCGACTTATTGAAAGTAGGAATGCTGAAACAAATCAGGAGATATGTACAAACTAAAGCAAGACTGAAAGCTATGAAAGACCAAGATTGCGCTGATAGATGGAGAATTTGAAACAAGTGGCACCCATTTTCCAAGTTTTCACCATCTTGGCAGAGATTCTATTTTTTCTAGCAAGGCGCCTATTTCCAAGTTTTCACCAAGGCACTTTTTCTTTTTCTCATTTTTTTTATTTTTTCATTTTTCAATTTTTTTTTTTGTACTTTTGATATTTTTTTTATTTTTTTGTGAATCATCAAGGTGCCTATTTGCTAGGTTTTCACCAAGATGTTCATTTTTTTAAGGACTTTTTCAAATTTTTAAGATTTTTTCAGGACATTTTACCATAGATTGAATGCCTTAGGTGTAGAATTTCTTCATATGCAGAATGTTGATTGGTTCTCGAAGCTGTTCTCCTTTAGGCATTGAGAGTTGATAGGCTCCAGAGCCAAAAGTAGCAGTGATAACAAAGGGACCCAGCCAGTTGGGTTCAAACTTCCCCTTGCATTCTCTATGTGATTGATTTTTAGGATTCTCTCTCAAGACTAGATCACCAACCTGAAATTCTTTGTGTCTGACTTTCTTATTGTAACCTCTAGACATTCTCTTCTGATATACTCTGAGATGATCATACACTGCTTGTCTATGCTCATTTAGTAGTTCAAGTTCTTGTAACCTAGACACTTTGTAGTCATCATCAATTACTAGACCATGCATTTTGATTCTTAGTGATGGGATTTCAACCTCAATAGGTAGTACCGCTTTAGACCCATAAACTAAAGTGAATGGTGTAGCCCCAGTAGGCATTCTGATACTTGTTTTGTAGGCCCAGAGAGTTGGATTGATCATGAGATGCCAATCTCTTCCTATTTTATTAACTGTACAGTGCAAGATTTTGAATATATTCTTGTTTGAAGCCTCTACTTGTCCATTCCTTTGAGGATAGTAGATAGATGACCAATGTTGTGTAATCTTGAATTTGGCACATAGATCATCTAAGTCCCTGTTCTTAAATTGACCACCATTATCTGTGACTATAGAATGTGGAATACCATATCGACATATGATGTAGTTCAAAATGAACATTGAAATTTGTTTTCCAATTGCTTGAGTCAAAGGAACTGCTTCTACCCATTTTGTAAAATAATCTGTAGTTGTGATTATATGAGTATGTCCATTAGAAGAATGAGGGTGTATGGATCCTATAAGATCAAATGCCCATTGGTGAAAAGGCCATTGTGTAGAAAAGGGAATTGGATCTCTCCCTGGAGCATGAATTAGGTTGCCATGTACTTGGCACTTTTGATAGTTCTTAGCAAACTTGATAGCCTCTTTTTCCATTTTAGGCCAATAGTACCCTGCCCTAATAAGTTTTCGAGCTAGTATTAAACCATTTGAGTGTGACCCACAAATACCATCATCGACTTCCTCTAATGCACATTGAGACTCTTCTCATTCTAAACATCTAAGTAGCACACCATCTAGACCTCATTTGTACAAATCGTGACCAATTATGACATATCAGGATGCATTTTGGATAAGGTATCATTTCTCATGGTGGTTGAAGGTATCGGGAATGATTTGATCTTGGAGATAGGAGAAAAGGTTTTTGTATTTGGATGAGTCATGACCAAAAATAGTGCAGATCATGTAGGTTTCGAGGGAATCATATGCAGGATAAGATAGTGCTTCCACCAAGAACTCGTAGCATAGCTCATGTTCAGGCTATTGTAGTAAAGTAGAGAGTGTTGTCATTGCATCGGCAGCCTTGTTCTCTGTTCTAGGTATTTGCTCAAATGTGATAGATATGAAGTATTTCTTTAGATCATCTACCATTCTCTTGTATGGAATGATATTTTCATCTTTCATTTGATACACATCATTGACTTGGTGTATTACAAGTTGTGAGTCTCCGTGAATGTGTAGTTTTGTTATTCTCTACTCAATTGCTATTTTCATGCCGTTAAGAAGGGCTTCATATTCAGCAATATTATTTGTGTAAGGAAACTTGATTATGAATGCTTTAGGGATTGATTATCCTTGAGAAGTGATGAACAATATGCCTGCTCCATATTCGTTATGTGTATAGGAGCCATCAAAGAATAACTTCCATGATCTAGAGGACAGGTTCATGATAGAAGAATCTTGGAATTCCATTTGCATTGGTTTATCATCAAACAAAGGTGTGTTAGCTAGTTGATTTGCAATTACTTGGCCTTTGATAGCTTTTCTTTCAACATATTCAATGTCAAATTCACTTAAGAGCATGACCCATTTAGCTAATCTACCTATGAGGGAAGCTTTTCTTAGTAGGTACTTGAGTGGATCAATCTTAGCTACCAAATGTGTGGTATGAGCTAACATGTAGTGTCTCAGTTTCTATGATGCTAAGATCATAGCTAGACAAGCCTTCTCAATCATGGAATAGTTCTTCTCATCTGATACCAATGTTCTACTGATATAGTATATAGCTCTTTCCTTTTTATTCTCATCATGTTGTGCTAGTAATGCCCTTAGTGATGTATCTGTAGTAGAGACATTTTGGATCAATGGTTTCCCTTGAATAGGAGGCATCAAAATAGGAGGATTTGATAAATATTTCTTGATATGATTTAAGTTCTTTTCACATTCCTCGTTCCATGAAAAGGTCACACCTTTATGTAATGTTTTTGTAAAAGGTTGTGATATGTCTACCAACTAAGATATGAAGCATCTAATAGATTGTACTCTCCCTCATAATATTCTCATTTGACTGATATTCTTGGGAGGTTGCATCTCCATGATAGCTTTGACTTTAGTTGGATCTACTTCAATTCCTTTCTTTGTAACAATGTAGCCTAAGAGCTTTCTAGAAGTGATACCAAAAGCACACTTCTTAGGGTTCAGTCTAAGACTAAACTTCTCCATTCTATCTAGAATTTCTCAAATCATTTATATGTTTAGATCTTATCATAGATTTTTCCAAAGTATCATCAACATAATCCTCCATAGTTTGATGAATCGTGTCATGAAAAATAGATGGCATAGCTCTCTGATATGTAGCACCAGTATTCTTAAGCCCAAATGGCATGACATTTTAATAGAAGGTACCCCATGTGCATGTGAAATAAATTTTCTCTTGATCTTCTGGAGCAATTTTTATTTGGTTGTATCCATAAAAACCATCCATTAAAGAATACATCTCAAAACCTGCAGTCGTATCCACTATCATATCAATATTAGGTAATGGAAAATCATCCTTAGGGCATGCTTTGTTTACATCTCTGAAATCTCTGTACACTTTGATTGATTTATCTAGTTTAGAAATAGGTACAATATTAGAGATCCATTCAACATAGTCAATGACACAGATAAATCCATCTTTTAGTAGTTTCTATAATTTAGCTTTGACCAAGAGTGCAACATGTGGATGCATCTTTCTCAATTTTTGCTTAACAGGTTTGACTCCCAGAGCTATAGATAAATGGTGCATTATAAGATCAAGATCCAACCCTAGCATATCTAAATATTTCCATGCAAATTTGATCTTCTTTTCTGTTAAGAATGTGGTAATTTTTTTCTTTTCTTCTTCTGATAGGGATTGTGCTATGTGGATCAATTGTGGTTCTTCTGTTGTTCCCAAGTTGATAGATTGAGTGGGCTCAATTAGAATTGGAGATCTGTCCTATAAATGACTTGGAAGGACATCAAATATCTCATCCTTAGGTGCCTCAGAGAGGTTTTCACCTTCAGATATGTCTTTTATTTTTACTTCTGTAGGTTCTGAGACTGTTAAAAAGTGGTTTTCACCCTCAGAACTCCGTTTCTTTTTATTCTTATTCTTATTTTTCTAACTAAGATACTTGATGTCTGACTTCATCATGCTAACGCTTGGTTCACTCAGGGAAGTCCTCATAGGCTCAACTACATTGAGGTAGCAAGCAAGGGCATAGTCATTTGGAAAGGTATAAATACCTTGGCTCGGATTTGTAGAGGTTTGGTTAAGAATTTTAGGATGTTGGATAGTCAAAGTGGTGAAAGATTGGGAAAAAGTGTTTACAGATATGGATCTATCATCATTGGTCCTAACCTGATGCTCAAGTTCAAAAGTGATATTAAAACTTAAGACATTCAATTTTTGAATAGGCTCAATGTCATTGTGGGAGTCCACTTCAGCCATCGGTGGATCAAACTTGTTAAGTTCATTATTTCACTCTAGACTTACATTGGGTTTAGGTGCATATTGGTGAATAACATCAACATGTTTTTCTATGATAAGCTCATCTTCCTCTGGAATGGCTCCCCATTCATAGTCATTAGATTCTTCATCTATACCTCTAGGAAATTTAAGAACATGAGTAAAGTCAGGATGAATACCCCAAGAAGGGTTACCCTCAGATTTTGATTTGAATTCATACTCATGGGAATCTATCTCAAAATAACTACCACCTTCCTCTTATTCTATTTGATTGCCTTCGAGATTAGCTGGTTCTTGTGGTGCAACTATCTCTTGCTCTATAGTAGGTTCTTGTATTTATACTACATTGATTCTTTTTACTGGATCATCTTCAGCTTCAAGAAGGTCTTTGATTTCTTTAGGCAAATACTCATAAGGAATGAGCTCACTAGTGGTGTCAGAATCATCACTGTCAAATTGTTCTATTGCTTCTTCCTTTGGTTGATTTGTTGTGGATGGTTCAATCTATTCTAAGACATGTGGGGAGTTCTTGCTAAGATAGAAAGGCTTCTTCTTATATCCTAGACCTGTTGTATCTTTGTTAGTTTGGTCATAGTGTTCAAGAGGTGATAGAAGACCTTTACCTTGTAGTCCTAGAGGTCCTTTTCCAGTATATCCCATTTTTGTGATCAATTTGTCTCCTAGTCCATATGATTTCTGAGGAATTTTACTTGAAATTGAGTCACATTTCTGGACTGATCAAGATTGAGGCTCATCCTTGTATAACCATATAAGAATAGCTTCATGTTCTTCAAACTCTTATTTAGATACTTGTTCCATGACAAAGCTTCCCTTGAATACGACCTGGGATTCTTTAGCTATAGGTTACACTTTGTCAGAAGGTTGTCCATAAGATTTTGGGGACAATGGGAGAGATGTGGGGAATAAAATAGGTTCCATTATGTATTCTCCCATGCCATTATCTTTGATTTTGACTTCTTTAGCAATGTCTCCCATTTTGGATGTAGTGGCAACATTTGTTTGCTTAGAAGATTCTTTGTTATTAGGAACATGTTTATCAGCACTTTCTTTCAATGCATTGCAAGTTGTGTATAGGTTTGTTGGAATCATTACCTCTACTCCTTCATAAGGAAATTTCACACATTGATGGTATGTGGAAGGAATATCTTTCATTTCATGTATCAAGGGTCTTCCTAGAAGGATGTTGTAAGCCAAAGGTAGATCAAGAACTTGGCATATGGTGTCTCTGATAATAGGTCCTATTCTGATAGGTAAAATAATAGTTCCCTTGGAAGATCTTTCTTGCTTGCTTTGATAGTTATCTTCTTCTTAGGATCAATGGTAGTTTCAAAGAAGCCCAATTATTTGATCAAGTTGTAAGAACAAATATTGAGACTAGCACCTCCATCTATCAACACGTGTTTGACAAGATGGTTTTGGATCAAGACTTCAATGTGCAAGGGTTGGTTATGCGGATGACTCAAGTAATTATCATCTTCCTCTGAAAAGGAGATATACTACAGAGATTTTAGATGACCAACCATAGTCTGGAATTTGTCTAAGTCAAGGTTGTTAGGAACATTGGATCTGAGCAGAGCTTTGTCTAGAATGGCTCTATGAGCTAGAGATATCCAAAGAAACTCAAACATTGAGATTTTTGCATTTGTATGTTGGAGTTTTTGAACAATATTGTATGATGTAGGCCTCATGTCTTTATGATTTGAAGATTTAGATGTAGCCTTCTATTTAGAAGCAAATGAAAGATTGAAAGGCATTTTAGGGACATTTGATGAATCTGGGATTTGTCCTTGCAGATGTGCCTAAGCTTGTGATCAAGTAACTGCATTAGCTGATTGATTTTCCCTATCTCTTCATACAATTGTGATGACATTGCAACTTTCAGATAGGCATGGTTCAACCATATTCATGACAGGATTGTTTCCAGAGTAGGCATAATTGACTTTAGCACCCATATTAGGTTGAGAAGAAGAATATTCTTTACCATGTTTCAGAAATGGCTCTATGAATGTTGTATGATCATTATTGCTTTTATGATTGTCAATCATGATTTATCCATTATCAATTTTGTCTTGTATGAGGTGCTTCAAGCATACGCAGTTATTAGTTTTATGACCCTTATTACGATGGAAGTCACAGAAATCAGTCTCTTTCCACCATTTCAGTTTAGGTTCAGGATCAAATGGTTGGATCTCAGGCAAGTAAATGATGTTGTTAGCCAACAGAGTTTTCATGGAAGATTCCAAGGATTCTCCAAGAGGAGTGAATTTGTGGTTAGGATCTATAGCCCAAGGTTTGTAAGCAGATGGCTTCTTGTTAGATTCTAACATTTTAGCTTGAAAAGCTTTAATGGCTTGGGTGCCAACAGTGAGATTGAAAGTAGGTGCCTTAGATGGGGCATGGATATTATCAACAATGTCATCTATGACAACACCTTTATTCTTGTTCCAGTTTTTGCCTTTGTCTTTAGAACTAGATCTAGATTCATACTTGTCCTTTTGAAGTGATATGTCTCCCTTTTGCACAAGTACTTTCTCAATTTTAATAGCATTTTCTACCATCTTATCAAAGGATGTATGATTTTGCATTTGCAAATGGTAGTTAAGTTCTGGAAAAAGATTGTTGATGAAGATTTATAGCTTCTCAGTTTCTGAAATGGGTCTAGCATATAGAGAAAATTTATTCCTCCATCTTTTGAGAAAAGTTAGGAATGGCTCTCCTAAGTATTATTTTAGATTGCAAATATCGATCATAGTGACTGGATGCTATATATTGTAGGAGTATTGTTGATAGAATAGTTTGATTAACTCCTCAAAAGTTTTGATAGTTGGGGGCATTTTTGAGAACCAATGAATAGCTGACCCTCCCAGAGATCAAGGAAAAAGATGCATTAAGTAGGTCAGTTTGTGCATGAACTCCATAGGTTGAGTACAGAATTCTCTGACATGATCTTGAGGATCAGAGTTTCCATCATAATTATCATATTTAGGCATCTCCACCCTTTTAGGGAATGGTGGCATGTACAAGTCTTTATCAAATGGAAAAGGACATAGAGCTTCCATGGAGAACTCCTTAGGTTCCTTTTCTTTTTCAAGTTTGTTAAGTTTGACTTGCATGGCATGCATCTGTTTCATCATAGCGGTAATTGGAGTTTCTTCCTCATGCGTAATGATATCTTCAACATTAAAGTTTGGAGGGAGTTTAGCTCCTTGATGAGATAACTCTAGAAAGTATGCCTCTCTATCTTCTTTCAAGAAATGCCTCATCATTTTCTTGAAATCATCATCATTTTGATATCGAGCAATTTCAGAAGGTGTGGGTTCTTGATCCATACCATGTTGAGAGTGATGTCCTTGAGACCTGTGATGTGTCCCTTTGTGAGACATGTGAGGATTTTTAGGACTCCCTGGGATAGATTGAGGTGGGGTTTGTTGATTACCTCCATGAGTTGATGGAGGGGGTATGTAACTAGTTTTTAATCAAAAATTGCCAAGACCATCATCTTTGTAAAGACCCAAATTATATATTTGTTTGAGAGTTGGACCTATGTGAGTAGATAGAGGTAAGGTATGAGATGCTTCTCCAAATTTCTTGTGTGATAAAGCTCTAGTTTCCACCATTAACCTTGGGTGAAGCAAAAGAGCAAGATGAAGACAACTGAAGAATGACTTGATTCAAGAAGATCGAATGACACAACCTTGTCAACATTGAATTGATTGAAGAATAGATCGAACGTAAATGAAGGATACTATGCCACAGTAGTATGGGTAGATGCCCAATAGATGGCGGGCATGAGCTCACAACACTTAGCCATTTTGTAAGAAGACTAAATTTGAAGATAATTTTTACAAGGTTTTGACACAAGATGAAAAAGACTCGAATTGATAAATCAAAAGGCTAAATCAGACTCAAGAGACCACTTTAGGAAAATGATCGGATTCATTCTAGTTTCTGCTATGTTCCTGACACAGTGAATGTTTTGACTGAATCTGGAAATAGGTTGTAAACACTAGATTTCTGAAAAATTTGACCAATCTCTAAACACTTTTTTAAAATTCTCAAACGAGTTTCTAAAGACTCGTACGACATTGGGTATGTTGTCAAATGACAATTGCAAGACTTGTACGATAGTTGCTACCAAGGATAATTGTTCTTTTGATTTCTGGTGACAACACTCATATGAAATAGTACTAGATAATGTATGATAATAAAGGGGTTTTGAAATGACTTTTGTTCAAGACTCATATGACAATCTGAGGTTGTGAGATGACTTTTGACTCCAGAAAGGTATTTTGATTTAGATTTTGCAAATTTTTGGTTTTTAGTTTCAAATTGTTTGCAAATTTTTCTGTCCAGGTTTGAAGATTATTCTGGGATCATTTGTTTCCAATAACTAAATAGATAAACAAGCACGCAAAATAGCAAGCAAGTGATTTCAAGAACGTCTAAAAATAATGAATAGGGGACAAAGCAACTCTACGCATGAACAATCAAGTGACTGAATGTGCTAATCCCTAGAAGTGCTAATTGTGTATGTTCCAAAAAAAATTTCAATAACGCACATATTCCTAGAAAATGAAAATTTGGCCTCACTAGGGTTTTTACTAATGGTCTAACTCTCCAACTTTTGTGATCTCAAGAGGGCGAACTCCAATCCAAGTGCACTAGGGTTTTGACATAGTCCAAGAATTTAATCAATCAGGATCTGCTAGGGAGATCTAACAGCCCAATAAGAGACCACACCTGTGAAGATTTCCTCCACAAGGACACTTATATAGCGTTTGCTGCTACCACGGTGAAAATGGCTATTACTGCTTGAGGTTCCATCCACGTGGTTGACCCAATTAAAGGAATGTCCACTATGGTTAACCCTCTCTAAAGGTGACTCACAAAAGATACCACATGGGGAATAGTTCTAGATTCAAGGATCTGAGTTTTTGATACTACCCAAATAGGGAGTAGAGCATAGTCCTCTAGCCTTTTCACTTTTAACCAAAACAAAGCAAACAGATTAATCTGACATGCTAAGACCAAAATTATCTCACAAAGATCTATGATATCAACCACTTATGATGTATCAACCTCTCTGGAGAGAGAATGTATCAATCAAAAGTTGAAGATGCACAAATCTAGTAGAATGCAAGACAATCTCAGTAACCTCCCTACCTACAAGAGGATCCTTTGTCAAGAAGAGCTTCACATGCGTGAACAAGAGAAAGAAGCCCACTGTCTCGAGATCATCCACAAATAGTGTTCATAGGGCCTATTTAATATGTGTAATAGATATGCAGAAAGCAAATCTATGTTTGTTTTATAGCACAAAATGAAGTCTATGATATGAAAGCAATAAAAGTCACACAAGCTTAACATGTGAGAGTTCATTTTATGTCCAAATCAAAGTGTTATTAGATCGTAGTAGAATACCTAAATTCCTCACAATGTACTTAGTAGATTTTACCTATTTTAGCAATTTAGTTTCACTTTTCCCAATCAGACTCAGCAAATATCAGTTAAAAATAGAAGATTTCAATTGTTAGGGTTAGCTGTTAGTCCAAATCTGAAAATCAAATCTGAAAAACTACCAAAAATTATGAAATGACGATTGAATTCTGGAGTCAAAACTCATATGATAGTGGGTTACCTTCCAGATGATAGTAGGGAAACTCGTACAACAATGGGTGTCTTCTCATACGACAATCAAGCTCCCAAATGACAATGTATAGCTTCTGATACGAGCCTCAAAAGAATCAACTATCATACGATAGTGGGGTCTTCCTGGTATGACTTTTTGACAAAAGACATATGAAAAATGTACGAACAGAGAATGAAATCATAGAATGGACCAGAAAATGATAGAAAAATAGATAGAAGTGAAATAGAAGAAATGGAAACCCATTTTAGGGCCCCACAATGGGTGCCAAAAATGTGTGTGTGAATTTTGTACCTAGCTATAGACACAACACTTCAGTAAAACATTAGAGGTTAGCCGAAATCAAAATCTTGCAAATAATTGAAACTATGCTAACCAGGCGATTTACTACCTTCTAGTAGGTGCGAGTATGATGTTCTCAAATTGAAATCAAGATCAGTGACAATGCAACACATAAACAAAAGATTTGAATGCAAAAGAATGAAATATTTTATAAATCTAGATTATTCTATATTTTTGTATTTTCTATGCAGTATTAAAAATTGTATGATTCTAAGCTAGATGAATGAAATTGAATGTAGATTTAATCTAAAAATGATATGAATGAATATGAAAATCTATGATATGAAAACTATGCAAACTATGATAAACTATGAAAGATCTACCAAATCACCTGTCGCAAGTGCTTAATCCTTCAATCGCCAATTCATCAGAGTAATTGTGCAAATTCGAGTGATATCAGATCTGAAGAGTTGAGCCTTGATTTTATAGAAATCCAGGGCTTTGAGGATGCAGGAGAAAAGCCATAAATCACTCTTGATAAACTCAGGTCGATTTTGAGTTATCAAGAAATCAGAGATAATTAACTCACAAAAAATCATGCAAAAGCAGTGTTTAACTCAAAATAGAGTTTTAGATCAGATTTCAACTCATCATCAGATGTTGAATTTTAATTTAAAATTGATTGTTAATTTCTAGTTGCCTGCTTTTCTGATTGTGCATGATTTATTTATAAATTAATTTAAAAATATAAGTGATTTATTCTCAACTTAACTAATTTTTGAATTAAAACAATTGATTTATTGATTAATCAATTATTAAATCAAACTTTATTCTAAAACTATATTATTAAAATTTGACAATTGACATTAATTAATTAAATGAGAATTTAATCAATTAGTCATGGGATTTTAGATTTTATTGTCAAAATTAAATAATATAATTTAGGAATAAATAGAATTAAATTTAATTAAATAATTAAGTGGCAGTATTAAATCTAATTAATTAAATATTCAGAATATTCAATTAATCAAACTTTTAGGATAAATAAGATTTATCACCAAATAATTATTAAATCAAAGAAAATTAGGATAAAGGAATATTCAAGGAATATTCTCTGATGCAAAATTAGGATAAAATCAATTTTTGATAAACTGATGAGCATATGTGCCTTAGGTTAGGACTTTGATGTTGATTTCATTCGATTTGAAGATGTAGGAGATTAATGAACCTATAGCCCATTTTTGGGGTCTTACACTATGCACCCTGATCTGTGGTTTTAAGCTTCCACAAATGTCAGAAGTGTTAGGAATAGTCCCAAGAGATAACTGAGAGGGGGGGGTGAATCAGTTATCTACAAGATTCAATTCTTTATCCAATTAAGTATACTTAAACATAAAGCATAAACACAATGAAAGAACACTTGAACACAACACCAATATTTTGGTTACGGGGAAACCCAAATAGGTAAAAACCCCGGTGGGACTTGATACCCACTAATATTATGTACTAGTGTATAATGATCCTTGTTAGAAGATCCTTTACCCTATTAGGAGTAGTTTTACAATATATTAAGTACAGTAGACCTGGTCAAAGGTCAGACCCTATTAGGAGTCTTTTACAATTGTCCCTGTTAGGGGAGAGGACGCACTATCTAAGAGCTCACTGCGCAAATGGGTGAAGGCTACAACCTTTTGAATAACAGATACACACTATATCTAGATCTTGGTGAACTGCACTTTGACCTACTATTTGGATCAGTTCCAATGAATTGCACAAGTACTTTACTTGGTCACATAGACCTTCTTCTGATGGCTCAACACTTTGTGCACTCTGCTCTACTCTTCTTAATCAACCATGAATCACACTCCAGCAATCACAAATGACTTCCTATAAATATCTTTCCTCTAAATGATATAATCAAGTTGACCTATTAGAACCACCTTTAAATCATATTAGAGAAACCATAATAAACTCCAACAAACATTCTGTCAGCTCTACTATGCACGCAACTCAATCTGGGACCTCTCTAATAAAATAAATGTAGACACATGCTACACACTGTCAGCTCTACCAAAACAACTGGAACTTTCTTTGTAATTTGAATTAACTCATGTGCTCTTAACTAAACATCAATAACACTTCTCCAAGCTTAAATCCAAGGGCGCATACCCTCAAGATAGGTGCAACTCAAGAACCAATAAGATCTCTGTCAGCTCTCCTGAACAAACACAGGAAACTGCTACTAGTGAATAGTGACTGCATAACTTCACTTGCATTCATCATCAAACTATGTGTCCATAACTAAAATATTACTAACATGTCTTCAACATATATCCAAGTGTGCAATGCTCCATGATAACTATATGGACAACCATACACAGAACATTGTTTGTTACTTTGTGAGGAACACTGTTGACACCAACTGCTATATAACTGTCTATATTAATAGTTAACCTCTGCGCCCATGATATCATGTTGATATCATGTCCATGCTACATATATTGAAAGCTTACTACATAATACTTCCACGCATGCTACTTTCCATATGTTGTCATTAATGACAAACATACGGTCAGTACTGGCTTGCTGGCAAATCTCCAACAATCTCCCCCTTTGGAATTGATGGCCCAACATGTGGAATGAAAAACCACCACCAACCCAAATGAACATTTATTTTATAAAATTCTCCATTTCCTCTTCAAAACTCCCCCAAACATGAATCCTCCATCTACTGCAATATTTTCTAATATTCTCCATTTCCTCAATTGTATTGTTGTCATAACTAAATGTTGCTCCCCCTTAGTATATTACTCCTCTTTTTACTTTTGTTTTTCATGACTTAATACATATACTCCCCCTTTGACATCAATGGCAAAGGGTGCCATTCATTTTAAGCACTAGTACTACTCCTAAGGTAGAGTAGTCAACCTTCCACTAGTCCCTAAGGACTGATGCCTTTCCTTCTTTCTTCTAAGTAGAAAAAGGGAAGGGAATGACTCCCAACTTCTCTCTAAGATACTCAAAAGTATCCTTAGGCAAGAGCTTTGTGAATATATCTACCAACTGTTCTTTAGTACTCACATAGTCCAACTTGACTTCTTTCGCTACCACTTTCTCTCTTAGGAAGTGATATTAGATCTCAATGTGCTTTGTCTTTTCATGCATCATAGGTTTCTTTGACATATTGATACTGTTATTGTTATCACAGTGAATAACAATAGGATAATCAATCTGAATTTCAAAATCCTTTATCATCTGTTTGATCCAAATAATTTTAGAACAATTCAAGGCTACTACAACATACTCTGCTTCTGCTATTGACTGAGAAATAAAATTTTGTTTCTTTCTTGTCCAAGTGACAAATCTATCACCAAGAAACATTGCTCCACCTAAAGTACTCTTTCTATCATCAACACATCCTGCCCAATCTGCATCAGTCTATACATGAAGCTCAACATTTTCTAAATTAGGATACCATAGACCATAATCTATAGTGCCTTGCAATTATCTAAATATTCTCTTTACTGCCATGAGGTGACTTTATTTAGGCTCTACTGTAAATCTTCCAACTATGCCAACTACATTGGAAATATCAGGTCTAGTCTAAGTAAGATATATGAGTTTACCAATCATAGACTTATACAATGTTATATCTACTGCTGGTGATTCATCTTCTTTTGTAAGCTTGCATCTAGTGATCATAGGAGTTCCTACTAGCTTGTAATCATCCATCTTGAATTTATTTAGTATCTCTTTCACATACTTAGATTGATTAATGAAAATTCATTTTCTGTCTGTTGCACATTTAGTCCAAAAAAGTATTTGATAGGACCAATCATACTCATCTCAAACTCATTCTGCATTTCTTTGTCAAATTCAGCACTAAGTTTGTCATTACCTCCAAAGATAACATCATCAACAAATATAGCTACAAGTAGTAAAGCTTCAGATGTCTCTCTAATGAATAGATTACAATCTACTACTCCTTTCTTGAATCCAATCTTTGTTAAGTATCCATCTATTCTCTCATACCATGCTCTAGGGGCTTGCTTAAGTCCATAGAGGGCCTTCTTCAATCTACATACCATATCAGGTCTATCTAATAAGGTGAATCCTTTAGGCTACTCAATGTATACTTCTTCTTTCAAGTCTCCATTCAAGAATGTTGATTTAACATCCATCTAATAAACTTTGAAGTTTTTAACTATAGCATAAGCTAAAAACAACTTAATAGCTTCTAATCTACTCACAGGTGCAAATGTGTCTAAATAATCAATGCCTTCTCTTTGTGCATATCCTTTACATACTAATTTTTCTTTGTTTCTTACTATTGTACCATCTTCATTCATCTTGTTTATGAATATCCACTTTGTTCCAATCACATTTTTATCACTAGGTCTAGGGACCAGTTCCCAAGTGTCATTCTTAACAATCTGATCAAGTTCTTCTTTCATAGCATCATGCCAATCTAAATTATTACATGCATCTTCAACACTTAAAGGTTCAATCTGAGATAGTAAACATACCACTTCATTTCTAGCTAAGTTCTTTGCTTGTGATCTTGTTAAGACTTTTCTGCTCTGATCTCCAATGATGTCTGCCTTGGAATGATTTCTTGATGAAACTTTGGAACTTTAGGTGATGCTGACTCATCAGCCTTAGGAGTATTTTCTTCACTTGTCTCGGGGTCATTGAATAACACATCAATACTATCAAACATTTCTTCAATAACTGTCTCACTAGAAGAGGGTCTAGGTTCTTCTTCAATCATGGGTGAGTAATCATGATATCTTTCTTGAATCATAAACATTTCATCAATCTTTACATGAGAACTTTCAATGATCTTTTTCAATCTTAAATTGAAACATCTATAAGCTTTACTTTTAGTAGAGTAACCAAGAAAAATATCTTCATCACTTCTTGCATCAAACTTGCCTACTGCTTCATCCCTCTTGATGTAGCACTTGCTTCCAAAGATTCTGAAGTATTTTACTATGGGTACATTACCAAACCATAGCTCATAAGGTGTTTTGTCAGTGTCAGGCCTTAATTGAATTCTATTGATGGTATAGACTGTTGTATTGACCGCATCTCTCCAATAGGTGTGTGCAACTTTTCCTTCTATCATAATGGTGTGCGCTATATCAAGATTGATCCTATTCCTTCTTTCTGCAATTCCATTCTACTAAGGGGTTCTAGGTGCACTTAACTATCTCTTTATGCCATGTTCTTCATAGTACTCATAAAATCTATCAGAGGTGAATTCTCCTCTTCTATCCGATCTCAAACATTTTATCTTTAGTCTAGATTCATTCTCAACCTTAGCTTTGAATATTTTGAACTTCTCAAAAGCTTCTGACTTATCTTTTAAGAATGCAACCCACATCATCCTAGTATAATCATCAACAAACAAAATGAAATACATTTCACCATAGTATGATCATGTTTGAGTTGGCCCACATAGGTCTGTATGAATCAGATCCAACTTGTTCTTTGTTGAATTCTACTTGCTCCTGAATGAATTTCTCACATGCTTCCCCATCACACATTCCTTGCATATAGTGTCAACTAGCTTTGCTATCCTAGATAGATCTCTTACTACCTTTACATTGCTTATCTTTACTATGTTATCAAAATTGATATGACATAGTCTTTTATGCCATAACCAACTGTCATCAACTTTAGCAACAAAACAACTTGCTTCTGAATTGAGTTCAAAAACTTTACCTCTTGTCTTTATGCCCAATGCAATCATAACATCATCTTTGTTGTTAATGATACATTTTTCATCTTTAAATTCCAACTGATAGCCTTTTTCCAAGTAACTGTCTGACATTGAGAAGGTTATGTTTCAAACCATCAACATAAAGAACATCATCAATACTATTCTTTCCATCCAAAGTGATGGATCCTCTACCAACTATAGGTTTAGGAGTGTTGTCTCCAAATCTGACCATACCTCCATTGTATTTGTCCAAATGAACAAACCTGCCTTTATCACCTATCATGTGATGTGAACAACCATTGTCTATAATCCAATCTGTCCTTATGTCAACTTGTGAAATCAATGCTAGCTCTTGATTTACTTTCTCATCTTTAGGAACTAACTTACTATTCATCTTGTCTACAATAGCAATGATTCCAATTTCTTCTTCACCTGATTCTTCATCTGAAACTCCTTCTCCAGCATAGTAGCATTCCTTAGAATACTTAGACTTGTAATCCTTTTTGGACTTTTTAGCTCTAGTGGGGCACTTAGATGCAAAGTGACCAATCTTATTACATGAAAAGCACTTAAATGGTAATTGACCTTCATATTTTTCTTTTCCTTTCTTTTCTCTTTTGGCAACCATAGCAATAAACTCATCTAGTGTTTTATCTTCATCATCATTATCAAAATTACCAGAAGTGTTTGCAAATTTCTTACCATAGACTGTTGCTTTGAAAGTTGTCTCACTCTTTGGTTCTATCTTCAATCTTGAAATCTCAAAAGCTGAGATCTTGCTGATCAAGGTCTCTCTCTTGAAATTTGATGTAAGTTGCATGGTCTCATCAAGGATGTTGATCTTGCTTTCATATTTTGGAGTAAGAGTAGTCATCACTTTATCCATGATGTCCTCTTTTGATATCTCTCCACCATTGTTCCTGATTCCAGCAACTTCTTCATTAATCCTCTAATTGTAAGCTCTAATGTTTTCTTTAGGTAGCATCTCTAATGCATTGTATCTTTTCTTCCATGTCTTTCTGCGTGCATCCTTTGCTTCTTTGTCTCCTTCAAATGTGTCTTCTTGGTGCTTCCATATTTTGTGGGTTGTATCTACCTTTTTTACTTCTGAAAATTCACCATAAGATAGGGTTCTAATAAGGGCTTCTTTAGCAATAGCATTATAATGAAACAATTCCTTTTGTGTGTCAGTAGCATCATCTTTTCCAAGGTCTTCTAAGGTAGTAATCTTGGCTACTTTGATGGTTACATTAAAAACTTCAAAAGCAATGCACTGCAAATGGGTTACCATCTTGTTCTTCCAATCAAGATAATTCTCTCCATCAAACTTAGGACTTTCTTTCCTATAGTATGCCATCTGATCAACCTCAAGTTGTTAAACTTTCTCTCCAAGGCACTTGGCTCTGATACCAATTGTTAGGAATAGTCCCAAGAGATAACTAAGAGGGGGGGGTGAATCAGTTATCTACAAGATTCAATTCTTTATCCAATTAAGTATACTTAAACATAAAGCATAAACACAATGAAAGATCACTTGAACACAACACCAATATTTTGGTTATGGGGAAACCCAAATAGGTAAAAACCTCGGTGGGACTTGATACCCACTAATATTATGTACTAGTGTATAATGATCCTTGTTAGAAGATCCTTTACCCTATTAGGAGTAGCTTTACAATATATTAAGTACAGTAGACCTGGTTGAGGGTCAGACCCTGTTAGGAGTCTTTTACAATTTTCCTTGTTAGGGGAGAGGACACACTATCCAAGAGCTCACTACTCAAATGGACGAAGGCTACAACCTTTTGAATAATAGATACACACTATATCTAGATCTTAGTGAATTGCACTTTGACCTACTGTCTGGATCAGTTCCAATGAATAGCACAAGTACTTTACTTAGTCACATAGACCTTCTTCTGATGGCTCAACACTTTGCACACTCTGCTCTGCTCTTCTTAATCAACCATGAACCACACTCCAACAATCACAAATGACTGCCTATAAATATCTTTCTTCCAAATGATATAATCAAGTCAACCTTTTAGAACCACCTTGAAATCATATTAGAGAAACCATAATAAACTCCAAAAAACATTCTGTTAGCTCTACTATGCACGCAACTCAATCTGGGACCTCTCTAATAAAATGAATGTAGATGCACACTACACACTATCGATTCTACCAAAACAACTAGAACTTTCTCTATAAACTAAATTAACTCATGCACTCTTAACTAAGCATCAATAACACTTCTCCAAGCTTAACTCGAAGGGCACATACCCTCAAGATAGGCACAACTCAAGAACCAATAAGATCTATGTCGGATCTCCTGAACAAACATAGGAAATTGCTACTAGCGAATAGTGACTGCATAACTTCACTTGCGTTCATCATCAAACTATGTGTCCATAACTAAAACATCACTAACATGTCTTCAGCATATATCCAAGCATGCAAGGCTCCATGTTAACTGTATGGACAACCATACACAGAACACTGTCTGTTACTCTATCAGGAACACTACTAACACCGACTGCTATATAACTGTCTGTACTAACAGTTAACCTCTACTCCCATGATATCATGTTGATATCACGTCCATGCTACATATACTGAAAGCTTACTACATAATACTTCCACACATGTTACTTTCCATATGTTGTCATCAATGACAAACATACAGTTAGTACTGGCCTGCTAGCAAATCTCCAACCAGAAGGTAATAAAGAAACTACATAATCTTGAGGTAAGAAACTCAAAGAAGGGGCATCATTTCTTTCTAATAAAAAAATTTATGAGTCAAAATTAGATGGTGGTGTGCATTATAGAAGAGAGCCCTCATTTCATCTCCATAAAAAAAGCTTCAAGAAAAACTGAGAATACAAGGAGCCAACATACCAATTTAGCCATGGTCTTTAGAGGTATCTAAAAAGGTAAAAGATTATAAAAGTTGCTCAGATGATCTCCTAAATGCTTCAAACCTAAGATGATAGAACTCAGTGAAAAACCACATTTACTAGAGCTTTCCAAAGTACTAAGTGGAAAAGTAAAATTAAGTTTACGGTAAGAAACCTTATCATATGAGAAGATCTAAAATTGTATTAAAGCCGATTGAATAAAAGATAGTCAAGACTTGAATTTTCTTTATATTCTTACATTTATTTATATTTTTTGCGAGAAAGTAATTCACAAAACCCACTTCACCAACTTATAATATATATTGTGTTTTATTTATAATTTATATTTAATAGATATTTATAATATCTATTAAATTTAAATTATAAATAAGTTCTTATATGTATTATAAATTAGTGATTAATTTTATTTAATAAATTTAATATTGAGAAGATTTTATTATCTACTAAATATTAAATTTATTAAATAAAATCTAGGTGTGATGAATTTTTTTTGCATAAAAAAAATGATGTTGGAATATAAAATATATATTGGGGAATGTTGCATATGCACTTCAGGGATTTGTTTTGAGTTTACTTTGCATGCATGAAGGAGAACGTTTTGAGACATTGAGTTCATTTTTTTGAGAGTAGGACGTGTTCTCATTTTCATCATCAATTGAGGGGTAGTTGAGGACTATAATTCAGTATTTGTATTCCAATTGGCAATCCAGTTCACATATACATACATTTGGAGGGTTTTGGGCACTTTTTCATGCAGATTTGAGGAATTATATGTCATTTTATGCATTATTATTTTTGCTGCTTATACATTTGTGATCTATTTTGAGAGTTCAGATAGAGAATTCATCTTGGGTTCTTCTTTGATTTATTTTTAGGCTAACCTTCCTTTAAGGTTCATCATGCCTTAGGAGTTTTTTGATCATTTCTTTCTTCTTGTCTTATTTTGCACATTTCAAAATCAGGCATATTAATTGTAGATCATTATGATTTTATACTTTAGTAGCAGATTCCTTTGATATTGATATAGTTGAATTTTTTCCTTCTCCTATTTTGCGTATTATTGTATTGAGTTTATGGGTTTGATTTGATTTTTTTGGTTTTGGAAAAACCCTCTAATTAGTTATATTTAGGTATTCAATATTTTGCATGCTATTATCAAATTTTTGAATTTTGCATATTATGTTATCAAAGTTTTAGCAATTCAATTTGTGGTTATTATTGTCACTTTTCGAAGAATTGTATCTCAACCTTTATTTAGATCTGGTTTGTGGATTTGAGTTATGAACAAAGATATTTGCTTCAAGATTATTGTGAATCTTTATTCTACTTATGGTTTGGGAACAAATATTTTGGTGCATCGCCCTTAGATATAAATTTTAATTCTTCATATCTTTTGATCTCTTTTCCAAAGCAAGATTTAGTTTTAGGTGATCAATAGGGGAAGCCAACCCACAATCCAAAGATTAATCTTGATTATAGGTACACCAACATACCTAGAGGTTTTTCATGTTTCATGGAGTCACTAAGTCTCATACTTAGCATTTCAGGTACAACTCTCATGACAATAGTTTTTGGCATGCCTAGTGGGACCTTCATAACTATTTTGCGATTCTTCTAAGCTACATACTTCTTTTTGTTTAGGTGTGAACAATAGATTTACAACCTTTTTGAAGATATATTCTAGCACCTAGAGAATCTAATTTTTTGGTTTTTTAGGAAGATACAATCATTGCAACCTATGAGAAAGGTTCATACACATCGAAGTAAAGAAATATTTGACTATCAGGATCTCCCACCTACAAGATCAAGAGGTGGAACAAAAAGAACTAGAGCTATATTACCAAATAGAGGTAGAAGAATTTTTTATCTTGATTTAGATCCTATTATAATAGCTTTAGGAAATCCTATTTTTGAAAGTTTTGAGGATTTGTCTAATCAAATACCTAAAGAGTATTCATTTCCAAGTAGTTCCAGGGTTCCTATAACATTTGGTTGAGAATTACCAGCAGATAAAGAACAAGAAATAGCAATTGTAGTTCTTACACTAGTAATTTATTAGGTACAACAGCCTAGTATTCAATAAGTACCACCTCAAATTGCAATGAATCAGCCTTTTGGGGCCTTCAATTTGGGTAGTACATTGATATATAACAACATCATGATATTCCAATAGTTGATCTTAAGAGTTCACCATATTTCATAGGTGAGGACCATGTTTTAGCTATTGAGCACATTAGGGATGTAGCATCTTTGTGTAGGTTACATCAAGTGATTCACCAAGATGTTACGACCAAGATTTTGACAACCTCTTTTAAGGGAAAATCTTTACAATGGATCAAGGAGTTACCTATCAATTCAATTGATTCATGGGATGTATTCATAGAGAAGTTGAACCAGCAATTTGAAGACAAATCTAACCGTCTATCACTGGTCGAACATTTAACCATGATAAAAAAAAAAAGATCCAAATAAATATATTTCAGATTTTAATTACACATTCAAGGAGACATGGAATAAGATATCACTTGGAGTTAATTCATCTAATTAGTTTTCATTTTTTTTTTAAAGGGATTAAACAATGATATTTATGTCTAGATTCAATCCATGGGAGGAAGATCACTACTAGAAGCTTTTGACATTGCCATACAAGCTGAAAATAGCTTGATACAAGCTGGTAAATTGTATCATGAACCTTCTATGCCTCCTTTTTTGAAATATAAGCAATTGTACCTATCATTCCATGCACTGTGGCCCCAACCCTAGCATTTCCAACTTTTAATAGTTAAGTAGAAGCCCAAGGATTTTCTACTTTATACCAATCTAATGAGTTTAAAGTTCTGAACGAGCATAATGAGAGGCTAGAAAAAATAGTTTAGAACTTGGGTAGTGAGGGAGTGAGTTTAAAGTACCAAACTCAAAGTAATAGGCCTTACCAAGTACCCTATCAGAAAAGGCCCAAATTTCAAGGTGGATATCAAGCACAAGGTATAGGTTTTGGTTAAAGAAAAAATTAGACTTATAATCCAAATATTCCAAGTATCTCAAAAGGGTAAAAGTAGAAACCTGTGTCACACTTTTATAATGGAAAAGGTCAACATTACGCAAACTATTCAACTTTAATGACATAAAATTGACATTTCTGTTTAGAATTTGAAGATATTGTAAACTAATGAAATGTGTAAAAGTGGATAAAGTTTGTGCCTATAATTTTATTTTATTTTAACAAGAATTGACATAGTTTTTGAATTTTTGAAGTCCATTTTTAAATTGGTGAAAAATGTTGAAAAACTGGGGTGCAGTTCCCACTAAAAAAGTACATGCAAATAATATTTTCTTGCTTTGATTTCAAAAGATGTCATTAAAGACATGTATAGCTACTGCAAGAAAGAAGAAAAATTTGTTTTCGATGTATATTTTCTATGTTATAGCTACTCAAAGTTGAAGTTATCCAAAATCGATAGTTTTCATCTCCCGTCAAATTTCCTCTAACATATCTACACCATTCAGAAAAAAAAATTACACATTCTTGAAGAGGACTCTCTACTCTAGTGTTAAATATAAATATTAAAATTTTCTGATATGTTTTACTATTTTTTTCTTTTTCTGAAGCAACATCATCTCGAATGTTAAAATACCTACTTGTAGTATTTTGAAATTATAATACATTATATCTAATCAAAATACTATAAAACTTATATGATGATAATTTTGACTGAGCTCTACAAAAGGGTATTTTTACATTTTTAAAAAAAATTCATTAAATAGAGTGGGATTTATTGAAACATCAATTTTCTGAAATAATTGTATTTATTTGGTAATTGGTATAAAACATGCATTTAATAGAAATTTCCAATTGGAAAAGTTGAAGCACTTATCAAACTTAGCTAGAATGAATCTAGCTAGACCATATGTTTGACAAAAAATAATTTTTAGTTAGAAACACTCAAACTTAGTTGTGTTGATAAGTTAGCCTGAAGCATGACACAACTTTGTATTTTTACCCAAAAGAATCGGTACCTGTCCATGTTAATATTACACAAGATAAGGAATGGTGTAGTACATGTAATCAGCAACACTATGGACTGATTTCCCACCTACATTACAAAATTGGATTCTTAACCTTTAGATTACCACACCCTCATATGAAGAATCATCACAAGGGTCTTAAGATCATAATGAAAAAAGTAAACCTGAGACTAGTTTGATGAACCATATGGAAGGTGAGCAGTGTTTTTAGAATCATGAGCTTGTTTTAGTCAGGACAAGGTAAAAAATAGAGCTATTGAAGAAGACAAATAAGCTTATAAAGATAAACGACTAGCTGATTTAGTCCAAAAGAATGAGTTTTTCAACACATGAGGGTAGATTTCAACTCCTTAAGTACAAGGTATGAAAATTATGCCAAGAGGTCAAGTGCTACCATCAAATGGACAACAAAAGGCTCATTTTGACACTGTTATTCAAAAGGGATAGAAAAAAGCTTAGTTTTCCACAATTTAATATTGTTGAGAAAATGAAGAAAATGACTTTTAGTATATCCTTGATGGATACTTTACAATTACTTGGTCAAAAGAAGAATCTGAGAAAATCATTAGCCGATATTCTAATTGTAGAACAACCAACTAAGAAGGCTAGGATTTTGATAGCAAATGAACCACAACTCAAGAATGAAAAGAAGAAACCATGGGTAAAACTTCCTCCATTTTATGTTATGATTTTTATTGGTGATTTATTAGTACATAATTGCATGATAGACTCAAGAGCTAGTAGCTCAGTCATGACAAATTAGCTAGTTGATAAATTGGGTTTGAAATATGAACTAGTTTAGAAGGGAGTTGTCTAGCTAGATGGATTAACTATTAACATTGTTTGAGTCATAAAAGATTTATATCTAACATTGCATGCTTATTATAATTTTTTGAATTCCTTAAGATGTATATGTAATAGATTTACCACCTTATTTTGGTGTATGCCTTAGCAGAGATTTTATAGCCAAAATAGGTGGTTATTTATCTTCAAATTGGACACATATTTTTTAGAACTTGTTATGGTACTAGAATGACTCTAAAATTTGAGAAGCTTGCAAATTTAAACATTGAACATTATACACCAAGTTCAATAAATTCAAATCTAGTGTTTCATGATCAGGATGACTTGTAGCCCACATTTCAAATACACCTTTAGAGAGTATTCTTGATATTATTCTTGACCAAAGGGAAATGAAGAAATGTTATGATCATCCATTTAATGAAATGGATGTTGTTGGTATAGGTAATTATATCATGCTAGAGTAGGATTCTATCATTTCTAAACTGGTAAAGGAGGAAAGTAAGTCTAATTTACAATAAGGAAATGAGGTTTCGAAGTTATATTTTAATCTAGATCTTGCAAAAATGTTCATGTAGGTGGTGGAGTTATGTTGATTTATCCTACAAATGAGAGGTACTATTGTGCTTTCCATTTTCCTTTCAACTATAAAAATAATAAAAAATAATATGATGCACTAGTTCATGTCTTAGAATTAGCTAGAAAAGGGAAAATCAACAATTTACGGGTTTTTGGTGACAGTGAGTTGGTGGTCAATCGGGTACGCAACTTGAATGTTACCAAAAATGAAGTGTTAAAGTTGTACAAACATATAATTTGGGATTTAATTGAAGAATTCCAAGCATTTAACATTGTCTCAATGCCTAGAGGTAAAAATAAGCAAGCTGAAAAATTAGCATCCATGGGGGCTAAATTTGGCATTCCAAAAGAGGTAAAAAAAATGTGAGCAACAACAATATGTTAATCTAGTTGTAAGACCCTTTGTTCCTGATAACAAGATTAAATGGAAGGTATTGGATTCTAATGAATAGATAGTTAATTTTCTGATGGAAGAAGCATAATTCTCAAATGGAAATTAGAAAAAATGGAAAGAACAATATGGTGACTAGAATTTGTAGTAGAAAATGTATTAATTACCTAAAGGTCTAGTCACTCTTGAGTCAATTTTTCATTTTGATGATCAAGCTAGAGCATAGAAAACTAGCATATCAATTAAACAAGATCATTATCAACCTATGGAAATCATGAAGGACAAGTTCTTAAAGCTTGGTAAGGTATGTACTTCATAAGAAAAACAAATATATATTACACTTTTCTAGGAATATAGTGATGTCTTTACATGGTAGTACCATGATTTGAAGGGATTTAATATTCAATTGGCCTAGCATACCGTAGAGTTGGATCCTAATACAAAACCAATCAAGTAGAAACAAAGTCCACTGAGTCCTAAGTTAGAGCATTTGATGAAGGCTGAATTAACAAAGATGATTGAAGGTAATATTATTTTTCCCATCAAGCATACATCTTGGGTTTGAAATCTAGTGCCTGTAAGAAAAAAGAATGGAGAAATCAGATTAAGCGTAGATTTTAGAGACCTCAACCGAGCATCTTTGAAAGATCATCATCCATTACCTTCTATGGATAAAATTATACAATTTGTATTAGGTTCTGACAAATTTTCACTTCTAGATGCCTTCTTAAAATAATAATTAAATCCTTGTTAGTGAAGAAGATCAATATAAAACAAAATTTACTACTAAATGGGGAACTGTGGCTTATAGAGAGATGTCATTTGGTCTCTCAAATTTTGGTGCTACATTCCAAAAGGAAATAGAAATGTAATTTCATGGCCTCATGAACAAATTTGTACTAGACACTTCAATGTGGCTCATCCTACAACCTAACACTCCATCAACTCCTTGGTTCCACAACCCTTTACTCCTTGGCCTTGGCCTACTCCCTTCACCATGGTAATGCACTTCATGATTTTAAATGAGTTTGGATGACAAATCTCTCCATCATAGGATCTTTTTTAATTAACAACACCATGATTAATTGAGGAAACACTGATAAAGGTTCAAACCCTTGTCTTGACTACAACACATTCATGATCAAATAGGATTGTCACTATTTGACATCAAAAATAGAGCATGTATAGCCAATCATGAGACTCAAAAACTTAGAAACTTGACCAATGGAAGGGTGGATATGTGAAGAAAAATTTTATATACAACAACTTCAAATGATTATTGAGTAGAAATATTTTACATGGCAAAGACTAAACTAACTATGACAATTTGGGAACAAGGACAATTTGATAGAGGAGGGTGTAATCAGATCTTTAGGAGAACATGAAACCTCCATTCATGGTGTGGGAAGCATGGGAAACACTTATAGAAACCATATTAAACCCCTTCAAGGACTATGGGAACAAACTGTCTTGAATTTAGAACCAAATAATCATAATTTATCACCGTTATATAATTGAACTATTATGACTGTAATAATAAAATCAATCTTTAGAAACAACATGAAATTATGATCAAAGGCCTATATGTGGATTTTGGGTCCCTCTCACTCTTTATAAATCATATCCAACCATTAGAACATTCAAAAATGTCAATTATGGTCGTACTAATAGAAAGTTATTGTCATAATGAATAGAAATCATAGAGCAGTCATGCTAGGGCTTGGTGAATCTCACCAATACTCAATCTTTTAAACTCAAGCAATTTGAATTTTTAAAGTACTTAAAATTACTACTAGAATCCATAAATTGAGAATTTTTTAATGGTGAAAAGTAAAATTATTAATCAAACTTCAAACAAACCCTTAATTTTGGAGGGTTTTTGGACTGTTTGGAAAGATTTTATTGGATCTCCTTTTGTTCTTCACGACCAGACCTCCAAATTCAATATAGAGGAAGCCAGAACCTTATATTTTATGTCTCAAAATCTTTCAAAGAAAAACAAATCCATACAAATGAATACCACACTGTTGATCAGAGAAAACCAAGAAAAATAGCAACAGAATGCAATGTTCTATTGGTAACTTTCATTCAAAACTCCACTACATGTCCACCCTTGACCCAAAGAGGGGTATTTAAGTACCTAAAATTTGATTTAAATTTTCAACTTAATTAGTTGGACATTATTTCATCAAATGACTACTTATTTTACAAATGTTGCAAAAGTTGTCAAGCAACTTTTGCAACATTATTGTAACTTTTGGACACCTTAACTTCTTGACCATCCAAGGAGCCATATTACATCACAAATATGCCTAAAATGGCTTAAATGAACCAAAAACATCATTTCTACACTATCCTTACCTATTTAACCATTTTGACCCACTATTGACCAATCAAGGCCTCTTGGGCCAAATGACTACATGATGGCTCATTAGGCCTTACAATTGCAATCCAATGCATGTAAAAACCTTATCTAAATATGAAAATAATACAAATGTCCTTATTACAATATTTCAACCATTCTAGCCTTATTGGCCTCTCAAGACATTTGATGCTCCTACATTAGTAGATGTGGCCAATAGAAGCCAAAGTCCCCTATCAAAAAATCCCTACTCAAAATAGTAGTAGTGGTTGTTAGAATAACTAAGAGGGGGGTGAATCAGTTATCCATAGTCCCAATCACAAAATGTATATCCAAAAACAATTTACTAAAACTTCTATGGATTAGTAACATAAAATAGTAGTTTGTCTGTGCTTTTACCAATTACTGGTTAATAACATATAGTGATGATCGATCAAATCCAATATGCAACATGTAAAGTATGACAACAAACAATCATCACAGTCAACACATAACACAAGAGATTTATTGTGGAAACCCTGTAAAGGGAAAAAACACCTGGGACCGGCAACCCAAAAATTGTTCACTCTTCTGAAGTGAGGTCGGTGAAGACCCAACCATATTAAAGGTTACAAACACACTGTGAGGTGTGACCTTGTTAGAGGATTTTAGACCAACCGTTATCATCCAACCAGCATTCACTATGGGGTTGATAGGATAACAAATGTACACTCTATGAATGACATTACAAGACTTCCTAGTCCACTCTGTTAAGAGATTTATCTATTTACAATGGTTAAAATGTAACAGCAATTGATCTGATTACAACACAACTTCAATTGTAGATTATCAAATCTATGTTAAGCTCATTCAAATCCTCTAATCAATATATCAATTCTTTTTCAATCAATATTCAGTAACTTATTTTCTCTGAGTTATAGCTTTCTGACGCTCAGTAATCTCTGCAGTTTGTTTCTCTTTAACCAGTCTGATCAGACATGCATGAAGCTTGTTCATGCAATATCTCTGTAGTCTCCTTCTTTCGGCATGATTTCATCATGAAATCCTAGTCTCTTAAATAGACAAGTAAACTATTTTAATTCTATCCATCAAATTTTTCCACTTAATCTCCTTTGTTGATTTTGCCACTTTAACCTTACTCAGCTGATGTGTTAGTAACACATTTTATTTCAATCCCTTAGATCTTCTTCAAATTATGTTATTCGTCGATCTTCGTAACAAACATTAGCTTTAACTTTGTAATCATAACACTTTATAGCTCATCAACTTCCATTGGCTAAACTAATCATTTAGTTCTTTTCTTCTACTCAGTTAACAAAGAAATGTGTCAGTGAACACAAGCTTGGTTTATACTATGCTCGGTATACAATACACTGCATCGGTGTATACTAAAATGCTTCTTTAATCGACCACACTGCTTTGTGCATTTTTCTCTATCCTTCATCATAGATGAATGCAACATAATCAAGTCGATAACATAAGGTCAAAGATTCATTCATAAGTTACCCAATGTATTCCTTATCCTTATCTATCATATCTATCTTCCTCATGTAGATATATTTGTTCTTCATCTCTTTTCTTCTTCTTTCTATAGATGTTTGGGTATAGTAACTTACAAGATAAGTATTGTCAAAACTAGTTGACATCAATGACAACATATTACTAATTTAATCATCTTACATATCTAATCAGAAACTCAGTGATCTAAAATCACAGATCTTCAAGTCATACAATTTATTCAAATTAGTTGTAGTTCATCAATCTCTCCCTTTGGCATTGATGGCAACACAAGCAATATGAAATATGTCATACACATACCAAACATGTATTCTACAACTCTGTCAACAAATATTGTAACTCAGTTCAAGCTCTCCCTAGCTTAATTTATTTAATCACTACGTTACATAAAAGCATTTGCAAGTGTAGACTAACTTCTGCATATATGATATTTTCAGCTCGCATGTTTTCTTTTGTTCTTAGTAATTGATCTTCAATGCTCTCCCTTTTCTGTATCTCTCTCCCTTTGTCTTTGGCTTCATATTGAGATCTCTCTCCCTTTGATAGTAATGCCAAAGAATAATAAAAACATACATCTCTATAGTAGCCATGTAACTCTTTGTTGTCCAGTGCATTCTCTGTATCTCAGTATACTAATGTGCAAATTTGTTCCAGTACTTCAACCTTTCACAACCTTAGATATAAGTCAAAAGTGTGAACTCTGCTGCATCAACATGTATGATCTTCTGATAATATTAGGCTGATGCAACCTCTAGATCACCTTAGTGACCAGTAGATAGGGGACAAACCCCAAGTCTAGTCCTCAAGTATTCATATGTATCCTTCGGTAGAGGCTTTGTGAAAATATCAGCAAGTTGTTCTTTTGATGTAAAAAAATCTAGCTTCACTTGCTTCTCCTATACTTGTTCCCTTAAGTAGTGATACTTATAGATATGTGCTTTTTTTTAGAGTGCATCAGTGGATTCTTTGAAATATTAATAGCACTTATGTTGTCACAATACATAATCATCGGCTCAGTGATTACCTCATTCATACCTTCCAACACTTGCTTGATATATGCAATATTTTAACAGTTAGTAGCAGTAGCAACATACTCTACTTCAGCTATAGACTGGGAAATGCAAGACTATTTCTTACTTGTCCATGTAACAAGTCCTTCACCAAAGAAGAATGCTCCTCTAGTGGTGCTCTTTCTATCATCCACATTTCCAGCCCAATCAGCATCGGTGTATACCTTAAGTTCAAACTTGCCTTTCTTACGATACCATAGTCCATAATCTTTAGTTTTCTTTAGGTATCTTAAGATTCTTTTTGTAGCAACCATGTGTGACTCTCTAGGGTTTGTAGAAAATCTAGCAACTATTCCAACAACATGTGCTATATCAGGTCTACTATGAACTACATACATTAACTTACCAATCATGGATTGGTACAGTGTTTGGTTTACCTAAGTAGTTCCATCTTCTTTATTTAGTTTACATCTAGTAACCATCAGTGTTCCCACAGGTTTAGCATCTTCCATGCCAAATGTCTTCAATACTTCCTTTATATAATTAGATTGTGTGATGAATATACCACCATTCTGTTGAATCTCTTTTAAGCCTAGAAAGAACTTAATCTCTCCAAAAATAGACATTTCAAATTCACTTTTCATTTCATCAGCAAATGACTTACAAATATGATCTTATCCTCCAAATATTATATCATCCACAAATATCTCAATAATCAAGATAGTATCATCAGAATTTCCTTTCATGTACAAATTACTATTCTCATTGGTTCTAACAAATCCAATACTCAACAAATAGTTATGCAGCCTCTCATACCAAGCTCTCAGTGCTTACTTTAAACCATGTAAAGCTTTATGTAATCTACATACCATATCTTTGTTGTCTGGATCAACAAACCCTTCAGGTTGTTCTATGTAGACTTCTTCTTCAAGTATTCCATTCAGAAAAGTAGATTTAACATCCATTTGGTAAACTTTGAACTTTTTGTGTGTAGCATATGCAAGTAACATTCTGACTCCTTCTAATCTAGCAATAGGTGCAAAAGTTTCACCATAATCTATTCCTTCCTCCTATGCATATCCCTTGCATACTAACCTATCGTTGTTCCTTGTTACCTCTCCATTCTCATTAAGCTTGGTTTTTAATATCCACTTAGTACCGATAACATTCTTGTCCTTAGGTCTAGGTACTAAGCTCTAGGTTTTGTTCTTCTCTATCTATTCTACTTCCTTTTTCATTACATTAACCCATTCATCATTCTCTAATGCAACTTTTACATTCTTCGGTTCATATTCACAAACTAGACATGTACCTTGTCTTGCTTTACTTTTTGTTTGCATGTCAGCTTGTCTATCTCTAATGATTTGTGTCTTAGGATGATGTCTTCTAAAAAATCTTGCCAGTATCTGATCTCTTCTTTCATTTTCATCTTGTGCAGGTTCATTTGCTTGCTTGGTAGGTGTTTCCTGCTCGTCGATTTCTTTTTCTTGTTCCTCGGTATTGTTTTCCTTCTAACCAGTTGTCACTGTCTGCGGCGTCGGTAGGTACTCTGGTTGTTCAATGTAAGTGAATCTATCATAGTCTTCCAGTTCCTTTTTGCTTTCCCCTACATTCTTATCATCAAACTCATCAACCTGAACATTAGTACTTTCAATCATTTTATTAGTTACTTTGTTAAGACACTTGTATGCTTTACTTTTAGTGGAATATCCCAAAAATATCCCTTCATCACCTTTTGAGTCAAACTTCCCATTTCTTTCATCTTTTAGAATAAAGCATTTACTTCCAAAAATATTGAAATAACTTATATTGGGTTTGTGGCCAAACCATAACTCATAGGGTGTCTTATTAGTGTCTTTCTTCAGCTATACTTGGTTCAGAATATAAACAGTTGTGCTAACTGCTTCTCTCTAGTATGTCTAAGCAACATTCTTTTGTAACATCAGTGTTCTTGCATAGTCAACAATTGACCTATTCCTCCTTTCAACTATTCCATTTTGTTGGGGTGTCCTCAGTGTAGAGACATGTCTTTTAATACCATGCTCATTAAAAAAGTTAGTAAATTCATCATAAATAAATTCACCACCTCGATCAAATCTTAAGCATTCAATTCTTTACTAGTCTCTTTCTCAACTTTTTCTTTATACCACTTGAACATCTTAAATGCCTCTAATTTTTATTTCAAGAACATGACTATCATTAATCTAGTGTAATCATCAACAAAAAGAATAATATATCTGTCTCCATAGTAACTTTGAGTTCTCATAGGACCACATAGATCGGTATGCACTAACTCAAGTAATTTCTTTGTTCAATAATATTTGCTTTTGAAACTAGATTTTTTCATTTTACCTTTCTGACATTCATGACATTTAACATGATCAGGCTTAGATAAGTTAGGTAGACCTCTAACCTTTTTCTTTTTACTAATCTTAATCATGTTATCAAAATTCACATGACATAACCTTTTATGCCACAACCATGCATCTTCATCTTTCATCATTAAACAAGAAGATTGATCATTATCAAGATAAAACAAATTACCTCTTGATTGTGTTCTAGTTCCAATAAGTCTTCCTTCATCATCAAATATCTTCACTTTCTTTCTCTCAAAAACAACTCGGTGGCCTGAATTGTTCAGTTGTGCCACACTTAACAAATTACAGTCATTTTACCCAATAAGCATTGTCACATCTAATTTTATCATTTATCATTAGGGATCCTTTTCCTTTAACCATACAAGGTGCATCATTACCCATTCTAATAGATCCTCCATTATTTTCTTCAAGATGATCAAATTTTTCTTCATCACCAGTCATGTGATGTGTATAGCCACTATCTATGATCAATGTATCATTTTTATTAACCTTAGAGATAAGTGTTGTCTCTACATACCTCTCATCTTCCTCTGAGTCATCCTTCATTGCAATAAATACTGCCTCCACATCTTCATCAATGTTGGTATCGGTGACATCTTCTTCTGCAATGTAGCACACCTTCTTTCCTTTATCATTATTGTCTCGGTTGTCTCTATTATAGTGTCGATAACTTTTGTTGCCTCTTCTCCCATAACTTCCTTCACCAGATTGGTCTTTGTTTCTGTCATCATCTTTCTTGTGTAGACATCTAGCAGCAATATGACCAACCTCTTTATACTTAACACATGCTAAAGATAATTTACCTATATATCTCCCTTTACCTTTAGGTAACCTTCTGGCCATAAGAGCTTCAAGTTCATCAAGCTCATCATCAGTATTTCTATCACTATCATCATTCTTATTTCTGCTACTAGACTTACCAATCTTTAGAGAAGACATAAAATCATATTCAACAAATGGTACAACACTATTATCAAAGTTGTTAAGTTCAAAGGTTGTAAGCTTACCAATTAGATTATCAAGAGTAAGGTTGTTACCAGATGCAGACCTAGTTTCATGAATTGCAGATATTCTGATTGCATAAACTGGCAATAAGGTTCTGAGAACTTTTCTTACCATTGTCTCTTCATCAATAACACCATCAAATGCTCTAATAGCATGAACTACCTCTTTTAGTCTATTTGTGTACTGCACAATATTTTCTCCTTCCTTCATCTTCATATCATCGAATCTTCCCCTTAAGCTTTCAGCTCTGGCTCTTTTGACATTCACATAACCACTATAAACTTGAGCAAGTTTATCCCACATATCTTTACCAGTAGTGCAATTTTTAATATCTTCAAATTTGGCATTTGTACAGGCACCAACAATCTCCATCATAGTAACATTATGTTCATGCTTGTCTCTTAGTTGATCAAGGGTCAAGGGACCAGTGGGTGGTGTAATGTAGCCATTCTCCATTAGTGTGAGGGAAGAATTCCCAATTCTAGATACATGCAGCTTCATTCGGCTTTGCCATACTATTAAGTTATCCTTGTTTAGCTTTGGCACTTCCCTCTTATACATTTTGAGATCTTTGTGCTGAAGTCCTTAAAACTCTATTCCAAGCAACCAATGCTCTGATACCAATTGTTAGAATAACTGAGAGGGGGGTGAATCAATTATCCACAGTCCCAATCACAAAATGTATATCCAAAAACAATTTACTAAACTTCTGCAGATCGGTAACATAAAATAGTATGTTGTTTGTGCTTTTACTGATTACCAATTAATAACATATAGTGATTATCGATCAAATCCAATATGAAACATGTAAATTATGACAACAAACAATCATCACAGTCAACACATAACACAAGAGATTTAACATGGAAACCCTGTAAAGGGAAAAACCACCTGGGACCGCCAACCCAAAAATTGTTCACTCTTCTGAAGTGAGGTTGGTGAAGACCCAACCTTGTTAAAGGTTACAAACACACTGCGAGGTGTGACCTTGTTAGAGGATTTTAGACCAACCGTTATCGTCCAACCAGAATTCACTATGGGTTTGATAGGATAACAAATGTACACTCTATGAATGACATTACAAGACTTCCTAGTCCACTTTGTTAAGATATTTATCTGTTTGCAATGGTTAAAATGTAACAGCAATTGATCTAATTACAACACAACTTCAATTGCAAATTATCAGATCTATGTTAAGCTCATTCAAATCCTCTGATTAATATATCAATTCTATTACAATCAATATTTAGTAACTTATTATCTCTCGGTTATAGCTTTCTGACACTCAGTAATCTCTGCAGTTCGATTCTCCTTAACCAATCTGATCAGGCATGCATGAAGCTTGTTCATGCGATATCTCTGTAGTCTCCTTCTTCTAGCATGATTTCATCATGAAATCCAAGTATCTTAAATAGACAAGTAAACCATTTTAATTCGATCCATTAGATTTTTCCGCTTAATCTCCCTTGTTGATTTTTCTGCTTTAACCTTCCTTGGCTGATGTGTCAGTAACATGTTTTATTTCAATCCCTTATATCTTCTTTGAATTATGTTAGCTGTCGATCTTTGTAACAAACATTATCTTTAACTCTGTAATCATAACACTTTACAGCTCATCAACTTCCATCGGCTAAACTAATCATTTAGTTCTTTTCTTTTGCTCGATTAACAAAGAAATGCATTGGTGAACACAAGCTTGGTTTATACTATGCTCGGTATACACTACACTGCATTGGTGTATATTGAAATGCTACTTTAACTGACCACACTGCTTTGTGCATTTTTCTCTATCCTTTATCATAGATGAATGCAACATAATCAAGTCAATAACATAAGGTCATAGACTCATTCATAAGTTACCCAATGTATTCCTTATCCTTATCTATCATATCCATCTTCCTCATGTAGATATATATGTTCTTCATCTCTTTTCTTCTTCTTTCTATATATGTTTGGGTATAGTAACTTACAAGATAAGTATTGTCAAAACTAGTTGACATCAATGACAACATATTATTGATTTAATCGTCTTACATATCTAATCAGCAACTCAGTGATCTAAAATCACAGATCTTCAAGTCATACAATTTATTCAAATCAGTTGTAGTTCATCAGTGGTCTCCTTAGGTTGTCTAAAATAGTATAGAGAGAATATCAAAGTGGAACCAAATCATAAAAATATATCAAACATATTTTTTCTCTTTTTATTCCATAAAATGTTAGTGGTCACAAGGGGGACCTCCTCCACATTAATGTATTCAACTTAGAAGTTACGTAAGATACTCAATGAGATTTTATTGGATCTCCTTCTACTCTTCACGGCCAGACCTCCAAATTCAATAGAAAGGAAGTCATCTCCTTATATTTTATGTCCCAAAATGTTTCAAACTATAACAAATCCATACAAATGAATATCGCGTTGTTGATCAAAGATAACCCAGTAAAATGGCAACATAATGCAATGTTCTATTGGTAACTTTCATTCAAAATTCTACCATATGTCCACCCTTGACCCAAAGAGGGGTATTTAAGTACCTAAAATTTAATTTAAATTGTCAATTCAATTATTTGTACATTGTTTCATCAAATGACAACTTATTTTACAAATGTTGCAAAAGTTGTCAAGCAATGTTTGCAACATTATTGCAACTTTTTGACACCTTAACTTCATGACCATATAAGGAGCCTTGTTACATCACAAATAGGCCTAACATGTCTTAAATGAATGAAAAACATCATTTCTACACTATGCTCACCTATTTGACCAGTTTGACCAAGTTTGACCAATTTTGACCCACTATTGACCAATCAAGGCCTCTTGGGCCAAATGACTACATGATGGATTATTAGGCCTTACAATTGTAATCCAGTGCATGTAAAAACATTATCTAACTATGAAAATAATACAAATGGACTTATTAAAATATTTCAACCATTCTGACCTTATTGGCCTCTCAAGACCTTTGATGCTCCTGCATTAGTAAATGTGGCCAATATAAGCCAAAGTCCCCTATCAAAAAATCCCTACTCAAAATAGTAGTAGTGGTCTCCTTAGGTTGTATCAAATATTATAGAGAGATTATCAATGTGGAACCAAATCATACAACTGTATGAAACATCTTATTTCTCTTTTTGTTCCATATAATGTTGGTGAGGGGGACCTCCTCCCCATTAACATATTCAACTTAGAAGCTATGTAAGCCACTCAAGAAATTCAACATTTAAGCCACATTGATGTCACTTTAGGGGATTTGAACATGGGTCTCCAACATGAGAATCTTACGGCCTTTCCATTTGACCATGACCCTATTGACTATTGGTGGAGGAGCACCAAAAGCCCTTGAACCCCATTGAAGACCAATTTGGTCAAAATATTGTAATAAGGCCATTGAGAGGCCATCTCTTTTATTTTTATAGTTAAGTAGTGTCATCTCATGCATTATATTGCACTTGGAAGGCCATTTGAACCATTCTTATAAGCCTTAAGGCAATTTGGGCCTATGTTGGTCAAACCTAGTCAAAGGTCCTAAAAGGGGTAAAAGGTGGAAAGGATTGTAGAAATAATGTTTTATACTATATTTGACATGTTATCAAATGTATAAGTCAGTACAGGATCATTTGAGCATATATTGCACAATCTTGCAAAAATTATCAAAACTTGCTCAACAACTTTTTGTAAATTAGTGCAAAAAGTTGCCATTAAGGGCCTAGAATGACCAATCAGTTCAAAATTGGTTGGAAGTAGTTTTATCAATCAGAATATATATGTATGATTACTAATGTTTCATAAGGTTGAATTGGGTTGAGAAAAATTTAAAAACTACCCTCAAGATATATGATAAAGTCTCCATGTGATTTAAGTCTCAGTTCTTTGAAGTTGTTGTCAACATTGTCCTAAGAATTTAGACAATTTCCATGAGTATTTACTCTTTGTTTGGGAATCCTATTGCAGTTTGGGCATGTCTCCATTTTAAACTAAGAAGGAAGAATGATTGAATGGTGTTGTCTTCAAGACATAGGTGGGAAGACCTTCCACAATTTATAGAACAATCTATGGGCAGACCTTCCATAATTTATTATGTTGGGAGTTCCCTTTGATCTTCAACTTGTAGATTTATACTTTGATGGATAACTTTAACATAACTTTGACTCTATCACCACTCCAAAGTCTACAAGGAAGAGGGCCAATTAACAAGGATCAACAATGAGATCCTCCTACACTTTGAGCCTCAATGCTCAGGTAGGTGTACCCTTGACTCACTTCTCCAAAGGAGTCTCAAAACAATATTCAATTATATCCTTCACTAATTGATTAAAGATTTTATCATTTAAATGTGTGTGTATGATTGATGATGATGGACTGCTTCCAGAGAATGGACCAGTGCCTTAACCTAGGGCAAAGAGTCACTCAATTGCATATATCAGCTAAAGATCTTAAATCAAACATTCCTGGGCTCAGGATAAGTGCTTTGCCTATTACCCCTCTCCCTCAAACACAAGGACATCAGATTCTTATCTAGTTGTAAACTCACTGAACTCACCTAAAAGACTTTAATCCTAACTTTTTTAGGAACTCAGAGATGACTTCACAATACTCTTTGATTACCATATGCTAATACACTTTGTGACACTAACATTTTTGAGCTTAGAACCAAAACAAGAAGACATACACAAATGCAAGATTGGAACTCAATAGCATTCTCATTAACATATTCAAGATCAATATACAATCAAAGCAACACAAAGATAGGAAAAAGATCCAAAATCTAGCTCCTCTTTCCTCAATATAATACCATCAACAACAACCCTTACAAAATCAAAAAAGCTACAACTTATACCCCTAGTCACCTTGGAATCCTCAAAGAGGATGCATCAAGCTTTGGGTGAATAGAGTTAGGGTTTCAACTACCCAACCAATCAAAAATTACATCAGAATTTATTATAGGGGAAGAAACACAGGCAACCCAAAGAAAATGAATCTCAAACATATTTGCAATCATCAAAATCTGCGAGAACAGTACAAAACAACAAGGAAATGCCATGAAAACTAGTGAAATTGGCCACCTGCAAACACACCTCGAGCACAAAACCACAAGGTACAGACCCCTACAAATGATCATGGAGCACCCTGGACCACACTGCAATAATCGGTGCCACCAAACAAATCAAATTCAGCCTCAAAAGTAATTAAAATCAGTCCTTTATGTCGCTAGAAACCCTCTGCAAATTTGAATTTGAAAAACAACGGTCATTTCCAAGCACTAGCAGCAAATCGGTGGTCAACATTTAAATATGAGCTATCTTTAAGTCATGACCATCAGATCTTCCCTTTTCATGGTCTTTATGTCTTTAACCCAACCAGATACCTCGGGTTTACTCCTAGCGACCACGCAACAAGGCCTTTCTTTATTCGTGAGATGAAAAATTAACTCACCGCTTAACCCCATGAACTAGCGACTAAAGGAAAAATTTTAACCTCGGTCCCTTATTTAGTGAACTAGCGACTGAAAGCTAGTGCCTATTCACTGAATGTTTCATCTTTCTGCCAATTCATTTAGCTATTATGCGAAGGCTTGTTCGCTGGATCGCTAGACCTTTTAGAACACTGCCATTTTATTACGTGAATGAGTGAAACCCTTTGAAAATTTGTCAAGCCACTAAACACCTTGTCCAAACTGCCAAAAAGACCAAGAAACTTTACTGGGCCCACACAAGAAAATTGATATTTGTCTCATCTTCACATAGACCTCCAAGATTCTTCTAGATCATAAGACAACCATAGGATGAATAATCTTTCCCTACCCTGACAACCCTCTAATAGGATATGAAATCAACAGTCGGTGCAAGATCTTAAACCTCTGACACATCTTGTAAGAACTTATGCCAACCATTGATTTACTAACAACATCAAGACCCTCTGACGCATCTGAAAACTAGGTCCCACTGACAACACCAAGTCATTACATCATGGACCAACAAGAGACCGTCAACTGTGCTTACATGGCAATTAGGACCCACCGAGAACATTATACCACCTGGAAGATCATACGGTTGGTGCAAGATCTGAAAGGCTCAAGAGATTCTATGTGCTTACATGCCAACCATCAATTAGGAATCATCTAATTGAGATATTGGGCCCGCTATGCATTATAGGATATCTTGACGAATGGGAGACTGCCACATGAGCCTACCTAGTAGTGGACCCACCTCTATTGAAAGGTTACGTCATGAAAGAGAATCAACGATCATCACAAAAGTGCAAGCCTCTAACAAAACCTTTGCACTTTCACGACAACCATTGGATCAAGATGGTGTTAGAGCCAGGCCCAGGGAAATATAGAGCTGAGGACTTTAGGAAATATTTCACTTAGACTTAGGAAATATTAAATGCAAGGGACCTAGGAAAATTAAAGACCACTGGGTGATTTAAACCTAGGAAAAATTAAAGGACATGACCCCGCAAGGAGATAAAATAATAAGGCACATGCGTTAAAAGGTTTTTAAGTGGCCCGAAAAAGTAACATAAAATTAGAACAAGGCCAGGGCATTTTTAGGGCTTTTCTCATACAACGGCTAGTTTTTCAAAAATTTGAACTAAGGGCTTATGCCAAAGACCTAAAAACAACTACAGAGACTGAGAGAAAAGGGCTAGAGCCATGAAATTTTTTCAAGGTGCTAACATATTGAATTGTGAATTGATAGAACAAGACATCTATGGGAAGACCTTCCAAAATATATAGATTATAATAGCTCTAGAAAGCAACTCATGTAATTGAGACTTTTCTAAAATTAGATGCATACATGCATGCAACCAGAGTGTCAGCATGAGATATGCACTGTGCTTTACAAAATTTAATGGTCCCAAGTCTGAATCAATGAACACTTCAACAATGCACCTATAGTTGAAATCTAACACAATAATAATAGGAAAAAAATATTCCTAGAAACATCTCATATCCATCTTGGCATTATTGCAAAGCCCCTTAAGCCTTAAAAATATGCATCCACGTTCCTTGCATTGATACTGGAAAGTCAAACTTAGGTGTTGAATAGTTGGGTTCTTTGTAGCGAACACATATTCCCCCAATCAGTGTTTACAAAGTAACAAATATGCAATATTTTTTAGTCAAATTATTCTCTCCACTCCACAAAAATAATATGTGAAAACCATTATGTTAAGGATGGCTGGTTAAGAACAAACTTCAAGATGTTATCAAAGAGATTACTTAGAGAATATTTAAATTAAAAACCTAAAAGACATACAAAGAATGAGAACTACCTTGAACAAATTTTCCAAATGTTGATTCCATGTATGCTTACTATGGTAGGTAAGAATTGATACCTGAAATAAAACTGCATTTGAACAAGGTGATGATTGAAAATATTTATGGGGCATCTCTATCCTTAATGAGTGAGATCAACCTGTCACCTGGACATTATACAACACATTAAATAAAAACAAAGCTATAAAATTGATAAGGCAAGGAACTAATACTAAAAATGATAAATGAAAAAAAAAAATGAAGATATGGATGAAGAATCAAGCCCATAAGATAGAAAATGTGATTAGTTCTAGCCAAACAAACAATATCATGATAAGGTGGTAGAATTTATGCTATCTACAACAAATTATTCTACAACAAACATCTTAACAAAATCAAAATCAAACATTTTTATCAATAAAATATAGCTTCATAGTTATTGTAAAGAATTTGCTACATTAGTATATAGAGGTCATCACAACACACAAATATATGATGGCATTTGAGCATGCTTATCTAATCTATTAGGTTATTATATGTTATGGATAGTGATCTACAATGAACATATTCCTTGAGAACAACTTATTTAATCATGGTACTTACTAATGTGATGCTAGAACAATATATATTACAAAGACAAAGATTAATCATTTGAACATCAAAAGTATAGCATGATCACCTCCTTATATGCTTCTGAAGGCCTAACAACTCTTGAAAGATTCTACAGTAGCCTAGCATAGCCATCAAAATTAGGGCTTTCTTGCACATATAATCTATTCACAAAAAAATATTGAAGGTCGAGATAGATCTAACATAAGGATCTTGAGAACATCTTGGTAGTGAAAGGAATTTTATCAGAATTCAATGCTCTCTTTTTCAAAATATCAAAACTACTAGTTTGATCTCTCAAGTAAACTTGGCCCAGTGGCAAAAACATTCCTTTAGCAACCTCATCCAGATTTGATTCATCAATAAATGGCACAAAAATGGATGAATTCACTCTAAAATGGGTAGCCACTTCCTCCCCACATGTGTCCATTCTAGTCCAAAGGAATGAATATTGCCTTCTCATTTGATAAGTCTTGAAAACACACAATAGTTGTGGCTTGACCATTAATAGGTCTTGAGGGTGGGTGGGTCCATGTGAGTGATCCTAAGTTGGAGGACTAAAGAGTGTCTTAGAAGGGTCAAGTGAACCAATGCAAGAAGTGAGATTTAAAATTTAGAGTATTACCAATGTTTGACCTAGGTGTCTGAGGACCAGTCTTCATACTCTTAGCAATATTTGATTGGCTATATCCTCTGTCTGGTGTCCCTAAAATAAGTTTGAGCTTCTCTTTGTTTCAATAATAGTTTAATATTCTCTACTTAAAAAGACCAACCACATGGAGGTGGAAGCTCATTTGGCCCCCTAACATAACTCTAAATTCCCCATTAACATATAACATTCTTTAATTCTTTTATCTATTAATAAAATATAACATTCATTCATTCATCCATTAATAAAATATAAAATTAAATCATTCATTCATCCATTAATAAAAAATAAAATTCAGTCATTATCAAATAAGGTAGATTAAATTCTTCTTTTTTGTGGAGAAAAGACTAAGTAAAACATCGAATTCTTCATCATTTCCCCCCTCTTTTGGTATTGATCTTGTTGTAAGCCTCATCCTATACTCACAATGAGGACGCTGATGCAAAGGGGGGGCCTCTATAATAACAAAGATATGGGTTAAATTCAAAACATTTTTTATTATTGTTACAAGTATTTCATTAATTAAAATAATATAACAAGGATTTTCTCTACCTAATGGGGCAACATCATCGACCGTATCATGTTGTCTAGACTCAACCTCAACAGGGTGAACACCTTCTAAATCTTTTGGAATAACACCAATACAATAACATTAATCAATACACCAATATAATAATATCAATTAATACACCAATACAATAACATTAATCAATACACCAATTTCAATTAAATTTGTTTATAGGAATAACAGTGGTCCTCTTTACCTACTGGAGGCATATCACATTCCCGATGTTGCATACCTAGATCATGATCCACTTGGTCACCACGGTCTACATGCTCTAAAATATAAACAAAAAAGGTTATATCAATTTTAATTTAAGATTTTTAATTGTATCAATAATAAAATAAAATAAAATAGAATAGAAAATTAATACCTTCACCACTTAAATACACAACATGACCTTCATCATGTGTAGGTTATGTTCTAGGATTAGTAGGTTGCATTGCAATGACATGCACATTGTTATCATTTCTTTCTTATTTAAAACAAAAGATATTCATTTTATGTTGGAAAATAACATCAAATTAATAGATTATTGCTCAAGTATTCAATTTGAAATAATTTCCATTTGGCCTATTTACATGTGTGACTGATACACTAGAATCTTGTGTGTGGCCGCTCAACTCTCGTAGGCATTCAGCCATGACTATATAACCATGCTGGAAGGCAATTATTTTTTCATCTTTCGTGGGTGCCACATTGAATTTAGAGCCCTACATATTTGCTTAATATCATGAATTTTGCTTGTATTGTTAGATTAAACAAAATTGTTTACAATTTATAAATATTTTGATTCAATATTTGATTTATTGTTACTTACAAGTCATGCGGAAAGTTTCATATAACCACCAGAGCCAAGTTTGTGTTGGTCGTGCTTTTCTAGTCTTCTTCATTGCCTTTGATGTGTCCATCATGTTGGTTCCTGGATAGGATTTTACACTCCGTGAGATACCAATATGCTTATGATGGATGTTAAGGAATGGTTAGCTCCAAATATGGGCAATCTATAAGCAACTGGACCAACTATAGGGATAAGACTACCCTCTTCTGCTTCTGGCTCTGCAAAACCAAGGTGGGTGCACCTGATCCAATAGTATTAACTCTGACTAATAGTTCTAACTATGCCCCTTATTTCTTTATTAGATCTTTCAACAAATGGATATAGTGAGAAAGTACTAAACAAGAACCTATTGTTCATTGACTCTCCATCACTGGGTAGGACAATACATAAATGTAAATAAAATTAAAGACTAGTAGTGATTTGAATGATTTGGGATTATAATATTTGAATCACTCTTCTCAACACAAAGATAGGAGAATATAGGCCAGTACCTTATCTATTAGGCAAGATATCAAGGGAAAGAATGGATACAAATGGTGTCTAAAATTTTTCTTTAGACATAAACACAAAGGGCTTCAAATCTTTCCTACTTATGAGAATCCTTCAAATAAACTCTAAGAATACATATCCCACTTTGAGTAATATTTAATCTAACCCTAGGTTGGAACTCAAAGCACCAATACATTCATATAAACCTTATGCAAAGATTTAAAGATTCAAAGAATAGAGCAAAGGAGAGCAAAGATCTGAGGTTTCTATTAAGTATAACCTTTCACCATATGCATACAGTATCCAGAATAGCAAGCTTACAAGATGAAGATAACCTATATTTCTTCTCTATTGTTTGATAAAATCATATCAAAAATTACAATCCTTGACTGAAAAGCTAGGGTTTCATAAATTTCTATCTTTTTAACACCTGAACGTCCCATCCCTTAGAATGATCATGAAAAATCCCTTTATACCAAGAGATGCAACAAGCAACCGATCATTCTAGGGTTACAAAAATTAATCTAAAAAACCTTTCAACAACCCCAAAGGGTTTACAATTAATACACCAATGAAATAGATGAGTAATTTTGCAATTGCGCTGACATGCTTTATGTCTACAAAAATTCAACCCTGACATTCATTTGGCTCGGCATCATAGGAAACAAAATCAGATTCTAGCAATAACTTATGTCTTCTGTATCCTTTCCCAACTGCAATCTATACTGAAAAATTCAATTCCTGGCCACCGCATTGCTTTACATGACTCACTGGTTCAAAAACCCCAACAAAACCCTGCAGGATATTTGAATTTGAATAAAAATAGTAACTGGCTCAACTTTAAAATGTGGTTGTTGATGCATTTAATTCCTGGCAAATCGGACGGCTCGTAGAATCTCACAATAGTCAAAAAAACTCTTTAAAAAATCACTTTCCACATCATCAAAAACTCTCAACCAATGAAAATGGAGCACGTCAGTGAAGAATTGGCATTTTGGACCCACTCCTTATAAGCCTTAGATCAAACGGTTGTCGTAAGTTTGCATAGCCTCAAAAGATTCTATGTGAACATCATACAACTGTTAGATCTTCTATCTCTACATCCTTTAGAATTTCTTGAGCCCACTAACGAGTCTGCATTTCTTTCCATCTCAGCCAATCACAACATGACACCTCAGCTATGAATCACCAGATGGTCCCACTATTCTTGGCTAACCCTTAACCCTTTGACCCATTTGGCGAATATGCGACCATAGACAATCACATGTTTGCTGAGAAATTTAGGACCTCACTGATTTATTTGGAGATTCAGTGAATAGACATTTGCGTATCCGCAAAAAGATTTAGAACTTCCCCAGGTTACTTCACGAATGAGCGAACACAAAGGAAACTTTTATCGGCCCACTAAACATTTTGTCTGAGCCGCCAAAAAACTTTGATAACCCTAGGCTGACCTACAAATTGCCACATGTCATCATACCATTCACTGCCTCCGCTAAGTTAGCTCTAACACAGGACCCACTACCCTTCGGCATCCAATCGGATGACAGGCGTAAGATAGCATGGGGGAAGAATATTCTATGTGATCATATGCTGATCGTCAATCAAAAATCTCTGACATAGGCCCCACTGACAAGCTCCACCTCATTATTATGTGGACCAATTAAAAATCACCAACTGCGCACACCTGGCAGTGGACCCATTGAAAGAAAAGATTACGTCGCAAAAAAGAGTCAATGGTTGTCTTATAATCTCATGCATCTGACACATCCTTTGTGAAGATATGCCCACCATTGATCTTTGCAGATGTCAGAGCCTTCTGACATGCCGACAAACAAGACCCACTACCCTTGCCAAATCACCAATAGGTGGACCAATCACAGACTGCCAACCATGCAAATTTGTTGAATGGTCCCATGTCTTTGAAACGCTGCATCATTAGGAAAGATCAACGGCCAACATAAGATCACAAGCCTTTGACACATCGCTTGCGAAGATAAGCCAACCATTAGATCAAGATGTTGTTAGAGCCGTGTTGGAAATTTGGCTAATGTGGATGCATAGATGTTGTCATTATGGCAACATATGATCTCTATTGAGAGTGCAGAATCTGGAATGCAAGTATGGCAAGTTGAAGGAAGAAATTGTCTAAGTATGGATACAGTGATCCTGACAGAGCACCCGATGAAGATTTAGTTGGTGACATCCACTAGAGAAATATTTTTGTTTGCGTAGTTAATTAAAGCTTCTATAGAGTATGAGGATACCCCATCTTAGTGCACATAAAGTTTGGAGTAGTACAGACAAAGTTATTCAAAGTTTACCGAAGACAGTTTTTGCAGACAGAATAGTTTTGGAGATAGTATTAGCGAAAGAGTTAAGGGATTATTTTTGCTTGTCAAAATAATGACTTAACATTATGAAGGGACAAAATCCTAGATGTTTACTCTTGGATAAAGATTTTTGAAGCCGACCATGTAAAGTTATTATCTTTAATAACTCATATATTAGGCATACTTGAAATGTAATGAAATATACAAGTGATATGTAAAAAGAAAGAAAAGATAACTTGCGATAGTTTTTTATTGTGATAGCAGCAAAGGCTATTGATGTGAAGTTATAAGCAGTACCATATTATAGTCAGAAACATTTTGTATTACCTATTTGGGCAGTGAGCTCAGCTGGTGATCAGGTTTTGTAATCTAACTCCTAACAAGGTTAAGGCTTCTAACAAGGCCTAAAGTCCTTTAACTAGGATAGATCTACTATATATTGTAAATTGACTCCTAACAGGGTCCAATATCCCTAACAAGATACTTTTGATTAGTGATCTTTGTGGGTACCATCCCCACTGGGGTTTTCCCTTGGCCAGGGTTTCCTCGAGAACATATGATGTGTTATGAGTTCTTTCTATTTACTGCTATGTTTGTTAATCAGCTTGATAATCTTTGTATGCACTAAAGTAATCTGTTATATCCATAAGTGGGAAAAAGAAAAAGTTTGTGAAATATTGATTCACCCCCCCCTCTCAGTATTTCCTATTTCTAACAATTGGTATCAGAGCATAGTTACTCGAAGAAGGAACATTCAAGGAAAGCTTAGCAACTTGAGTAAGATCTCTATGGATATGGATCAACTTCAGAAGAATCTTGAAGAAGCTCTTGAACAGATTGATATGCTTACTGATGAAAGAAACTCCTTAAGAAGGAAATATGAAGATGCAAAGAATGCTATTGACAAATTAAAAGGTAAGATTGAAGATCTTAAATTTGAAAAGAAATCTGATATGCTTGTTGAAGATTATGATGAATTAGAAATAGAAAATGAGATCCTTAAGCATGAGTTGAAGATAGTAAATCTGAAGCTTAGTATGAAAGATGGAAATTTGAGATCTGATAATGAAAAATTGAAAATTGAGAATGAAGATTTGAGGTCAAGACTTGAAAAGGAAACATCTGAATCTGAAAAAGTAAAAGTGTAGTATGTGGAACTTGAGAAGTATAATAAAATTGTGAAAGGTGAATTAACTCAATCTAAACAACAACTTGAAAGGCTATATTCAAAAAGTGATAAGACTGAAAAACAAATTTCTTTTGAAGAACCATTCTTTGATAGGACTGGATTTGGATATAGTATGTTTAGAACAAACCATGAAAGTAAGAAGCTAGATCTGAAGACATCTGAAAGTGTGGAGGAAATAGAGCTAGATGAGAACACATTGGAAGATCCACCTAAAGAAGAACCACCTAGAGAGAAAGAAGAATCAAAGCAAGAAGAATCAAAACAGGAAGAATCATCTAAAGGTATGCAAAGAGAATTCAAAGGTAGATGTTTTGCTTGTAATACTATTGGGCACATGAAGAGAGATTGCACAGGTAAGCAATTTAAACCTTTTAATGGACATTGTTATAATTGTCATAGTTTTGGACATAGAGCTAACGAATGTAGAAGACCTAAAGTAATTTTGAATAATTATGATAGAATGATTAGGAATACTAACAATGCAGATAAGAAATCTATTGAAGAAATGAATCAAAGAAAAGTGGTAGTATGTTTTAGATGCAACAAAGTAGGACATATTGCTAGAAATTGCAAGTCACAGATTAACCAGCAAGGATAGAGATTTGGAAACAATGGAATCATTTGTCAGATATGCAACAAGTTTGGACACTCAGCAAGATTTTGCAGAATAAACAATGGAGGTTATCATCATAACCCTAACCCTAGGAACAATGCAAGAAGGAATGAAAATGCAGGAAACAAAGAGAAAGGTTGTTGTAGCAATAAAGATGAAGTAAAATTTGACAAAGGCATAGATCAAGGAGGTACAATCAGCACTGAAAGTAGTCAAGAAGGTAATGTAACCAATGGTAAGGATGAATCTTTACCTGACCCTTCTTTAAGTACTTAAATTATGTAAGTTTCTATAGTTTAGGACTTAGGATTAGTGTAGATTAGGAATTTGAATGAGTTAAGTTTTGCGCAGTTAGATATAGGTTTATTATGTTGTAATAATGCTATGGTTAAGTGCGCAAAAGAAAATATTGTGTTTTGCGAGGTCACAAAATTTTTTATGGTTGCAGGTTTGCAGAATTAGCTTTTTGAGGTTTTAGCAGCAAAATGAATGAATGTGATGTCAGATCGAGTTAATGTGAAGTGTTATAAGGTTGAAATCAAAGTTATTACGATTACAAAGTGATTGAAAAGTGATTTGAAAGAAGAAAAGTGAGTTGAGGATGATTTGAAGAAGTTTGGAAGCAGTTTGCAGCGACGATCATACCGAAACCCTAGATTTGCAAAGTTGAGGTATTTTTTGATCTTTAATTAGTTGATAAGATGGATATTTCTATGGTTCATAATGTTAAGGATAAGAATAGACCAAAGATTAAGAAAGAACTAGTAGAACCAACTGAAATTGATGACAGTCTAGCATTATCATCCGTACCAGATGGAGTATTGCACATTGAGAATGCTAAAGGATATTTAGGTTGCAAGTTTGAAACTTTGGGAGATGCAAATTTTAGTGATGATTACAGGAAATTGTATAATCAAGACATGTCAGTTAAACCAGCTTATGGGCACCTAGAGAACAATGAAATTATCAAATATTTCATGAAGTATGAATTCAATGATGAGGAATGTACCAAGATCATTTTAAGTAGAATCCACAATGGGAAATTCTGGATGGAGGATAGAGTTATTGATATAACTGCCGACCTAATTCATGAAGTTACTGGATTATCAAAAGTTGGAGAGATTCCACTGAACAAAAAGAACATGAGAAAGATTGTTTTAGACAACACTGGATCTAGTTATAATGGTAGAGGAATTGTGATAAGTAAGTGTTAGCTTATGGTGACTAATCAGGAAAGTACTATACACTTTTCCTCCCGACCTCGCCGGGGTTTGGGGCCGAGCTGGGCCCCGAGCAGGGGTTTGGGGGCGGCAGCCCCCGAGGAAAATTTTTTTGAGGCTGACTACTTTTAGTTATTTGGGCCGACTACTTATAACTCATTCTAACCCTAAAGTGGAAAAATATTGTATAATATGGCTTAGGGTTAGGGATTTTCATTATGTATGATTTTAGTACTTGCGACAAAATTGGGCTGTAAGGGATTACAGATTGTAATTAGGTTGTAATCACTGGATAATAATAATATTGGACTCACTGTTGGTGGACGTAGCCCAGGGATTGGGTGAACCACATTAAATCTGTGTGTCTTGTGTTCTATTCTGTGTGGTTTATTATTTTCTGATATTAGTTATATTTGCACATAATTGTTATTTTTGCCTTGTTAATCCTAACAAGTGGTATCAGAGCGAGGTTATTTCATTCATTCTTTCATCTATTCTCTGAAGCAGGTCTCACGAGTTAGTGGGAGAGTCTCTCAGTTAAGTGGGAGAAATGGCAGATGAGGGTAGGCTGAAGGTTGATAAGTTTAATGGGTAGAACTTCCAGTTATGGAAGATGCAAATGGAGGATTATCTCTATCAGAAGGATCTATGGAGGCCATTAGAGGGAGTAGCCAAGAAAGAGCAATCAATGTCTCAGGAGGATTGGGATATTTTGGATAGGAAGGCACTGGGGAGTATTCATCTATGCCTGGCACAATCGGTGGCATTCAATATTACTGAAGCAAAGACAGCTAAAGATCTGATGGAAACCCTAGCGAAGTTGTATGAAAAGCCTTCAGCTTCAAACAAGGTATTTCTTATGAAGTGTTTATTTAATATGAAAATGGTAGAAGGTGGATCAGTTACTGATCATTTGAATGAGTTTAATATAGTTACAAGTCAATTAACCTCAGTTAAAATTACTTTTGATGAAGAGGTTAGGGCTCTCTTGATTTTGTGTTCTTTGCCAGAAAGCTGGAATGGCTTGGTAATGGCTGTTAATAATTCTGTTTCTGGTTCTAATACACTAAAGTATGATGATGTTATTGGTGTTATATTGAGTGAGGAAATTCATAGGAAAAGCTCAGGGGCATCCACATCGGGTAGTGTATTGAACACAGAAAGCAGAGGCAGAATAAGAGATAGAGGAAACAACACAGAAAGCAGAGGCAGAATAAGAGATAGAGGAAACAACTCTGGAAATCGTGGGAAATCAAGAGGAAAATCAAAGGGAAAGAGGTTTGAATCTAAAGGGCCAAATGATTGCTGGTACTGTGGAAAACTAGGTCATAAGAAGAAAGATTGTTGGTCTCGAAAGAAAGATCAAGGAGACAAAAATGATGGAAACAAGGAGGCATATGTGGTAAGTAACAAATCTGAGGAGGATTCTTGGCTCTTGTCCTTAGAAAGTATTGATGATTCATGGGTTTTAGATTCTGGGGCTTCATTTCATGCTACACCCCATAGAAGTTATTTTGTTGATTATGTCCAAGGGGATTTTGGGCTAGTTTATTTGGGAGATAATGAACCCTGTCATATTGTTGGAAAGGGAAAAATTAAGATTAAGTTGCAGAATGGGAATCATTGGCTACTACAAGAGGTAAGACATGTTCCAAGGCTGAGTAGGAATTTAATTTTAGCAGGGCAACTGGGTGATGAGGGTTGCACAGTTACTTTTAATGATAAAAATTAGAAGGTTTCAAAAGGTTCCTTAGTAGTAGCAAAAGGTGTGAAAGTAGGCACCTTATATCTTTGTACAGGTCATACTGTTCCTTCTACTTTAATTGTTTCAGAAGATAATGAATGTTCAGGAACAGTGGCTGCAGTTGAGCAGGAAGAACATCAAACTGTTGCTGTAGATTCTGACACAGCACCGTGGCACAACAAACTCAGGCACATGAGTGAAAAAGGTATGAAATTACTTCATTCAAAGAAAGTTTTACCTGGTCTGAAATGTGTCAATATGGATTTCTGTGAAAGTTGTGTTTATGGAAAATAAAAGAGAGTTAGTTTTGTGAAGAGTGGGAAGGAAAAGAAAAATGAGAGATTAGAGCTTGTGCATACAGATGTATGGGGACCAGCTCAGGTATCTTCCCTTGGTGGCTCTTTGTATTATGTTACATTTATAGATGATGCAACAAGAAAAGTATGGATTTATTTCCTTAGACATAAATCTAATCTATTTCAAACTTTTAAGAAATGGAAATGCTTGGTTGAGAATGAGATTGGTAAAAAGTTAAAATGTCTCAGATCTGATAATGGTGGTGAGTATTGCAGCACAGAATTTGAAGAATATTGTTCCTCTAATGGTATTCATAGGCAGAAAACTGTACCAAGGACTCCATAAGAAAATGGAGTGGCTGAACGCATGAACAGGACAATAATGGAGCATGCAAAGAGTATGAGGTTGCATGCTAGGCTGCCCAAAAATATGTGGGTAGAGGCAATGAACACTGTTGTTTATTTAATCAATAGAGGCCCCTCTACTCCTTTGGACTGTGGTATTCCAGAGGAAGCATGGAGTGGTAAGAAGGTGAGTTATTCTTTTCTCAAAACCTTTGGTTGTGAAGCTTTTGCACTTATAGATTCTGAAAATAGAACCAAGTTGGAAGCTAAGTCAAAGAAATGTGTATTTGTTGGGTATGGCATTGATGAATTTGGTTATAGGCTTTGGGATTTTGAAAATCATAAAATTGTAAGAAGCAGGGATGTCATATTCAATGAGAAAGTATTGTACAAAGATCTATTGCTGTAGCATGAGAAGAAAGAAAATGACTATGTAGTACTGGATGATACTCCACAATTTCACGTTCCAGTAGTTCCTTATGCTCCGCAACAAAAGCAACAAAAAATACCACACACCCCAGTGAGTGTTAGATGGTCAACAAGGCTAAGTAGACCTCCAGAAAGATTTTCTCCATCTTTGTATTCTATATTGTTAACAGATGCTGGTGAACCTGAATGTTATAATGAAGCTGTGCAGGTGGATACAAAGCTTCAGTGGGAGTCTGCAATGACAGATGAAATGGACTCTTTGCTGAAAAATCAGACATGGGATTTATGTAAGTTACCTGCAGGTAAAAGGGCTTTACAGAATAAATGGGTTTACAGGATAAAAGAAGAGGATGGAGGTACGAAAAGATTTAAAGCCAGATTAGTCGTAAAAGGATTTGCACAGAAACATGGTATTGATTTTGATGAGATATTTTCTCTAGTTGTTAAAATAACTTCTATTCGTACTGTTTTAAGTATTGTGGCTACTGAAGATTTGCATTTAGAGTAGCTTGATGTTAAAACAGCCTTTCTTCATGGTGATTTGGATGAAGAAATATATATGGTTCAGCCACAAGGATTTGAGGTCAAGGGTAAGGAGAATTTGGTGTGCAGATTGTAGAAAAGTTTATATGGCTTGAAGCAAGCACCTCGGCAATGGTATATTAAATTTGACACTTTTATGAATGGGCATGGATATAGTCGGTGTCATTCTGACCATTGTGTTTATTTTAAGAGGTTGGATGATGACAGCTACATTATTTTATGTTTATATGTTGATGATATGCTTGTAGCTGGGTCTAACATGGATCACATTAAGGGGTTGAAACAACAGTTAGCAAAATCTTTTGCTATGAAGGATTTGGGGGCAGCAAAACAAATCCTTGGTATGAAAATTTGTAGAGATAGGAAAAATAGGAAATTATCTCTATCTCAGGTTGATTATATTGAGAAGGTGTTGCAACGTTTCTCTATGGAAAATGCCAAAGCTGTCAGCACACCTTTGCCTGGTCATTTGAAATTGACTAAGGATATGTGTCCCAAGACACCAGAAGAAGAGACTAAAATGTCTAAGGTACCTTATGCTTCAGCTATAAGGAGCTTAATGTATGCTATGGTATGTACTAGGCCAGATATTGCACATGCAGTGGGAGTCATTAGCCATTATATGAGTAACCCTGGTATTGAGCATTGGAATGCAGTCAAATGGATTCTCAGATATTTGAGAGGCACATCCAGTAAGTGTTTACACTTTGGGGGTTCTACTACTACTGTACAAGGCTATGTTGACTTAGATTTGGTAGGAGATATAGATAGTAGGTGGAGTACTAGAGGTTATATATTTACTATTGGTGGGACAGCAGTGAGTTGGATTTCTCGACTACAAAAGGTGGTTGCTTTATCCACTACAGAGGCAAAGTATGTTGCTGCTACAGAGGCAACCAAGGAGATGATATGGCTTCAATTCTTCATGGAAGAATTGGGACATCCACAAAAGGATAATTTTCTACATACAGATAGCCAAAGTGCCATTCATCTTGCAAAGAATTCTACTTTGCACTCAAAGACAAAACACATACAGTTGCGGTACCATTTCATTCGATCAGTTTTGGATGATGGACAGTTAAGGCTGGAAAAGATTCATACTGATGATAATCCAGCAGATATGTTTACAAAGGTAGTAACAAGGGAGAAGTTGAACTCATGTTCAGCTTCAGTTGGTCTTCTAGACTGAACAAAATAAAGGAACAGCTAAGTCCAAGGTGGTTCAATCCAGTGGGAGCCTCATGTGGGTAGCGGTATTGCTACAGGATCAGTCTCCAAGTGGGAGGTTTTTTAGTATAGTGTGGATACTGATCAGTCACCAAGTGGGAGATTGTTAGCTTATGGTGACTAATCAGGAAAGTACTATACACTTTTCCTCTCGACCTCGCCAGGGTTCAGGGCCGGGCCGGGCCCTAAGCGGGGGTTTGGGGGCGGCAGCCCCCAAGAGCAGGGGTTCGAGGGTGCAGCCCCCGAGGAAATTTTTTTTGAGGCCGACTACTTTTTAGTTATTTGGGTTGACTACTTATAACTCATTCTAACCCTAAAGCAGAAAAATATTGTATAATATGGCTTAGGGTTAGGGATTTTCATTATGTATTATTTTAGTACTTGCGGCAGAATTGGGTTGTAAGGGATTACGGATTGTAATCAGGTTGTAATCACTGGATAATAATAATATTAGACTCACTGTTGGTGGATGTAGCCCAGGGATTGGGTGAACCACGTTAAATCTGTGTGTCTTGTGTTCTATTCTGTGTGGTTTATTATTTTCTGATATTAGTTATATTTGCACATAATTGTTATTTCTGCCTTGTTAATCCTAACAGTAAGATTAAGCAAGATGATGTTAGGTACCTTTGCAAGATCCTAACAACTAAATTCTGTGGTAGTTCAAGGGAAGATGACATGGCTACAGGAATGATTCATGTAGCTTATCTTATGTGTATTGAGAAGAAACCAGTAGACCTATGTGAAATTTTGAAAATTCAGTTATTTGAGAACTTAGAAAAGATTAAGAAGGCTAAGTACACACAGTTTAGGTTTTCATCTCTGATAACCTATATGTTTTTCCATATTTTGAGAAGATTTCCTTACAAAGTTGATTGGAGTGACAATGTGAGCACAATGGAAAGAATAAACTCAGTCTACATGAAGCACCTTTTTGATAAAGTTAATGACAGTGTGAAGCTTGTATTGAAGACTTTTCAGAATATTGTTAAGAACAAATCAAGGATTCCTCAATCCTTAGTTGAAAAGCATAAAGATGACATTTTTTTTATGGTTGACACTGATTTCACCTACATTGAAGCAGTTGAGCCTAGAATGGAATTCATAGACCCTCTTGGCTATGAAATATCTGAAGCAAAAATAGTAGGATATGTGAATAAATTGTTAAAGTGTGAGTTGGATGGTCATGCAAATAGTTTTGGAACCTATGAAGAGAATTTCAACTCTGTAATAAGTTTGAGAGAAAAGAAGCAATCTAGTAAGAGAGTTGAATCTACTATGAAGAAAATATTGAAAGAATCTAGTATGTCAAGTCATGAGTTTGACATAGCTAAGAAGACTGCAAAAGCCTTGAGGCAAAGTGAAATTCTTGTAATTTCACCTGAGACATCAAGTGCAGATCCTGTTGATCCTATTGTAGTAAAGGTAAAAGTTGAAGTACTTGAAAAAGATGAAGAAGATAAATCTTTTTCTCCTATTCCTAGCAAAAGAGTAAAAGTGAGTGCAATAGGACCCGACAAGAGATAGAAAGTGGTTGTACCACCTATACCTAGAAATGTAGCAGTAATTAAAGATGATGATGTAGTTTCAATCAACAAGAAAACTTGGAAACCAAGAATTGAAAGAGTTAATGAAGATATATTGAAGCATGGAGACTTCACTAAGTTGAATAAATTCTATGATCTATATGGATCATTTGAAAGATTAAATTTTGAAAATGCAATGGTTACACATATGATTGTGGTAGATAAGAAACTTAGCACTATTCATGGTAAGATCCCAGATGATTTGTATAACAAACTTGTGAATAGAAAATAGAGAGCACAAGAAGAGGACATAAAGATGAGAGAACATGTAATCAGACAGTTTTTTGAAGTTAAGGATGAAGATCATTTGAAGAGATTCTTGAAGTCTCTTGGAACTTTATTGAGAACTAAGAGAAGAACAATCCTTATAATGGGAGGCAAAAAGGAGGAAGTACAGAAAGAGACAGAGCAAGCAGTAATGCAAGTTCTTGCAGATATAGTTGTAGAAAAACATGTTGAATCAGACCCTCAGCAGAAGCAATCAGAGGAACTGCATACAGAGGAAGTTGGTATTGAAGAAGTTCCATCTTCTTCACATATCAATATTGGCAAAGAATCAATGGATATTGAAGGCACCAAAGTGACTCTAGAATCAGATAATGCAGTATTTCATGATCTAGGAAACATTGTTGACAATTTGGCTTTGGGAGAGCAAGAAAAGGTCACAGAATCAGAGAAGAATATAGAGGTAGAGGAAGCACCAACTGTATCAGAATCAGTTCCGATAGAGCAGTCAGTTAAACGGAAACAAATTTTGATAGAGACCACTACCTCTAGTGCACCTTCTATACCAGTTGAAGACATTAGTGCACCTAACAGTAAGAAGAGGCATATTGGTTCAATGTTTGAAGACCTTGGAAAAGAAGTTGAAGATGATGATCAACTTGAGTTCATCACATCTCTGAATAAAATTATTGGAAAGAATAAGAAGGTGAAAGACCTTGAAGGAAAAGTTAGAGTTTTGATAGAGAAACTTGAGAGTGTGATCAGCACTAAGGTATCTGAATCGGATCCACTTGAGAAAGCTAAAATGGTAATGAATTCTTTTGACTCTAAATTTTCTAACTTGAAGGATATTGCTAGAATAAAATTTTAGGAAGACTTTGAAGTAGAAATGCAACAAACTTTAAGTGTAAATATTCGAAATGATATTGGTAGTTTAGATGTATGCATAAAGAATTTGAGGAGACATTTTGAGATAGGAAAGAATTTGTACATATAATGCACTAAATCAGAAATCCTAATAGTTGAAGAGGATAAGAAGATTAGAGAAAAGTTAGATGCTATTACAACTGAGACAAACACCTTAACAAGCCCTAATGTCAAGATAAGTTCTGTAGAGAAGAACATAAGGAAATTGAAAGATGAAATCAGAATGTTAGCAGAGGAGAAGAATAGAAAGATGATCAGGGTTAACATCTTGAGAGAGCATGTCTCAATCAAGATATCAATTGTTGAAGATCAAATTTAGCAGTGTCTTTCAGCAAAGACATCATTTCAGAAGTTTAGCTTCAATTCCCTGCAAGCTTGTCAAATAGCAACATACAGATTGAGTACTCTACTCAATGTTGTTGAATCCATCAAGAAGATATGGGAGAAAGATTTAGAATCTTGGAAGTTAGAGTTTGGTGATTGTGTTGCAAGCCTATCGGCTCTACAATAACTAATAATAAGGTATAAAGTTTTTGAAATTTTTGTACACCCTATCTTTGTCATTGTTGTCAAAGGGGGAGAGATAGTAGAAAATTGAATATATGTTGAGGAAGGATACTCATAGGGGGAGCTATTCTATGGAGTATGATATTGTATACATATTGTATAACTTTTGGCCACAATTTTGTATAAGTGTTTTTGAAGTTTTGTTTGCACACTTAGCCAATTTTCCCATATGTTGCCACCAATGACAAAGGGGGAGATTGTTGGAAATTTGGCTAATGTGGATGCATAGATGTTGTCATTATGGAAACATATGATCTCTATTGAGAGCGCAGAATCTGGAATGCAAGTATGGCAAGTTGAAGGAAGAAATTGTCTAAGTATGGATACAGTGATCCTGACAGAGCACCCGATGAAGATTTAGTTGGTGACATCCACTGGAGCAATATTTTTGTTTGTGTAGTTAACTAAAGCTTCTATAGAGTATGAGGATACCCCATCTTAGTGTGCATAAAGTTTGGAGCAGTACGACAAAGTTATTCAAAGTTTACCGAAGATAGTTTTTGCAGACAGAATAGTTTTGGAGATAGTATTAGCAAAAGAGTTAAGGGATTATTTTTGCTTGTCAAAATAATGACTTAACATTATGAAGGGATGACATCCTAGATGTTTACTCTTGGATAAATATTTTTGAAGCCGACCATGTAAAGTTATTAGCTTTAATAACTCATATATTAGGTATACTTGAAATGTAATGAAATATACAAGTGATATGTAAAAAGAAGGAAAAGATAACTTGCTATAGTTGTTTATTGTGATAATAGCAAAGGCTATTAATGAAAATTTGTAATTAGTACCATATTACAGTCAAAAACATTTTGTATTACCTGTTTGGGCAGTGAGCTCAGCTGGTGATCAGGTTTTGTAATCTAACTCCTAACAGGGTTAAGGCTTCTAACAAGGCCTAAAGTCCTTTAACCAGGACAGATCTACTATATATTGTAAATTGACTCCTAAAAAGGTCCAATATCCCTAACAAGATACTTTTGATTAGTGATCTTTGTGGGTACCATCCCCACTGGGGTTTTCCCTTGGCCAGGGTTTCCTCGAGAACATATGATGTGTTATGAGTTCTTTCTATTTACTGCTATGTTTGTTAATCAGCTTGATAATCTTTGTATGCACTAAATTAATTTGTTATATCCATAAGTGGGCAAAAGAAAATGTTTGTGAAATATTGATTCACCCCCCCCCTCTCAGTATTTCCTATTTCTAACAAGTCGAGCCTAGGAAAAGACTTAAGCCAGAACATTTAGAAAATATTAAAGCACTAGACTTAGGAAAAAATACATCGACGGATTTAGGAAAAATTAAAGCTAGGCACTTGGAAACGTAGGGAAAATAAAGACCACCAAGTGAAAAAATTAACGCACATGGATTTATCAATTTTAAGTGACCCAAAAAGTAACACGAAATTAGAACAAATTATAGGGCACACTTAGGGTTTTTCCTGCAAACGGCTAGAATTTGAATTTTTGCCTAGGGTTTTGGCAGGAAAATGGAAAACTAACTACAGAGGCCTAGAAAATATGATTCAACCATGGAATTTTTACTTGTGCTAACATGTCAGTCTATGAAAAGTTTGAAATATCTTGGATTATATAAATATAAAGATTAATATGTAGTACATACTTACATTCTTAATAGTATCACATACCTTCTTTTGGCATCTTGTGGTGTATTTCCTTTTTACATATCAATTTTTTCCTTCGCATCCAAAATGAGGTCCCTCCATTCCAGCTCTGGAATCATGGGGGGGCACTCATACTTTTGATTATTCTTTAAATGTATTCTGCACTGGTCCCTCAGATACTTGAGATATTGGCTAGATTTCTCAAGGACCTTTTCTTTTGCAAAAAAATTGTCTCCAAAGATCTCAACCAAACGCTCCATGAGCTCATCTTTTAGCTTTTTTTCTTGGTCATTCTACCTTTTAAGCAAAAACAAACTTGTTAGATTTTGAAATGAACTGAAGGTACATTTAATATACCTCAAGAAGTGGATGAAAGAAATTAAAACTATTCTAGCAATGATATAAAATGAAAATAGTCAGATAGGGTTAGTTCACATGTAATGTTCCACCTTTTATGTATGGTTTTACCAAATATCTACAATGTAAGCTCATTCATATGTTTATAAAAATGTTATTTCCTGCAAAAAAATCATGGAATCATTAGTCCAAAAATGAGTGATCAATAAGTAAATTACAATTACACTATATATTATAATAAGTACCTAGAACCTTCTATATTTTTAAAGGAAGCATTTCATCCTCACTAAACACCATAGTGACCTTCAATATCTCATACTTGTAACATAGGAAGAACTAGGAAATGACGGTATGTTTTCATCAATAGTAGGATCCTGATGAGATGCATCTCATGTTGCAAAAAATCAATCCACTATGAAATGCCCCCAAGAAAGAACACTTGAATGGAAATAAACACACAATAGAAGAGAGAAGAAGAGGGATCTACCAACTCTAGCCTGTGCAAGAGTGGATGTCTGCATGCTACTCGTTGTCGACATTGCAAATGGCAATAAATAGGGGCTTGACCTCGAAGGAGGAAGCATTTGCACTGTATTATCCATAGGACCTGAAGAATAATACATTAAATATATAAAACATTAAATATTTTCCAAAAAAGAATGGTGAATACAAAAACTTTACTTTAGAATTTTTTTGCTAATACTAACCCAAAGGATTTTTTTCCAAGAGCTTGATTATTTTAAACACGTTAATAATTGCATACATTTATAAAATGGTAAAAAAACACATTAATAATTGCATCCTTTCGCACTAAAATTATTTTACCTGAACTACCTATAATGTCCTAATCAAGCTCAAGCACAGGTTGATGAGGACACAAATAATTTGATATAATAACAACACGTACATATTTTAGTTCATGACATATAAGAGTATAAAATATAAACCATTATTGAACTTTTGTTATGATTAAAGATTTCATTAATGCTTACTTGCAAGCTTCTTGCTATCTCCATCAAATATTTCCCCCTCTCTTCTATCTCAGGAGTTTGAGGCATCACAAATGCGAGAGAAACAAATTCTTTATTAATTCTTCTAAGGGCCTTTTCTATCACCCTGATAGGATCTGGGAATGTAATGATCTCCTCCTACAATGAGATTGTCCAATCCACCTCTAGACATGTATCCTAAGGTATCGCAGGTGCTTTACCCTTTCTCTGAACATCCATTTGTGACAAGAATATTAGTAACATTATCAAAATTATTGCAAAACCCTCAAGAAAACAACATAATAATATAACATTTGTTGGATTTATGTGGAAAGGTAAGTACTAAGAGGGGAGGGGTGAATCAGTACTTCAAATCAATTTTAAATTTTTTTGAACTTCTTCAACATTCATTTACTAATTACTTAACCTTGCATGCATCACATGTAAATAAATAAACATAAGATAAACATCACACATAACACATTGATTTTGGTATCACAAAAATCCTTGTTAGAGGATTAAAACTATGGTGGGGATTAACCCGGTTAAGATTTCTAAGACTTCTAAGTCTACTCTGTTAAGAGATTTCACAACTCTAATCTAAGAATTGTACCTGGTTAAAGGATTTATACATAAGATCTATTAAGATCTTCTCGATTAAGAGACTTATACAATTCTGATTAAATTTTAATCGATAACAAAAAAATGTCTATCAAATGTGTATCAACAAATACTTATTAGAGTCTGTATGCTCATCAATCCATTACCTCATACTATGTATCCATCATACTAACCAATTCAGTACTTAATAGCTTGATCCTGAATCTCTTCCTCAATAATTTGATACTCAATAGCTTCTTTATTTTTTCACCTTCTACTCTGATCTTCAATCTTCAATTTCTCTTCACACATGCATATGCTACCACATTGATCTTTTCACTTTGATCTTCCTATATACTTCTTGAAATGGTGCTAGAACTTCTAGAATCTTCACCTTCAAGTGGTGCTAGTGATAGGTACACTTCCAATGCATATCCATCCTTAATTATCATTGGCTGAACTCACCTTAGAATCATGTGTAATCATTTGATTTCAATCTCCAATGTTATGTTATTCGATCTCCTTGAGATTTTTAAATCATTTTCTGATCAATGTCCAGTTCAATGTACTTAGATTTCATTTGGTATCGGCCTGCTCTGCTCGATAATACATTTTCTCCATCTCAGTAACTAAGTTATCTTCTTAGTTAGGTGCTTGGTAGAACATGCTTCTTAGTGTTGGATTATGCCTCACTCAATGTCTATGCTCACTTTCTTTAACTGAAATTCCTTGTTAATTGATTCCTTTTACCTACTAATTTATTTACCTTACCGAATCATCTCTTCTACCTTAGCGAATGACTTTGACAAACATAAAGACATCCATATAACTAATGACAACAAAATTGACTCTTAGGAGTATCAATATCCCTCTTTGGCATTAGTTTGGTATGTTTGTTAAAAACCTTCAAAATCTTCAAAGTCATATATCAATATTTTGTCCTGGCCTATATCTCTTCTTCCTCGATAAAACTTATTACTCCCCCTAAAGTAATAATTTTGGTACATCACCATACTGTATATATCTATTCATCATATTATGTAGTCCCCTTTTAACACTACATAATATGATGAATAGATATATACAGTAACCAAGACTATTAACATTCTTGCTTTTAACATTCCCTATTACCTTCCCTATTAACATTCCCTATTACCTTCATAGCTCTCTTGTTAAAAGCCTCAATGAGCATAATATTTCACCTAAGAAATCTATTAAGCATGAGGGTTTGATTCTTCTGATTTATGAGTATATCAAGAGTATTATCCCTAACCCTAGCTCTACCCCTTCCTCGAGAAAGAACAAACGGAGCCCTATGACTCCCAAGTCTAGCTTTGCTAAATGCAAGGCTGAAGATATTATGGGTAGTAGTTCAAAGAAAATATACTCGAGAGAGAGAGACTAAAGTTGGTGACTATTCTAAGGAGTACGAGATTGAGGACTCTGAAGAGGGTGATACTGGAGAGATTAAAAATATGCAGATCCCAAGCAGGGAAAGGGAGGATACTGATGATTCTAATGACATTACTACCCCCCATGGTGGTAAGGAGGATGTTAATAGTAAGGATTATAATAATGATAATAAGAAGATGATAGAGATGAAAAATCAAGTGAATGATGGTGCCCACCAGAAGGATATTGGTGATTCCCATCCTAGGGAAGCTGATTCTGCTCCAATGTGCATTGATAAGAAGGATATGCTGGAGAAAGAGGACCTGGAGAACAAGAACCAGGAAAGTGTGGTTGAGGTAAAAGATAAAGCTATTGAAGGGGCCAATTTAGAAGGTACCATGGTGCACAACTCTCACAGGCTTGAAGATCTTGTTGACATTGTTATTCAGTATGCCAAGAAGCACAAAATTGATAGGAATTTTCACAAAGAGAAGGTTCCCATCTTGGATGATTTTGTTTCTGATGTGAGGCATGATGTTCCCACCTCCTAAGACTCTTAGGAAAATATTCAAGAGGGTAGTGAGGATTCTAGTGAGAGGATAGTTAGAGTCTCCTCCATTACGCTAATTTTTGAAGAAATTGATGACAGAGAGGAAGCTACTACTGGTGCGCTGCAAACTGCCAAAATTGAAGCTCTCTACTCCTTCAGATTTAGCAAATGGTGCTTCCATGAGATAAAAAGGCTCCACCTAAAGTGTAGGAAACTTGAAGCAAATAATGCTATCCTTCAAGAAAAATTTGATTCCTTTTTCAAGGAGGGCACTTCTAACACCCCTATTGCAGACATTAATGAAAGAATGGATAAATTTGATCAAACTCTTACTAACATCCTCTAGCATAGCATGGATAGTATGAAGGCTTCCAGCATCAACCTCAAGGCCTTGGTCAATCTACTAGATAAAGCTCCAGAGGAGGACAGTGAACACAGAAATAATCCCGTGGTGGATAGTGGAGGCCCCAGTTCTAGAACCCATGGGAGCAATAAGAAAAAAACCCCTCCTATGAAGAAGAATGTCGAGGAGCTGAAAAGTGTCATTGGTTGGAGGGAAAATATCCAGGCCAAAATGGAGAAGACTCTTGATGAAAAATTAGGGGTTATGTATGCAGATGTTTAGACTAGTTTTTGTGCTAGTTTTTTGTGTTTTCTATTATCTTTTGGACTGGTGTTTTATCCCTTATGTCGCTATTTATGTAGTCCCTTTTTTGGGCAGTTTGGTGTTGTTTGCCTCTTTTTTCGTGTTATGATCTTACATTCCAATATTTTGATGCTTGAATTGTAAAGGGTTTTGGGTCCCTTCAAAACTTATTTTTTCCAGTAATTAGAACAAAAAGACCAAAATATTTACTTATTATCCAGCTTGGGGATCTTGTCAAAAATACCTTTATATTTTTCATGTGCATCATTCAATGATGTCTTGTAGGTTTCATGTAGAGTCTAAAGCATTATAATTTTCTCACTAATATTAGCAGTTAGACTCACCATGTTGTTCATGGCACTAACATCTAGTGTGCTCACTAAATCTTTAGCCTTTTGTATCTACCTCTGCAGTGATTCAATATTTGGGAGCAATATTGTTTGGAGTTCTAAAAGTTCCATCCTTATCTGGTTCTTCTCCCTCCTTAGTTAAAATTGGACTCCCATTAGGTGCTTGAGCTTCTCATAATATTATGTGATTATTTTGGGCTCGGTGGAATACTTAGATAGTAGCTCGGTAAGCTCTTTTTCCACATTTGCATCTCTATCCTTTATCTCTTTTGCAAAATTTAAAAATAAACAAATTTTCTAAAATATAGAAAGAATGGACTTTAACTCTTCTTCTAATGCATTGATTAACTCAGATAGAGTTACCTTATCCAATGCTACTGATTGAAGAACTTCTTCAATCACCTTAGTTTCCATGTCTTTCTTGTATACCTTCATGAGATATGAAATTGTGTTGGTTCCCAGCTGATTGATTTGACTTACAATTTCTTTCAAGTGACTATAAATGTCTTCCTTCTCATTTATTGTAGCCTTGGGAACAATCTCATTTAGAATGCTCTTGATTTGTTCCAATACATTGGTTTTCTACTTTTTAGCTTATCTTGTACAACTTTTCTTTTCAACAAATCACTGAACTCTGAAAGTTCTTTAGGGATCATGGTAGTATAGTCAACCTTCGGTATGAATATCACTTCATTTATATCTACCTCTTTTTCAACCTTCCTCTTCTTGTATTTTCTCTTGGAACTAGATGACATCTTTGCATCTGATTATGTTGAAGTTTCTTCTATTTTATCTTCCTTTTCTTTCTTCTTTTCTTCTTGTTTCTTCTCTTCTTTCTTTTCCTTTGTTTGTTTAGGTTCCTGCTGACCTGTAGTGTCAGTAGGGGTCACCAACTCTATATTTTGACCTTGATTTGTCTCTATTTTAGTGGTTTTCTCTTTGGTTTCTTTTGGTTCATTTTCTTTTGCTAGCTTGGTAGGAGTCACTTGTGATGTGTGAGATGACCGCTTCTATCTCATAAAATCCATAACTTGTAGAATAACTGGCTCAAATATCAACAATCTTGCAGTAGTTGAGTCATCAATATCCATGGATTTTGAATCTATGGCCTCAGTAGCCATGATATCCTCATCTTATTTTACTATCTCATTAGGGTCTTTCTTGGTAATGTCTTCAATTATGACCTCTACCTGATTAGTTATTAATCCAAGTGGCTTGGATTTATCTTCTTTAGTAGTTATACCTTGAATTTTTGATTGCTCAATTCAAAAGATCTTCATCCAAAGATCATCGGTATCCTTTTGAAATTCTTGCAAATTATCAACCATTATGCTTAGTGCTCTTCCTTTCACCAAAAATATGTCTAAGTATTCCTTAAGTGTGTCTTTTATTCCTCTCTTTGTGAGGTCTAGAAATGTGATTGCAAGAGATCTTTCCCTCATTTCTTTCTCAACAGCAATGGAATATTTCTATCTTGCATCAATTCTCTTGTATATCTCTTTGTCAAGATATTTTACCACTTCGACTGGTATCATCCTAAATTTATACAGTGTGGCAATAACTTTTCTTCTATTTTATTCTTTTCTTCCTCATTCCTAGTGTCAAATTTGAGTTGTTGCATCACCTTAAGTCCACCGTATCTTTCAAGTATCTTGAGAAGATCATCACGACTCTTTAATTTCTTACTTGGTGCAACTTTGAATTGTGACAAGTCATCCAACTTGGTGTCACTCTCCTTAGCCAACTTCAATTTTCTTCTTGGCCTCCTAGTGGCCTTATTTTCCCTGGCATATGTCTTAGTCTTTACTGGCTCATCTACAACTTTCTTCTTTCCTCTTGGTGTGGAGGTAGACCGAGTAGATGGTCTTACACCGACAGGACTATGGGTTTCTTTCTTGATTCTTATTTTCTTCCCCTTTATTAATGGAGTCTTAGCAACATCTTCTTCAGCTTCATCAACATCCACAATACCTAGTTTCTATGTTAAATCACTGATCATTTTACCTATCTTCCTTATGGCCTTCAGTGTTAGTATACTGGTTCTAATTTTCTCCTTCACCTCTTCATAGGTTCCATACCGAGTTGTAATCTTATCTTTTGGCTTCTCCAAAAGTCCTTTAATCTATACAGTGGTTGCATCTATGTTTATTTCATAACCCATTGGGGGTAGCCACTTTGTTCTTGGTTTAACTGCCCTTATGATTCACACATTGGTTTCTACTTCAAAACATGATTCATCCTTGAATTATTCCACTAACTCAAGTGGAATCCTATATCTCTTATGCATTCTAGGATAAAATTTATTAAAGTAATCATCCATTATGACATTAAATTTATCACCCATACTTTGAATAAACTCACTGATCTGATAGACTATCATTTTTTCAGCACGCCACCAACAACTGACCAAACTTCAGAGTGTTTTTCTTTTCCTTCCAAATTGTGTTCATATTGTCATCGAGTTGCTTCAATAGAATCTCACACAAGTCAATTTTCATATCTTTCTTCACCATTTTGTATAAAATATCAACTAATCCATAGGGTACACTATCTACCCCGGATGATCAAAATATCATATATGATATAGTATTTGATGCATACTTTAGCTTGGGTTCTTCAATTGTAGAAATTTTTAACCCTCTTTCATCATATTGAGTCTGTGTCATCTCTCACAGTTTGTTCTTGTCGATCTGTTTGTAGGCCCTCGGCCTATCACCGGCCAGAAATATAATAACTATATGCAACAAATCCTTTGTTATTTTTACTCGCCCATCTAACCACATGAACATGTCATGAATTCTATTCAATACAGTTCTAATCCACTAGTGCTTGAAAACTGTCAGAACATGCATTGCATGAACCAAACCCTTCGACTATAGGTGAATGTAGTCATTATTGAATTTCCCATTAACACGCAAATTATTGTATGATGCATCTATCTTTGGTTGAAAATTATCTTCAATCTTACAATGGATGAAGGCACGAATGTATTCAATTAAAATGACTCTTGGAGGGATTAGGGATAGGGCTCCGGTTTTATTAATTTCAGCAGCAACTGCTGGAGGAAGTTTGTACTTCGAATTGACTGGGTCAATCTTCTCAACTACTACTGGCTTTTGTATCTTGGGTGTCATTTTATCTCAACAAAGTTCTAACAAATTCCTATAGTTTAAATGAAATAGTTTTTAGGAATGGGAACACTGAGAGGGGGGGGTGAATCAGTGTTCACTATATTTAATCTTTTTACTTTACTCTTGAAACTTAACTTGAATGATTAAGTACTAAAATGAACATCAACATAAACAAGATACATAAACACAACACATAACACCAATATGGTTATGAGGAAACCCAAATAGGTAAAAACCTCAGTGGGAATTGACGCCCACAAAGAACTACACTAGTGTCTTATGATCCTTGTTAGAAGATCTGCAACCCTATTAGGAGTTGTTCTTTACAATGCTTTTAGTACAGTGACCTTGTCAAGGGTAAAACCTTGTTAGGAATCTTTTACAATAACCATGTTAGGGGTGGGGACACACTATCCTAGAGCTCATTTCTCAAGTGGTGAAGGCTACAACCTTCTAATCTCAGATACACAATATATTTTCTGGTTGAACTGGTGTTGTGACACTACTTATCTGATCAATTCCTTTGATGTGTTAATGCTTTGACCTCTTGCAAAGCTCTAATACATTCTTAATTCTCTTCACACACTTCTGCTCTACTTATATTATCTCTCTTTCAACTTCCATACCTTATTACAAAGGCGCATCTAATATTTATATGCGCTACCAAAACAATTAACTAGGTTGGCCTATAACCGATTACATACAATGCTTCCAAGTCAATTGGCTCAAGCATGTTTACAAACAAAAATAATTACATGTCTACAACTTAATTACAATAGGTGCATAGCGTTTACAAAACAATAATATCATCGCTAATCAAATTACCAACAGTCGGCTACATACTCTGTTTTGTTCTGGCATTCACTATCTATGCTACTTCAACTGTCTATATCTTCACCATACTGTATCTTCTGATCATGCACTCTTAGACTTAGCATCAATAAACTCTTACCAACTTATCTTCTAGGGCATATACCATAACTCTTTCATACACACATGCGTTGATGCTCTGATCTATTGGTGCTCTGTTAACTGTCCAGTCTTCTATACTTAAATAAATTCTAATCTTTTGATAATGTGCGTTGACTCCAAAACACTATATGAATTTGTTTCCATAATGAAAACACTAAATCTAGTCATATACAATAGTTTATTCAACTTTCCAACAATCTCCCCCTTTTTCATTAATGACAGCAAAGGAATATGACAAAGTTACTAATTGTACCCTTATACAAAAACTCTTTAACATACTCTAACTTATATCTCCTTTATACTCTTAATTATGCATAGTCTTTACATATATATAAGACTCCATATTCTATACAATACTCCCCCTTTAATAAAAAGGTTCTCCAAAAATGTATCTACAAGTACTTACAATGTTAGGACATCCGGATATGCTATCTGCAAATTTTTGATCTTGTTTTCAGAATGCTATCAATGCATTGACAAACTATAGATGGGTGCATAATGCATATTGTAGCTTCTCCATCTTCTCCAAGTCTATACTAGGACCTTGACCATATGTCACCATAGTGGCATCGATCTCCTTGATGTTCTGATTTAGAATATCTAGAGAGGGCGCAAGAGCATTCCTAAGTTGTGTCTGCCTTGCCCTTATCTTAGACATCTCTTTCTCTTCCTTTTCTATCTTGTCTATTTTCCCTTGGTATACATTATTTCACATGTTCACATCAATGGAGAGGTCTTCTACCAATTTCCTTACTTTGTTAATCATTACTTCTACTTCTTAGATTCTCTTGTGGTGATTAGCAGTTAGCTTATCTTGATTCATACAATCTGCAATGATCTTCCTTCCCTTTGTAGAAAACTCCTTCAAAGATGCTTGACCAACCTTTAATGAAATTAGGTCAAGTGCAAAATTACTAACCAGTTCACTCAATCTCTTTTTCATGTATTTCTCTTTTGCTACTTGAGATACAGATTCTTCCAAGCTAGAGAAGTTAGACTTGAAGGCTGTAAGAATGCTGCTAACATCATCAACTATATGGACCTTAGACACTTTCTTGTCTGAAGGTAATAGGTTGTTCAAAATGTTGACTGATTCAACAAACAAAGGGTTCCTCATTACCTATTTCTCTTTTGCTTTTTCCATAGCTAAGACACTGATCTTGATTAGGTCTTCTTCTCCCCAAGAGTCTAAGTTTGAGGTGTCTGGTGTTAACCTTGTCAACAATGATGCTAAGGGTAAGGGAGTGATAGGAGTGTTGTCTATCACTTCTTATTTTAATCTAATTTTCATTTACTTCCTTTTACCTCTTCTACCTTTTCTTCCTCTTTTTCTATCTCTTTTTATGTCTCCTTCCCTTCTTCTTCCTTTTCTTTCTCTTTTTCTATCTCCTTCTCTTCTTCTTCACCTGTTAGATCTTCTATTAGTACTTATTCTTGTAGCTTGGGTGAATTGTCACCACATAGAATTTCAACCTCTTGTGTGCTCACAAAGGCTTCTTCGAACTCATCCAAGTCAATGTCAGTGGCCACCATTGCAATCTCTACATTATCAATAAATATTGTATCATCTTTTTGTGTCTCTATCATGGGTACAGAATTTATTGCCTCTATATGTGTTACAACTATTGGCGCTAAGTCCTAGGGACCTATCACTGGTTCATTTGTGATCTCTACCACCTTTTCTTCCTTGGAGGGCACTTGTGTTGTGGGTACAATAGGTGGATACATATGCCTATTCAGGAAAACTTTCTCAAAATCTTTCTCAGTCTCTTTGGTTGTCAACTCAAAGTTCTTATCCATTATGTGTAGTGTTCTCAACTTTGTTCTTAGATGCGGCTTCACCAGATCTAACAATAGTGTTTTATCTTCTAAGGAACACACTGGTAGGCTTTCATCTAGAATATTTTCCCTTATTCTAAGATCTTCTTCAATAGCCTGTTTCTTCAGGGATTCCAAGATATTCCAAACATTATCTGGGATGACTGTCTTAAGTTCCAAGACTATCTTCTTGAAATTAATCATATGTTTTATGATCATGCCATGAATCTCTAATTTGTCAATTTCACTGTACATCTCATAAAACTTTCCTATTTGATCTAATCTTCCTTCATCAACAATTCTTGTTCTCAAAACTTGAAGACTGGGTCTGAAACCTACCTTTGGAGGTGCTTGATCATTTTTCTTACTTTTGGTTGCCCGCAAGGATGGATGACTTATGCTGGTTTCCTTCTTCCTCTTGGCCATTGTCTTATACTCGGGAGGTGATGTTAGATCAATTGTTACTTTGGGCGCAGGTGAGATCACATATGTTTTACCATGTTTATCCTTTGGATCTTTAGTTTTCTCAATCTTGACTTTCTTCAATTTAGGATCATCAATTTTTGCTTCCATTATGGATGCGTTCTCAATCTCCAATGCTATCTTTTCTTCCCTTTCTTTTTCTAGGTCTTCCTGAGTTACTCCATGAATTCTGAGTATCTTAGAAGTAATCTTTGATACTTTCCTTTTTGTTGATGCACTGTTAAGAACTTTGTCAACTTCTCTTGTCTTCTCTTCATAAGTCCCCCATATAGGTTCAATAGGGTCCTTAGGTGCTAATAGTAGCACTTGTGCATAGGCTTCCAAGATTGGTTCCTCAACTTCATACCCAAGTGGATGGATCCACTTTTTTCTTGGCTCAACTACTTCCATACAAGTTGTATCAGTTTCTACCATAGAGCAAATGTTGTCCTTGTATTTCTCTACAATACTCTTTGGTATCCTGTACCTCATCTACATTTTGACCCTGAATGTCTTCAATTCTAGCATTATGTAATCCTTTAATGTGCTCTTAGTAGATGCCTTGAGAGATATCTGAGGCATTGTAGGCATACACTTGTCTAAGTACAAATCTGAGACCTTTCCAACTATATGGAAGTACATGTAGATAATCAAAGACCCAAACCTGAATATTTTGGTCTTGTCATGTTTGATGGCTCTAATGTTATCAATTAGTTCTGTGCGCAAGATCTCGCACAGATTGAACTCACCATTTTCTTTGACAAGTCTTATTGCTGCAAAAATAGTGGCCACAGACACACTATTCACCCTGTTGGTGTGTTGAAACTGATAACCTAATATCATGGACATCAATTTGATGTCTTTCTCCTTTATAGGCTCAATTTTCATTCTATTCCTATCACTTCTTGACTTACATGCATGTTCTACTAGTTTTCTCACATCCTTGCCTACTGGAAGAATGACGCCTTTATTAGAGAGGCATGTCATCTCATGAATGAGATCTCTTATGATTATTACTGGGACTTCACCTATCCAAAATAGGTCATCATGAATTCTGCTTAACAGGATCTTGATCCACTCTAATTCATAGAATTCATATGTCATAGCATACTCAACAATGGGATGGTCTTCTAGATGTGTGAACTCATCTAGGAAGGTTTTGTCTAGTTTTAACATAGTTTCAATGTGCACTCTTATCCTGTCAAGTCCTACTAGTTCCTTTTTACAATAAATGTATGCACGGATATCTTCCACATGCATTACACCCATAGGGGTTCTGGAGAATGCTCCTTCTAAATCATATAGGGTATACTTAAAGGGATGCCTCTTGAAAACATATATTTTTCTCTCCACAACATCAAACACAACAGGTGTAGCCATAACTTACTTGTTTATCGCTTCAAATAGGTTTCCAAGAAATTTTGAATCATCGTGATAGATTAGGGCTTTGTAATCAATCAAAGACACTCTTTTGCTAGTGAATCGAGCTTCAATACTTCACAAACAACTGCTAGGTCTTCTGTGATCTCCAATTGCTCTAATTCAAATGAAATGAATGATCCACAAGTCTCTATGTACTTTAAAGTGAAAATTCCACCATTAATGCTTTCCACGTAAACCAAAATTTGACTAAGGATTTCCAACTTTCATTCTGCAATCAATCAGGTAGTGCGCTCTTGCACATGGCATCAAATAATCTCTAAAAGGTTAAATCCAAAGGTGCATACTCTGAGGGTGATTATATCAGCCGTGTAGGGGTCTAGAGCTAAATTAACTCCCCTTATGACCCTGAGTGTCATTCATCCAGATGTAGAGGGTGCATCCACTATGGATGCATCCAATACATACTCATCAACTTTATCCTTCTTTTCCTCTGACCAAATCAAGCTCACATCTTCTGCAGCTTTCACAAACTTGACTTGTCCTTCGGTATCTAATATTGATTCTTCTTCCTTTTTAGGGCTTTCCTGACTTTGCATTCTTGATCTTCAAAACTTTGAGATGTGTCCAGCCTTGTTACAAGAGTGACAAATAATTGGAGACCTTAAATTCCTCAACGCATTGATATGGGTTCCCATTTTACATTGTCTAGCTAAGTGACCATTATAATTACATATCTGACATGTAATAGTCTGAGAACTTCTTGCATTTGTTTGATTTTGATTTCTCCAATTATGCTGAGTCTTGTTCTTTTGACTTGTTCTATAATTCATATCTCTATGACCAAATTTGTTACATGAATAACAGTAACCATTGAAAGTTCTTACCTCTTTACAATTCCTTGCTATATGTCCATGCTTGTTACATGCATAACAAGTTTGGTCTACTAGCTTGCGCTCATCTTTAGATGGTTCAGTATTGTCTTTAGTCTGATTTTTAGTCTTCTTGGCATCTGTGGTGTCTTGTGGTGCTTTCATTCTTGCTTGCATGTTGTCAATCTGATTTTGTGCTTCATTGAATCCAATGTCGCTGGTATCTCCTTTAAGCTTCTGAGCATATAATTGAGATTCAATCAAATCCTTGCTTGTGTGTAATTTATCAATGTGATTCTTTGCTTCAATCAATTCATATTCTATCTTTTCTTTGTTATTTCTTAGCTCCAAGATTTCCATGTTTTCTTGCCTCAATTCTTCATTCATTTGAAGGTTCTCTTTGATTTGTTCATCATAAACTTCTTGATTATTAGTTAGCTTTTCATCTAACTCTTCAATCTGATCTTTCAAAGATGTGTTCTCTTCATTTAGCTTTTTGACCATCATCCCTAAATCACTGTTTAAACAATCTTTCAAATCTTTTCTTAGTCTTTTAATGATTGCTTGAGAATCACTGACTTTTTCTTTTAGTTCTTCAATTTCTTTTTGAGATCTGTCAAGGTCTTCAAGAGCAGCTTCAAGATTCTTTTTCAAATGTTTTATTTCTCCCTTATCCATGATCACCTCAAGTGGTTAAACTTCTTTGCTGAGGACCAGAGCTCTGATACCAATTGTTAGGAATGGGAACATTGAGGGGGGGTGGGGGGTGGGGGGGGTGAATCAGTGTTCACTATATTTAATCTTTTTACTTTACTCTTGAAACTTAACTTGAATGATTAAGTATTGAAATAAACATCAACATAAACAAGATACATAAACACAACACATAACACCAATATTGTTACGGGGAAACCCAAATAGGTAAAAATCTTGGTGGGAATTGACACCCACTAAGAACTGCACTAGTGTCTTATGATCCTTGTTAGAAGATCTGCAACCCTGTTAGGAGTTGTTCTTTATAATGCTTTTAGTACAGTGACCTTGTCAAGGGTTGGACCATGTTAGGAGTCTTTTACAATAACCTTGTTAGGGGTGGGGACACACTATCCTAGAGCTCACTGCTCAAGTGGTGAAGGCTACAACCTTCTGATCTCAGATACACACTATATCTGCTGGATGAACTGGTGTTGTAACACTTCTTGTATGATCAGTTCCTTTGATTCACTAATTCTTTAACCTCTTACAAAGCTCTAATACATTCTTACTACTCTTCACACACTTCTTCTCTACTTATCTTATCTCTCTTTCAACTTCCATACCTTATTACAAAGGTGCATCTAATATTTATATGCGCTACCAAAATAATTAACTAGGTCGGTCTATAACTGATTACATACAACGCTTCCAAGTGAATTGGCTCAAGTGTGTTTACAAACAAACATGATTACATGCCTACAACTTAATTACAATAGGCACGTAGCCTTTACAAAACAATAATATTATCGCTAATCAAATTACCAACAGTCACCTACATACTCTATTTTGTTCTAGAATTCACTGTCTATGCTACTTCAATTGTCTGTATCTTCACCATACTGTATCTTCTGATCATGTGCTCTTAGACTTAGCATCAATACACTCTTACCAACTTATCTTCTAGGGCCATACCATAACTCTATTGTACACATGTGCACTGATGCTCTGATCTACTGGTGCTCTATTAACTGTCCAGTCTTCTATACTTAACCAAATTATGATCTTCTAATGATGTGCGCTGACTCCAAAACACTATATGACTTTGTTGCCATAATGAAAACACTAAATCTGGTCATATACAATAGTGTAGTCAACTTGCCAATAATAGTAATATAATCTCTTAATCATCTCGGTGAACACTATAAATACATCAAATGATCTTGAATGTGCTCAGAATGCTTGATTGAGTGCTCAAAGTTAGCTCTTTGATCTCATATCTATTATAGCTCAAATGTGCTAGCAAGAATGTAAATTAAAAATGAAGTATCTCATGAACTATGCTTTGCTTTACCAAATGAAACATAATAACTCAAATTCTTTATCGATCAACATATGAAATTACAACTTCACAATACTTATCCAAGTGTATCTAGATATGTTGATATGGATCTTAGTACTAAATCTAGGAGTCGGTTTATGATAAATTTTAAGTTATCAGCTCATATTCATACCTTGACCAATTAAGTGAAGATAGGTGCACTTGATCTAGAGGATGTGGTGTCATCAAATGTTCCCATTTTTGTTCCATCATCTTGTGACTTTCTCCTCCAAGTCTTATTCATCTATTCTTGGATTTCATCAACATTAACTGGAGTCTTTTCACTCAATTTTTCCTTGTATGAATCCTTATTTTGTTACCTACAGTCCATAGCTAGGTGACCGACTCTGTGGCAATGGAAACAATCCATTCCAGTGTTTCTCCATGACTTCCTATTATTCATTCCATGCATCCTAAAGCAATTTACAACAATGTGACCGAATCTTCCACATGCAGTACAAGCAATCCTTGTATTATAATCCCATGGTATTGTAGGACCTTGTCAGTTGTTATCGACATTTTGTCGGTTAGGGATCCATTTCTTATTTCTTCTTTGTGACCTGTATTCTTCAAATTTGTGACCATATTTCTTGTAGTTGTTACAATAACCATCAAACCTTGGTTTCCTTGGAGTGTTCATAACTCTTGATCTAAACTCAAATGCCTTATGTCCATACTTATTGCAATTATAACAATGACCTTTAAATTTAGGAGAATTTGGTGGATTACCTCTCTTGCCTATGAATATATTATTTGTATGTCCTAGTTTACCACAATGATAACATGTAGGTTTCTTAGGCTTTGGTGGGGTTGAAGCTTTGTCTCAGTTGGTTACTTGTTTGTAGGACTCACCCTTCTCGGTAGTACTATTTGCATTGAAACCAAGTCTGGAGGTGTCATTAGGTTGCCTTGAATTTTTTAGTTGTTCATCTAGAATCTTCCATGCTTCTTCATTTCTTTTCAGGATTTCATTGGCATCTTTCTCATCTTTTAGATTATTCTTCAAGTTTTCATTCTCATATCTCAATTCTACAATCTAACTGACTTTCCTAGCAACATCTTGATTTTCCATAACAAGTTGAACTATCAAGTTGTAGTGTGTTTGTGTCAACCTCATGATTTCCCTATCTTTCTCATCAAGTCTAGTACACATTTGTCTTCTTTCTTCTTTTGTAGTCATTTTGTCATCCTCAACTCTACCCTTTTGTTCCATGATCTCACACATCCTTACCGACTGTGCTTCTTGTTCTCTTTTTAATGTTTTCACCTAATAGACTAGATTCTTATTCTTTTCAGATAGTTCTAATATGAGTGCATCGGATTCATCAGACATTATTCCCTTATATTTTTCTTCAAGTTCCTCTACATGATCTTCAGTGTCCTTAAACTATAGTATAAGCTATTTCCTTTTGTTGATTTAATTTTTTAGTTTCCTACTCAGTTCTTCAATTTGTTCATTAGCCATCTTCAGTTCTAATTCCATACAGTCAATTATTATTTTGTACTTGTAGCTCTCCATAATTCAATATATTTCCTCGCAAATGACTAAACTCCTCAATAAGAGATTGAGCTCTGATACCAATTGTTGGATTTAGGTGGACGAGTAAGTACTGAGAGGGGAGGGGTGAGTTAGTACTTCAAATCACTTTTAAACTTTTTTGAACTTCATCAACATTCATTTACTAATTACTTAACCTTACATGCATCACATGTAAATAAATAAACATAAGATAAACATAAAACATAACACATTGATTTTGGTATCGTAGAAATCCTTGTTAGAGGATAAAAATGCAGTGGGGATGACACCCACAACTCTTCACTACTGTAGGAATAAAGTTGCTCGGTTAGAGCTACAATACTTAGCTATTTCTAATAGCTTACCCTATCAAAGGTATTGACTTGGATAAGAGTTCTAAGACTACTAAGTCTACTCTGTTAAGATATTTCACAACTCTAATCTAAGAATTATACCTAATTAAAGGATTTATACATACGATCTGTTCAGTTAAGAGACTTATACAATTCTAATTAACTTTTAATAAGTAATAAAAAAATGTCTATCAAACGTGTATAAACAAATACTTATCAGACTCTATATGCTCATCAATCAATTACCTCATACTATGTATCCATCATACTAACCAATTCAATAATCAGTAGCTTGATCCTGAATCTCTTCGTCAATAATCTGATACTCGGTAGCTTCTATGTTTTTTCACCTTCTACTCTAATCTGCAATCTTCAATTTCTCTTCACACATGCACATGCTACCACACTGATCTTTTCAATTTGATATTCTTATTTACAAATTCTTGAAATGGTGCTAGAACTTCTAGAATCTTCACCTTCAATCGGTGCTAGCATTGGGTACACTTCCAATGCATATCCATCCTTAATTATCATTGGTTGAACTCACCTAGGAATCATGTGTAATCATTTGATTTCAATCTCCAACATTTTTTTATTTGATCTCCTCGAGATTTGTAAATCATTTTCTAATCGATGTCCAGGTTCAATGTACTTAGATTTCATCTAGCGTCGGCCTGCTCTGCTTGGTAATACATTTTCTCCATCTTGGTAACTAAGTTCTCTTCTCAGTTAGGTACTTGGTAGAACATGCTTCTCGATGCTCGATTCTACCTCTCTCAGTGTCTATGCTCGCTTTCTTTAACTAAAATTCCTTTTTAATTGATTCCTTTTACCAGCTGCTTTATTTACCTTACCAACTCATCTCTTTGCCTTACTGAATGACTTTGACAAACATAAAGATTTTCATTTGACTAATGACAACAAAATTAACTCTTAGGAGTATCATAACATTTTTCTTCTATCTAATTTTTACAATTACAATGATTTTTACCTACGTGGAAGAAGGGTTGGGGTTTCCATCCCTGCCTATGCTATGTGATTGATCATTTCCCCCCTTTGAGAAAGATTAAATAGAAAAATGTTAGCTAAATGAAACCAATAGAGTTGTCAAAAAAACTTAATAATCAAATGATATATTGGGCTCTTTAATTGGAGACCGGTTTAAATGGTCTATAGTACGCACCACCCCCATCATAGTAATTTTGTTTGTATCTATGCGGCTCAAATTGTAATCTATTCTAGCAGCTCTCCCCATGTGCTTATTGATTTTATTGCACATACAAATACATGATTTTTCTCATGCACCTCAAATATGCAATTAGGTTGCTTATTAGTTGACCCAAGTCACATACTATTTATGAAACCTACAATATTCCCTATTTATTTTGGCCTTCCATCAATGTACATAACAACTCTTTTACTTTGATCATTATCTTTCCATTGTACATAATTTGGTGATAGTGCATACCTACGCATAGTTTTTGTATATTAAACAATCTGCATCCAATTTTTGTAATTGTAAGAAGGTCCAACATACTCCATCAGTTCAAAAACTTTTTTGTAACTGACCTTTATGTCGTCCATGGAAAATAGGCCCAAACCATGTAATGAAGATGGTACTATGCAATATATCCTCTCATTAACACAAAATTTAGTGTTTATTGGAGGTAGTTCCTTGGGTACCCATTGTTTCTCTAGATGTGTGTACCTCAAGGGCACCTTGATGTCTCCTTTGGTTTCATCATCATAAGAACATGACCCTCCTTGAGAAAGGAAAAATTCCATGCGTTTATTGAATTTTCTTCTAATCTTTTGACCTCTAGTTGATCTCCCTAATTTAGGCCTACTAGAAGAGATACTTTTGTCTTCTATTCTCATATTTACCTCACTCAAGGAAGACACATTTGACAAATACCTATTTGGTGGTATATGCAGTCCATCAAATGAGAGATATAGTTTGTAATGAGTGAGATATGAGCGAAATTAAAATTTGAATAAGCCTAACTGGGACCTCAAGTGTTTATAATTAGTAGTGTTAATGTGTTATGTTTATGGAGTTGTGTCACCTTGTGTAGGGTGTTGGAGGTGTCTAGAGATGTGACCCTATAAGCCATTGTATTTGGTAGTTGGCATTTAGTGAAGAAACAAGGGCTAGTGTGCCTTGAAGGGGAGTTGATTTCATGATGTGTCTAATTCCTTGAGAGGGTTCCAGTATTTTTTGAATCCCTTGGGTTGAGTTAGGTTCCTTAGAGGAATTTAGGAGGGCTCTGTGTCAAGAAAGAAATAAAATAATATACTATTTCTATAGGGTGTATTGACTTATACTTGTTGGTCCATGAGACTATGTTGGATCCTCATCAATACGGTTCAAGTTCCTACATATGTAATTCATTTATCATATGTTAGCTAAAAATTACATGATCTGTATGCTAAAAATTACATGATAGACAACATGAACAGTATGCAGTCATCATAATCATTATATATTATTTCATTCCTTACCTTTACTTTATTTATACTGTGGAAGATCCTCAACAATAGGGTTGACTCTGTAGGCAATTATATGTTTCCACCAATGGTGACAGAATCACACAACATGTATACATGAAATCAGCACCAAAAATTGAGCATCATAAGAATTACATTTGTAATTTGATAAGCAACTAGAAATTTCATTTACTTACAAGGATCTAACCATTATAAGGCAAATGATCTAGGATAACAAAGAAATGAAATCTATGTAAATATCTAATCATGGTAAATGCAATCAACATAGTATGTATGAGATGGTATGCAAAAAGTGGATAAGTGTCAATAAATGTAAGTGCATGAATGAAAATGAGAGAGAAGATTGCATTATTTGCCATTCTTTAATTATTTTAATTTTCTATTTGACAATTCAAAGAAATTATTATATTTTCTGTTAATCATGTATAACTTGACAATCTAAAATTATTAAGATTCTCAATCGATATGAATATCATAATTAATTTACTTTATTTCAAATTTTCAAATCGACATATCTTTTTAGTTTTAAAACATTTTTAACTGGCATAATTATGGCGTGATATGTGATGCAAGGGGTATTGCAATGGTGCATGGGCACCTCATGAAGACAATGAAGGGTCAATTAGATGACCTAAAAGCATAATATGACCTATAAGGTCATTTTTTTGATATAACATGGCCATAGAGCCATTGGATGTAATAGGATTAGGTGAATGATACAAAATATGTAAAGTTGCTAAATACGCAACAAATGCAAAAATGCACAAAAGATGTAATGTTGTCAATTTTTGACACAATAGGCCTAGAGGGTTGGGATTAGGTCTATAGATGGATTTATGAGTTTAGAAATGCTATTGGGGTCCTAAAATGACAAAGCCCTAAGTTGGAGAACAATAGGTGTTTATTTGAATAAGTTTTTAAATTCAAATTTTTAAATGTAAACGGTCATTTGTCAATTGGAGGGAAACTCCAAATATGTGGTAGTTTGTTTTGTTAGGAAGATCAATGGATTTGATCAGTTAGGGAGGTCTAAGGAAGGATATATGATGCCTTGAAGAATGATTGTATAGGGAGGAGAAAGGGAATGAGAAGTATTGTAAAATTATACAAACTATCATAGATTTTGAGCAATAAAGAGTTGATTTCTTGCATTTTTTGAATCTTTATCTATGTTTTCTTGATCTCCACATTTGTGGATGTAATTGAAAAATTATTAACATCATTTTGAAACACTCTAAAGACATTTTTCAATAAGTTTACATTCCTTTTCATTGATTATCCCGAGACAGTGTTTGAATTTGCATTAAACTAAGGATGTAAAAGTTGGATCCATCCAATTTATATGGTTGTGGGATGGATCCATTATATAATAAACCCTAAATGTGTAGGATTTTGATGAAGTTGCAGGGTAGTTGCCAAATTGAGCAAGTTGACAAGGTGAAAGGTGCATGAAGTAAGGGTCATGGTTATAGCAGTGGGAGTTTGGGATTAAGAAGGGCATGATATTCCTTTGTAATGTGTTAGGGTATGTTGAATTCATGGTATAGGATCAAAGAGTGGATCCCAGAAGTGATTTTTAAGTCATTTCTGAGAAAGCCCTAGTTATAGGCTTATTTTGGTGAGGGTTTGTGAGTTGGGGCATATGCAGAGGGTCCATGGCCTAAAGGATGCCAAAATCCTTGGTTTTACTTCATTTCTAGATATTTTACTGAGTGGAAAGGTCAAGGGATACAACCATGATAGGTTTGCTTTGTAATTTGGACTATTAGGCCTAGGAATGAAAACTGAGACAACAGTTTTAGAGGGAGATGTTCTTAAGCAATTGTGCTTGGTTTCAAGATATGTGTTGTAACTTGAAAAAGGGTATCTGAGGCCCTAATTTTTTTAGGGAGTCCTTTGGGAAATTTTGGAGAAAAGTGTAAGTTTGTTGCTGGATAGGGCTAGTAGGATAGTCCTAAAGAGATCAGTTTGGTTGTGGGAAGATAACCATTGAGAGTTATGAGTTTGAATGTGGGCAATATGATGTTTATAAGTTCTTGAGAACCTTAGAAGGATTGAGAACACTCTTCAAGGGAGTTAAGGGTGTTCGGATGATTGGTTAGAAAATAATCATGAAGCATGAAGCATGAATCATGAATCATGGTTCAATGAATGGATGTTGTAAAAATAATGACTAAAAATTGGTACATGGTCACATATGGTAGCATGTTTACAGATAGTCTATATGATAAATAGGATATATTATAACTTTTAAATCAAATGAAACAAGGGGAACTCTTGCACATAGACCATTTATAAAAGCTCAAAAAGATAAACCACCACGTAAGTCAACATATATACTCCCTAAAAACTACTATAATTCATATAAAATGGTAATTGGGCTACAACAATAATATTTTCAAAATTGATTTATTTAAATCAATTATTTTATTATTTTTTCTTATATGTTCTCCCATAAATTGAACCTTATAGTTTAATTTGAAAAAATAAAGAACATAAAATCCAATTACTTTAAGTGGGATGTAACCTATCTAAATATCATACAAAATGATACATTGATGAGAATATAAATCTTATCAATACACATTTACTATTATCTAAATATTTACTTAAACTATTTTGTCTTATTTGAAATTTTGATTATCTTTTCTTGAAAACAAGAATTTGATTATCTCTCTTAATTTGTCAAACATTGGATTTTCTCCAAATAAGTACTTGTTTCATGCTTCTTCCCTCCTTGAACCTCCAAGCCTCCAATTTTTTGTTTTGTGACCATATAAATTCTCTAAAATCAATTAATCATGGGCTCAGAGAGTAACCTTTTATGCTATAAAGACAATATTGAAGAAGAATAAATCATGCCCACAAATATTGGGAAGATCAATTTTAGAATACTTTAATTATACTAAACCATGGTATCCTTCTAGAAAACTAATCTTAATTAAACAATTTATGAAGGAATTAGCAAATCAAAAGTAGTGTAAGTGTATCATAAATCACATATGTATCTTCATAAGCTATGCTATTAAATAGCATGAAAGTGTGCATTGCTATGTTATTAAATGGCATGAAAGTGTTGGCAGGGTAGGATGAATGCATAAAGAGGGTGTATGCACTTAGAGATGAAGCTGGAAAACATCTTTTCACAAAAATCATTTGATAATTTTAAATATTTTCAACACAAAAAATCTTTTTCCTTTAGGTGATAAGCATTCCATGGTTATTTTCAACACAAAATATAATGCTGAGTCAATATATCATTCATGTCATTGATATTCTTCTTCATCAAACTCATCATCATCATCATCATCATCATCATCATCATCATCATCATCATCACCATCAACATCACCATCATCATCATAATCACCATAAATAACATCATCATTTAGGTCTTCTTCTTCGTGAACATTTCTATCATGAACATCATCAACTAACTATCAATCATGATCATCATCTACATCATCTTCTAATTCATCAACATCTTCTTCTTTGGTCACATTACACTTTACTGGGATTCCTCATGGATCGTGTCTAACAACAAATGACCAACTTGGTTTATTTGGAACCTCTAAGTAAAAGACCTGCTCACACTAGCTTGGAAGAACATAGGGATCATCTCCAACTGGCTCAAAGGACCTTGTATTAACCATTGTAAATCCATTATCATGTTCAATAACAGTTCTATCATGATGTTTTGATTCAGTCGTAGTCTGTACCATTGACAACAAATAGAATTGATTTGAAGGAATTGAAGTCACACTTAAGTATATCATCCAAAATGTCATAGTATCAATTTTGAGAGTCTTGAGGATGTATGTCATTTCTAGATGAAATATTAGTCACCTCAAAGACTGCAATTATCCCAAAATCATAACTTTTCTTCATGTCATCCAACTTTTTGATGCAAAATTTATGACCATTGTAGCACATAGCTTTATGGTGTTTGACCTGCAATATGTCAAACATGTAAAAATTATTGCATCGTGAGTTGATAAACATATGGCTGATTAATAGATTTTTACGTACCTCTGTATTTCTTAAACCATTTGCTAAATCAATTTGCATTGGCGTAATATTGGAATCTCCATTACAATGAGCTTCTTTAACCAATGAAGCCACACCTTCCCATGTTAATGAGAGAAGAGAATATTGACATATTTCAATCCATACCGTCATTGAATCAAAATTATTTACAATATACAAATGTAGTGCATCCTACTCTCGACCAACTATACAACAAATAAATAGACTTACAACTGACTTATATTGAAGATTAAGAATTAATTAACTACTGTATCATCAGAAAATGGAAGCACTTCCATTTAGGACTAGTTTAGCCCTCTGAGTAAGTGGTTTTGGGTGATGTAAAGTGCCTTGAATGGGTTCTTAATTTAGATCTGGCTTTTTCCCCTAATTTCACCCCCTTTTCCACCTTCTTTCTGCACTTTTCTAGCATTCTTGACTAAGATCCTGAGATTTTTGACCTCGGGGTCAAGGTCAACCTCGACTCTAACCTAGGTCAAGGATGACCTCGACCTTGACCTAGGGTCCAAATTTCAAGGTCCCATGATTTTTGGATGTTTCGGAAAAAAATATTTTCTCGCTTTCGGGTTGGTTGTTTTGGTCTCTGAAACGGTAAACTCTTAAATTGCATTTAATCTAGGTCCATTTCTAGGGGTATGGGCCCAATGGAAATTTATTTCTCATATGTCAACCTCTCTAGGAGTTTGTGCCCTAGATCTCTATAAAAGGAAGCCTTCTCTCATTTTCTTCATCTACCATCTGATGAGTCTAATTATTGCCTCAATTTTGTTATGATCTTTATATTTTGTTGATACTTTGACAAACATTTCCAAGACATTTTATTGCTTATACTTATGTGAACCTATTCGAAGTACAACTAAAGCCACAAAATCTATGGGTAACTTGACTAATATGTTTTGCTGACTATTATAAATATAATGCAGTACTTCATATAATTATTTCAAGCTGTGTTCTAACATTTAAGTAGGAGTTGAAAATGTTGACTTGCATATGTGTACTGAATGTTACTAACCTTTCAGGTAAACATGGAGCAGTATGAAGAGTGGTGGATCTGCATTAAAGAAGGAGTGTTAGAAGACCAACCATGGTGGGAGAATCTAGCATGATTCCAATGGATATTTTGAGCTTTGAAGGAGTTGTTGTTCCAGAGAATATAGGGAATTAGTTCTGCTATATTTCCTCAGAACTGTTATTCTATTGTCAGCGGTAATTGTATTATGTCGTGGTTATTTTATCTCCTCCATATTTGGCGAGGTTTTAATGAGACTTTTCTATTATGTTTTCAATAAGTTTCAATCCTTGATATAAAGGGATTTTGACTGATTTAGTAGGTAATAAAGAAAGATAGAATTATGTATTCAGTATAGTGGAAGTTGCTATGTTTTTGTTCTTCATGAGTTATTCAGTTGTTATGTAACCAGTTAAGAAGAATTTAATGGAAGAGTGATTTTGGATTATCTCTTGTGTTGAGTAGTTAGCAGAAGCCAACTAAGGGGGCCCACTTGGAAGGTGGATTAGATTAAGGTAGAATAGATTTTCTTCCTGTACTTTTCCTATTTTCAAATAGAGTTATTATTTTATTCCTGTCGCATTGCCACTGTGTTCATTCCTACAACGTTTGTAGAAATAGGTATAGTGAATGTTTTGATTTGTTAGGAAGGCTTAGATTCATTTCATAAGTTTTCTATAGTAATTCCATTCAATAGTCAAGTGTGTTTACTTTCTTGTAGCAATAGCATAGATTCCTTTCATGCATTTTTATCTTCCTGCAGCATGGGTGTTATGACTCCTTAAGGAACTTAGTGCACAAACTGTGTTGTCCCATTTCAAGTCTACGTCCCTGGGTTGACAATCTAAATGCATTTCATGATGGGGATAGGTAATCTATAGCATAGATATCTTATCCTTAAGCAAGACAATAGCATGATTATCTCTACCTATTGTGAGATTGTTCACCATCCACAATCACAATTGCAAATCAAGTAATCAATCAATCAAGAATCAGTCAAGAAGGATAAGGAAAGCATTCATTCATCTTCAAGCATTCAAGATCCAATTCATCAAGGAGATCCATTGGTAGCCATTGAAGGATTCAATCTCTATGGAGCCCTCTTGTTGAATATTTCTCTATCCATGTCCATCCAAGCCTCTTCCTATTCCAAGATCTATTCAAGATTGGTGTTGAAGATCTAAAGACAATTGATTTAAGACATCCTACATTCAACTCTACATTCATTTGGAGCATCAATACTTGTGGATTCAAGTATTTGAACCCTCCACAAGGGTTTCAACATAAGCAAGGTGAATTGTTCCATTTACTTTGTTTACTACTGCAATTTCGATTCAATTTCAAAATTAATTCCTAAATTGGGGTTTGACTAAGGCAAACCCCTCCCCCCAACAAATAAAACCATTTTTCTCATAGGTATAGGTACAGAACAATGAATATCAGTGTAGATCTGATACCCTTTTCGCCAAACTTTCAGGATTCACAAATAAAATTTCCATCAGAGTAGTGTAGGTCAAGGTCAACATTTTGGGGTAAGATTGCACCCGAGGGTAAGATCTTACCCCGCATTTAGGTCAAGGATGACCTTCCTTAGAAAATAAATTTTTTTTTGGGTTTTGTAGATCTCGCAGTTTCGGTTCAAGATCATGAAAATCAACAATTTTTGAGACCATCTGATAGGGTTTTCAGCCGATTCTTTTTTGGAGGTAAGTACCTTTTATTTCTTCATTTCAATATTAGTCATCTATATTTACTTTCCATATCATTACAATTTCATGTATGTGTTAAATATCAGTTTTGAGGTCTATTTTATTACCAAACTCCTATTGTGCTAGACCCCATACATATTTTTCATCTTACAACTACAATAAAATCTTATAATTACCTCTCACTTTCCTCAGTCTACCTTTTCCCATCAAGTACTCCCCTTCAAATTTATCGATGGAAGATCTACATGGATCTTTGTTGCAAACTTAGGAAGATATTTAGTAATGTACATCATAGTCTGGTATACCATATATCCCTCAAGCATAGAACCCTCAGGACATGCTCTTTGTCAAACCAAATCCTTCAAAAAATTTAAGTGCCTCTCAACCATCCACATTGACCTAGTGTGTATAGGTCCACATAATTCAATCTCCTCAACTTGGTGTATGAGGTAGTGTTCTTGTGCATTAAAAAAAGTTGAAGGTAGACACTTTTGCATTTCACACATTAGATGGGGATTTTTTCTCTTCCAATATTGTATATCTTTTTTATGGATTTCTTTAGATGACAACCACCTACAAGAGATTCAAGACACAATAATATATAAATGATACTTTACAAAATAAAGTACAATAAATTACATAACAAGTAAAATATATCCCAAATATAATATCTATACAGTAAATTGAACAAATATCACTACTTACCTCATGTATTTTCCAAGATCATATATAACTTGCTTGACACTATTGTCAAAGTGGTGTGGGAGAGATAGAGGTAGAATGTACTACAAAAATTACAAAATGATATTTTCATTATTTTCTAACATAATACAATGAAAAGTACATGAAGAATACAAATATATAGTAAATACGCAAGAACATGATTTACCTTAATAAAGGTATGCCAATCATGTGTTTTCATCCCTAGCCCAAATTCACTTTTCTTTGATATGAGATTGTTTATATTTGCAACAAATCATGTGGAAAATAAAAATTTTCATATGACTTCTTTTATAGAATTGCTTTGCTACTCTGATAATAACCAAGAAATGGAACTTATATCAATCTGGTCTCCACTGCTATTGATCGAATGACATCTTTCATTGCATGATTGGAATCTTGAATGTCAGTACAAATTTTGACAATTTTTTCTTTGTGATGTCTTTCTTCCAATATTTTCCATAATGTCTCTGTTATATTCTTTCCAATATGCATAACATCAAACAAATGCACAATTTGTAGATTCTCATAGTAGGGAAACCTACTAAATTGTCTAGGATAACTTTTTAGTCCCTATGGAAGGTGGTCATTAATGCCTTAATGACCTTCACAATCATCAATTACATCATCAGTAAATAAAACATAATATCAAAATATAAATTAAAAACATAAACCATCAGATGGAATGACATTACCTCCATGATTTATTCTATTATATTCCAACTTCCATAGGCGAGGTTTCATTCTTCATGACTTTGATGTAGTCTCTTCTTTACCATTGAAAGGATGTTTTTTGGTAATTCAAATTTATGATTTATGTGGAGGAAGTTCCTATACTCATCGAACACCAACTTTTATAAACTTTTTGAATGATGAGATTTAATCTTCGGACCGCAAACAGGACATGTAAATTTTCTCTTTGTTTGAAGACCTACAAGATCATGCATAATTGGAACACTATAACATACCACAAAAATGTGTTAGCCATGGGGCATCATGTATTGTCCGTACAAGCATTGCATGGAATTGAAATTATCTTTGTCCTACTAGTCTAGAGACATCATACATAGTCACACCATTCCATAACTCCACCAACTCATCGATAAGAAGCTTAATATATATGTTCATATCTTTAACTTGGTACTTTCCTAGTTGAATAAACTAAAACATTACATAATTATTATGATCTTTTTACAGTGGTATTTATTTTTTTAATGTAGATGAATATTAAATAAAAAAATACCTGGAACAATATGTTACAAGTAGTGGTTGTCGTTGCACCAAAAGATCAACCTATTAATACTTGATACAACCACTAGACTTATAGAAGACACGGGAGGCTATTAAACCATGTCATGAATCTTGAGGGGAGCGTTACCCATTTTTCCAATAATCTCCCCCTCAGCATTACCCAAGGGGATTCGAACCTATGACCAAGCTCTGATACCACTTATTACAAGTAGTGGTTGTCGTTGCACCAAAAGATCAACCTGTTAATGCTCGATACAACCACTAGACTTATAGAAGACACAAGAGGCTGTTAAACCATGTCATGAATCCCGAGGGGAGCACTGACCATTTTTCCAACACAATCATTGTCAACATTATGTGCTCCCTATTTATTGACATCCATAGAGGAATGTTATTTTTTATAACAAAAATAGGTCACATTGAGTAAACAAATCTCAACTCTCCAAATGAATTGACACCATCCGCTACCAATGAAAGCCTGAGATTATGAGGTTCTTCTTAAAGTGTGGCAACTTTTCCTCTATGTCCTTAAATGTAGAACCATCTGCAGGCATTCGCATATTATCATCTTGAATTCTATTGCATGCATGGTAATCCATAAAGTGTGCCAAGCTAGTGCACTTTAATAATCATTGCAGACGTGGAATAATGGTAATATAAAGAAGAACCTTGTGAGGCACCTTTTTTTATTATTTGATCTATTTGATATCTACTAATATGACATTTAGGGCATTCTGTTGCAAATTCATGTTGTTTATGATATATAATATGATCATTGGGACATGCATCTATTGTTTGATACTCCATTCCAATATCTTTCATTATGGAAGATAATTCTCAGTATGAGCAAGGTAGAATGTTTGATGGTGGTAACAAAAACTCACCTATCAATCTATGACAAAAAATATAATATGTTAATATAAAGAATATTAATGGTACATGATTCACCCTTTATTAACTATAATGAAATTACAACTAAAATAGATGAAAAATATGACATACCTTAACATATGTGAGATTTTTATGTTGGATAAACCAATCATAGCCTTAAAGTTCACCAACAACAATACAATGGAGAGAAGAGTTGTTTTGGAGCCTTTGTAAAGGGGATCGTATGCCTTCTCAAGTAGAGGTATATCATGAACAACATCAAGGTCATCTTGATCATCATGATCAACTACACCAGTACCATCATCTTCAATTGTGTTTTTTGGCACATGATCAGTTACACCAATAACATCATCTTCAATTGTGTTTTCTAGTGCACGATCATCTTCCTCCATGGGATCATTATCTTCAGCGTCGATATTCACACCTCCATGTTCCTCCACTTGGAAATCCACATTCTCTGGGTTGTTGTAGTCCATAACATGTGCCCTGGGGAGCTCAACCTATATGAAAATTATGAGCATAAATAAACCATGATCATGATCTCATCATGAAGTGATTTCTTATGTATATAAATTATTAAAATAATATAATAAATAACTTACCAATTGAAGATAATCATTCCCCCCTTCAATGTGACCATGTTTCTTACAATGTTTCTCAGTTGTTCTGATTAAAATTATTCAAGTCTTTAAGCCCTTACAATTTTTGCAGAGATAATAACATTTTCCATCACCTTTTCTTTTGAAGTTAGACCACAATCTAACAAGTGTCTCCTTGTTTAGTTCTTCCTTGATATTATCTGACATGGTCTTACTTCACAGGCAAAAAAATTGGGCTATATATGAATACTTAAACGTAGAAAAATTGCCAAACAAACCAAGGCAATTGAACATTCAACACACCATTTACAAATGTTGGTTTCAATGATAAGGTAGTAGACTATGTAATTAAATTAATAATTTAAAATGTATTATGTAACCATAATCCACAACATTATTATGCAACCATTGTGACTTAGAAGACAATTTGGCCACCAAGTGTGCATGATTCATAATAAAAACCCCTAAAAATGCCTCAATGAGATTTTAAAGAGTCTCCCGAAGAGTGTAAGAGAAAGAAGAGTGTAAGAGAAAGAATGCAACCCACTCAAAGATGATTCTCTACAATTTAATGATACATAAAACAAAGTGAAATTTTATCCAATGTTTTAAGACAACACAATTCACTTATTCCTCATTATTAGTTTAAAATGGAGACAGACCCAAACTGCAACAAGATTCCAAAACAATGAGTAAATATTGATGGAAACTGTCTAAATTCTTAGGACAATGTTGGCAAAAACTTCAAAGAATTGAGACTTAAATCACATGGAGAATTTATCATATATCTTGAGGGTAGTTTTTAAATTTTTCTCAACCGAATTCAACCTTATGAAACATTAGTAATCATACATATATCTTTTGATTGATAAAATAATATCTCAATTGTCAAAGATACTAAAATTTTCCAGGAAAAGCCTACTAGGGCATCAGATTTCTCTCCATAGACTCAATCATTCAATGTGAAATAAATTTTATTAGGAAGGGCATACAATTTATTAAAAAAATCCTAGATTTATTGATTTTTAAAATGATGAAAATAAAAGTTATGGTCCAAACTTCTTTCATGCCTGTGAAATGAAGGGTATAGGAATAGTTTTGTGAGAGTTTGATCAAACTTTCTTCATTTCCCACGTCTAGTCTTCAAACCACCTACAAAAGGAATCCAACTCATTTAACTCATCTTGGTTTCAATTCTAATAATTCCCAAATCCTTCCAAATCAACCAAGCACATGAAAAAGTTCTCTGATCAACAAATAACAGGAAAAATAATGTTGCAAAGCAAGGTTCTTTATTTGAAAATCCTTCATACAATGTTCTCCAATGCCTAAAGATCGATCCCAAGAGGTTATATAAGGATTTTACAACCATTTCAAACTACTTCCAACCAATTTTGAACTGGTTGGTCATTCTAGACGCTCAATGACAACTTTTTGCACTAATTTGCAAAAATTTGTTAAGCAAGTTTTGATATTTTTTGCAAGATTATCCATTATATGCTCAAATGACCCTGTACTGACTTATACATCTGATAATATGTCAAATATAGTATAAAAACATTATTTCTACCATCCTTTCCACCTTTGACCCCTTTTAGGACCTTTGACTAGGTTTGACCAACATAGGCCCAAATTACCTTAAGGCTTACAAGAATGGCTCAAATAGCCTTCCATGTGCAATATAATGCATGAGATGACACTACTTAACTATGAAAATAAAATATATGGCCTCTCAATGGCATTATTACAATGTTTTGACCAAATTGGTCTTCAATGGGTTTCAAGTGCTTTTGGTGCTCCTACACCAATAGTCAATAGGGTCATGGTCAAATGGCAAGGCTGTAAGATTCTCATGTTGGAGACCCATTTTCAAATCCCCCAAAGTGACATCAATGTGGCTTAAATTTTGAATCGATTGAGTGGCTTACGTAACTTCTAAGTTGAATACGTTAATGGGGAGGAGGTCCCCCTTGTGACCACCAACATTTTATGAAACAAAAAGAGAAAAAAGATGTTTGATACAATTGTATGATTTGGTTCCACGTTGATAATATCTCTATACTATTTGAGACAACCTAAGGAGACCACTACTACTATTTTGAGTAGGGATTTTTTGATAGGCGACTTTGGCTTCTATTGGCCACATCTACTAATGCAGAAGCATCAAAGGTCTTGAGAGGCCAATAAGGCCAGTATGGCTAAAATATTGTAATAAGGCCATTTGTATTATTTTCATAGTTAGATAATGTTTTTACATGCATTGGATTGCAATTGTAAGGCCTAATGAGCCATCATGTAGTCATTTGGCCCAAGAGGCCCTGATTGGTCAATAGTGGGTCAAAATTGGTCAAACTGATCAAATAGGTGAGGATAGTGTAAAAATGATGTTTTTTGTTCATTTAAGTCATTTTATGCCTATTTGTGATGTAATATGGCTCCTTGGATGGTCACGAAGTTAAGGAGTCAACATGTTGCAATAACGTTGCAAAAGTTGCTTGACAACTTTTGCAACATTTACAAAATAAGTTGTCATTTGATGAAACAATGTCCAACTAATGGTACTTAAATACCCCTCTTTGGGTCAAGGGTGGACATCTAGTGGAGTTTGAATGAAAGTTACCAATAGAACATTGCATTATGTTGCCATTTTACTAGGTTTTCTCTAATCAACAACGTGGTATTCATTTGTATGGATTTGTTTTTCTTTGAAATATTTTGGGACATAAAATATAAGGATATGGATTCCTTTCTATTGAATTTGGAGGCCTGGCCATGAACATAAGGAGATCTAATAAAATCTTTCCAAACAATCCCAAAACCCTCCAAAATTAATAGTTTGTCTAAAGTTTGATTAATAACTTTACTTTTCACCATTAAAAAATTCTCATTTTATGGATCCTAGTATAATTTGAAGTACTTTCAAAATTCAAATGGCTTGAGTTTGAAAGATTGAGTATTTGGTGAGATCCACCAAGCCCTACCGTGACTACTCTATGATTTTTATTCACTGTGACGACAACTTTCTATTATTATGATAACAACTAATCTTGTGGAATGTTCTAATGGTTGGATATGATTTATCAAGAGTGAAAGGGACCCAAACATCCACATATATGCCTTTGATCAAAATTTCATGTTGTTTCTAAAGACTGATTTCATTATTACATTCATAATTGTCCAATTACATAACAATGATAAATTGTGATTATTTGGTTCTAAATTCAAGACATTTTGTGCCCATAGTCCTTGAAGGGGTTTAATATGTTTTATATAAGTTTTTCCCATGCTTCCCACACCATGAATGGAGGTTTCATGTTATCCTAAAAGTCTGATCACACCATCCTCTGTCAAACGGTCCTTGTTCCCAAATTGTCACAGTCAATTTAGTATTTTCCATTTAAAATCCTTCAGCTCAATAATCATTTGAATGTGTTGTATATAAACATTTTCTTCCCATATCCACCCTTCCATTGGTCAAGGTTCCAAGTTTTTCTTGCTCGTGATTGGTTATCCATGCTCTATTTTTGTTGTCAAATAGTGACAGTCCTATTTGATGGTTAACCTCATTATTGTGTTGTAGTCAAGACAAGGGTTTGAACCTTTATCAATGTTTACTCATTTACTCATGGTGTTGTTACAAAATAAAGATCCTATGATGGAGAGATTTTTCATCCAAATTTATTTGAAATCATGAAGTGCATTGCCATGGTGAAGGGAGTAGGCCAAGGCCAAGGGCTAAGGGGTTGTGGAACCAAGGAGTTGATATAGTGTTAGGTTGTAGGATGGGCCACATTGAAGTGTCTCAATGATCAAGTTTGTGAGTTATCTCTTGAAGAGCATGTTCCAAGTGAAGAAGTGTAGGATTGAATCAAGCCATGTGTTGTTTAGATACTAGGCCATCAAGTGAATCCTTGTGTCTAGGAGAGTAGGAGAGTGAGTTAGCTAACCAAACCATTGCTTCCTCTACATCATCTACCCAACCATATATTTATCACACCATATGAAAGAGATGCTTAGCTTATTTTCTTAAAAAATCCTTCATATGATATGATAGAATATATGGTTGGATAGCCACCATCACTTCTATGAGTGTAGAGGCTGAAAATTTGTAATTTGTAGTTACCACAAGGGTTTTAATTGAGCCAAATGGAAGAAACTTGCACATTTCTATCTTTGAATGTAAAATTAACTAGTAAAATCTACTCATGTTTCACAACTTGTACTATGATATTCTAAATATAGAATTAACTAGTAAAATTTCCTTATGTTTGATGGCTAGTACTCTGATATTTTTAAATGCAGAATTAATAAGTAAAATGTACTTTTGTTTCATGTGAGCATTCAAGATAAAAATATTCAATTGGATCTCTCCATAGGACCATCACCTTAGATACCTGATGGTGACCTCATAGGGGTTTCCAATCCTTCGATGGGGATTGCTACCTACAAATAATCACTCTTAGTTGCAGTCCCTTTTGTGTATTGTCAGCTAGAGATTGGATCTCATTCCATGTTGAAAATGTGGATAATATTAGCATTTGAACCCAAATAATATTGTTCCATTTATGGGCTTCTGGGCCACTGAACTACTAAAGTTATTGGTAAACTAGCAAGGAGTTAATCAATGAGGTTGTTTGGGAGATCAAAGCATAAAGCTACAAAATTTTAAAAACATATAAAGAGAGTTCTACATTAAGTCTCACATACACTAAATTGGTGTTTGACCTGGTGGTGACCTATAATATTAAATTTTGGCTTAGATTTTACCTTCCACCACCGATGAGAGGTCCCCATGAGCTATACGATAGGTGGTTTGAGCCTTCTCGCAATTGATCTATCTACGGATTCCCAATCCCCTCCGATGAAGAGAGTGATTCACTTCACTTTTGAGACCCTATAGTTCTATTATTTTGGTCTTATTGCTTTGGTTCTATTATCTTGATCACTTAGCAAGATTGGGTGGACTGCTTAATTAACCCTTTGACGTGTAATAGTGCTTCAGTTCTACTATATCTATCCCTTTTAAGAATGGGTGGAATGCTTGATCGACACTCTAGCACATAAAAGTGAATAGAAATTTTATTTTATTTTTTTAAGTTATGCCCATGATTGTCAGAATTCTGTTGAACATGGGCATGGATTAAAAAAAATTCCTTCTATAATCTGACAAAGAAAAAGAAATCCCATAGCTCGTCAAAAATTTCATCAGAAAATGACCCCAAATGTATTAGTGTTAGAGAAAATAGAAGCATTGTAATCAATTTCCTCTTCCATTTATTTATTCAAATCCATAATGACCATCTTTGAGGAAGGGGTTACAAGAACCCCCAAACCAAGGTCATGCTGGTGTTGAAACTCTAGCAACTTCTTGGCTATTTTTGAAGGGTAGAAACATCATGGCTTACCTCCCTTCACCCCTATCTTGCATCCATCTCCATGGGAAACACCCATTGATCTACACCACATTGTTTCATGTCTTCACCCCATTCTATGTTGTGATTTTTACACATATAATTGTATTATGCACCTGGGATCCTTGCATAAAATTCCCCTATTATCTACTCACACCCATAGAAGCATCCCCATCCAAAAACCCAATGAAATATTGCCACCACATACAAGCCTCCAAATAATCTTTTGCTTCACTGTTATTGATTATACAAACATTGGATGCTTTGTCACAAAGCCCATGTCCTACAATGCTCACCCCATTCCATTCATGGCTTGAAGGAAGATCATGAAATTTCACTTTGGAAGGAGCTGAAACTCTAGCCCCAAAGCCAAAGGATTTCAAATAGCTCTAGAGCACCATATCCCTGTATAGAAAATTGTTAACCCTTGGTTGTAAGCTCTATAGGAAAGAAGCCCCACTATTTCACCAAGGTTCAAGGTAACAACTCTCCATTGAGAACTATGAGAGAACTATGGTAGAGAGTGACCTCATGGGGATCCATATTAGACCTAGCTACAAGCATATCATCAACATATAAACATAAAATAATATAGCTATCATCATCCAACCTCTTAAAATAAACACAATGGTCAAAATGACACCGAGTGTATCCATGCTCATTCATAAAAGTGTCAAATTTAATGTACCATTGACGAGGTGCTTGCTTCAAGCCATATAAACTTTTTTGCAATCTGCACACCAAATTCTCCTTACCCTTGACCTCAAATCCTTGTGGTTGCACCATATATATTTCTTCATCCAAATCACCATGAAGAAAAGTTGTTTTAACATCAAGCTGCTCTAAATGCAAATCTTCAGTAGCCATAATACTTAAAACAATACAAATAGAATTCATTTTAACAACGGGAGAAAATATCTCATCAAAATCAATACCCTTTTCTATGCAAATCCTTTTATGACTAATCTAGCTTTAAATCTTTTCTTACCTCCATCCTCTTCTTTCAGCCTGTAAACCCATTTATTCTATAAAGCCCTTTTACCTGCAGGCAACTTACATAAATCCCAAGTTTGATTTTTTAGCAAGGAGTCCATTTCCTCTATCATTGCAGACTCACACTGAAGCTTTGTATCTACCTGGACAACTTTATTATAACATTCAGATTCACCAACATTTGTTAATAAAATAGAATACAAAGAGGGAGAGAATCTTTCTGGAGGTCTACTTAGCCTTGTTGACCGTCTAACATTTACTGGGGTTTGTGGTATTGGTTGTTGCTATTATTGAAGAGCATAAGGAACTACTGGAACATCATCTTTTGGAGTATCATCCAGTACTACATAATCATTTTATTTCTTCTCATGCTCCTGCAACAAATCTTTGTACAACACTTTCTCATTGAATATGATATCCCTACTTCTTACAATTTTATGATTTTCAAAATCCCAAAGCCTATAACCAAATTCATCAGTGCCATATCCAACAAATATACATTTCTTTGACTTAGCTTCCAGCTTGGTTCTATTTTCAGAATCTATATGTGCAAAAGCTACACAACTGAAGGTTTTGAGAAAAGAATAACTCACCTTCTTACCAGTCCATGCTTCCTCTGGAATACCATAGTCCAAAGGAGTAGAGGGGCCTCTATTGATTAAATAAACACCAGTGTTTACAGCCTCTACCCACATATTTAAGGGTAGCCTAGCATGCAACCTCATACTCCTTGCACGCTCCATTATTGTCTTGTTCATGCATTCAGCCACTCCATTTTCTTGTGGAGTCCTTGGTACAATTTTTTGCCTATGAATACTATTAGAGGAACAATAATCTTTAAATTATATGCTATAATACTCACCACCATTATTAGATCTGAGACATTTTAGCTTTTTACCAGTCTCATTCTCAACCAAGCATTTCCATTTCTTAAAAGTTTGAAATACATCAGATTTTTGTCTAAGGAAATAAATCCATACTTTTCTTATTGCATCATCTGTAAATGTAACATAATATAGAGAGCCACCAAGGGAAGATACCTGAGCTGGTCCCCATACATCTGTATGTACAAGCTCTAATTTATCATTTTTCTTTTCCTTCCCACTCTTCACAAAACTAAATCTCTTTTGTTTTCCATACACACAACTTTCACAGAAATCTATATTAACACATTTCAGACCAGATAAAAATTTCTTTGAATTAAGTAATTTTATACCTTTTTCACTCATGTGCCCAAGTTTGTTGTGCCAAAGTGTTGTGTCAGAATCTACAATGACTATTTGATGTTCTTCCTGCTCAACTGCAGCAACTGTTCCTAAACATTCATTTTCCTTTGAAACAATTAAAGTAGAAGGAACAGTATGACTTGTACAAAGATATAAGGTGCCTACTTTCACACCTTTTGCTACTACTAAGGAACCTTTTGAAACCTTCCAATTTCTATAATTAAAAGTAACTATGCAACCCTCATCACCTAGTTGCCCTGATAAATTAAATTCCTACTTGGCCTTGGAACATGTCTTACCTCTTGTAGTAGCCAATGATTCCCATTCTGCAACTTAATCTTAATTTTTCCCTTTCCAACTATCTGGCAGGGTCCATTATCTCCCAAATAAACTAGCCCAAAATCCCCTTGGACATAGTCAAGAAAATAACCTTAATGAGGTGTAGTATGAAATGAAGCCCCAGAATCTAAAATCCATGAATCATCAATACTTTCTAAAGAAAGAATCAAAGCATCCTCTTCAGATTTATTACTTACCACATTTGTATCCTTGTTACCTTCTTGTTTGTCTCCTTCTTTATTCTTCCGAGACCAGTAATCTTTCTTCTTATGACCTGGTTTTCCATAGTACCAGCAATCATTTGGTCCTTTTGATTCAGACCTCTTTCCCTTTGATTTTCCTCTTGATTTCCCATGATTTCTAGAATTGTTTCCTCTCTCATTCATTTTGCCTCTACTTTGTGCATTCAAGACACTTCTAGATGTAGATCCACCTGACCTTTTCCTATGAGTTTCCTCACTCAGAATTACACCAATAACATCATCAAATTTTAGGGTATTAGAACCAGAAACAGAGTTATTGACAGCCATTACCAAGCCATTCCAGCTTTCAGGAAAAGAACACAAAATCAAGAGATCCCTAATTTCTTCATCAAAAATAACATTTACATAAAATAATTGACTAGTAACCGTATTAAACTCATTCAAATGATTAGTGACAGGCCCACCTTCTACCATCTTCATATTAAACAAATGCTTCATGAGAAATACCTTGTTAGAAGCGGAGGGATTTTCATAAAACTTCGCTAGGGTTAGCATCAAATCTTCAGTTGTCTTTTCTTGTGTAATATTGAATGCCACTGATTGTGCTAGGCATAATTGAATACTACCAAGTGCCTTTCTATCAAGAATATTCCAGTTCTCATCTGACATTGCTGACGGTTTCTTGGATATTCCTTCCAATGGCCACCATAGATCCGTTTGATAGAGATAGTTCTCCATTTGCATTTTCCATAACTGAAAGTTCTACCCATTGAACTTTTCAACCTTCAGCCTACCCTCATCTACCATTGCTCCCACTCAACCATGAGACTCCCACTAAACTGTGAGATTTTCCTACAGATGGATAATTGAAAAACAACCTTTCTCTAATACCACTTGTTAGGATTAATAAGGCAGAAATAACAGTTACATGCAAATATAACCAATATCAGAAAATAATAAACCACATAGAAGAGAACATAAGACACAAAGATTTAATGTGGTTCACCCAATCCCTGGGCTACGTCCACCAATAGCGAGTCCAATATTATTATTGTCCAGTGATTACAACTTGATTACAATCTGTAATCCCTTACAACTCAATACCATCACAAGAAGCTACTAAAACATACATAATGAAATCCCTAACCCTAATCTATATTATACAATATTTTTCCACTTTAGGGTTAGAATGAGTTACAACATGTCGGCCCAAAAATAGCCAAAAATATGTATAGTACTTTCCTGATCAGTCACCACAAGCCAACAAAACCTTGGTTTTAGGCACTACAGGAAAGAAGCCCCACCATTTCACCAAAGGGCCAATCCCTTATATAATAGTATATGTTATTAATAACTAATATTAGGATAAATAATTATTGTTAAGTTATACATTAACTATTTCATATATAACTATACATAATACTAATTATCATAGTTATTCTTATATTTAATCAATTTACAATAATAATTATTATATATATAAATTATTATAGTATATTAATATAGTTAATATAATAATACATAAATTTATTCTAATTTAGTTATTAAAAAAAATTTGTTTATGGATTTTTAATTCTAATTCAACACATTCTTTCTTTGCAAAACTTTTACAACACTAATATAGTTTTTGTTACACTAAAAATATTATTATTATAATGTTTAAAACTTATTGTGCATTCACTGAATCCTTACCTAGTGATTCGTAATTTGATTTTCCACCAAATAAAAGTGATTATCATTTTTTTGTGAGAAAATTAGATTTGATTCTTATAAAGTTAAGATGTAGATTTTCTAACTTAATGTAGTGTAGAAATTATTTATCTAATTGTTTAAAAATAAATTTTGTGTCATACAAGTGAATTTTTGGATTTGTAAACCATAACCACTATTTTAGCATTTTTTAGGAAATTTATAATAACATTTGAATTTGAAACAACAAAGTTGTGAAGGTAATTTTTCTAGATTAAAATAAACTAAGTTAAAAAAGGGTACTATTGGGATTATTTATCTCTTATTCCACATCTATTTCTTCTTGAGTGGTACAAACTTCACATAATGGTGAGCAATTTTTAAATAAATCCCCCAAAACTCTAGAGATATGCATTTAAAAATTTAGTGAACTCTAATTAGTTATCAATAAATTGTTTGAATCATAACTAAATTCTAATTAGTATAGAAGCAAATCTTTGGGGACTTTGGACATGATCAATTTAATTGTGTATTACAATATTACAAATGAATGTACTCTCCAGTACATGGCTACAATACATATGCCTTGGAACAATTTACTATCTTGAACTATTATTTGACTACCTCCAAATTGAAATGTCATAATTCATGTATCAACAAGATGAAAAAATAATACTATTGCTATGCTACATGACACATGTTGTAGATAATCATTCTCATTGTGATATTCTTTATCTCGTGTATAAAAAATTAACAAATAAAAGTATACAATCTCATTAATCTTAACATTTTTTTGGTATATTAATTGTTAGGTTGGGCCAACTATTGACTTGGTGGTCAACACCTCCTTGGAGATTCATGACATGGATTAACTGCCTCCCATGGGTCAGGTTAAATCTGGCATTTGTATCAGGCATTGAGAGTTTGAGCTTTTGGTACAATGACAAATGATTCCAACAATCGGTATTAGAGCCTTGGGTTACTGGTTCGAGTCTCCCTTTAGTGGGTGTTGAAGGCTCAATTGGTGCTGAGGGGGAGATTGTTGACTTGGTGGTCAACACCTCCTTAGAGATTCATGACATGGCTTAACCACCTCCTGTGGATTGGGTTAAATCTAACATTTGTATCAAACATTGAGAGTTAGAGCTTTTGGTGCAACAACAAATGATTCCAACAATTGGTATCAGAGCCTTGGGTTACGAGTTATGGTCTCCCTTTAATGGGTGTTGAAGGCTCATTTAGTCATAAGGGGGAGATTGTTCACTTGGTGGTCAGAACCTCCTTAAAGATTCATGACATGGCTTAACCACCTCCTCTAGGTTGGGTTAAATCTGGCATTTATATCGAGCATTGAGAGTTTGAGCTTTTGGTGCAATGACAAATGATTCCAACACCAAAACCCTTTGTATTATATCAAAAAATAGTTACATTTCTCTACTACATGGAGAGACAAAGCTCACAAGGGGACCAAAAGATGACTCTCAGAAAACCTAAAGAGAGCACAAGAAATGATCATGAATATTAAATACAAAGACAACTTAAAAATAAAGTAGACACAAACTCAATGGGATCATCCACTGGGCATAGAGAGTCATTTTGCCTTATTTTCCATCCTCTTCCTCCTACTTCTATTGAGGAGGGCATCCATAGTCCATTGAGAGCCATCATCAAATTATTCATGACCTTCAATCTGAAGCTTCTCTAATTCATATTTGCACCCTTTCTTCTTCTTTGGTGAGTTTGGTTTAGATATGGCATAACCAGTATGAGAATGGAACAAGTTTTGATAGGAATAACCACATCATTGAAAAATCAACAAAATCTCCAGAAAAGGGTAGAAACCCTCAATTTAAGAATCACCATCAGGATCCTCCTAACCTATTTGAACAAAATCAACAATAGATGCAAGCCCACACTCCTCAATCTTAGAGGCCAGAAATGTTTCTTGATGATCTGTCTCTATAGAATTTAGTTGAGCATCCACCACCCCCATATCAACCAAATGGGTAGGGCCCTCGAGAGACAAATGAACATCATTAGAGACAGGGCCATCCAAATCTCCCATGAAAGGAGAAGGAGAATAATGTTCCATGAAAATACCATGATTTCACCAAAGGAAATTAGCATCAAGAGAGCCCCCCTTATGAATTCACCTCTTGAATTTTAGAGTTCAAGAGCCTTTTTATAGATTTCTCGTGACATCTAACAAGTTTGTGCCCAATTTGATTATATTGAAAGAAATGATATAGAAGCTCTTCATAAATTAGATAATGAAGCCACAAGCCCTGAGAAGAGGTAATGTGAATCATGTGAGGCAAAGGTTTGGATATTTCAACCATGACACAAACTCTTTAAAAGCTACATAGAGTTATAGAAGTCTCCTCTAGTTTGATGAAAGTGCCCACTTGGTTCATCATAGATTTAATAAGCCCTGTAGTTTGCATAACCAATGGTACATTATAAAGACGAATCCAAACTAGAATGGATGTGATTTGAACATTGGCAGGGTCAAAAAATGGAGACCATGAAGCCACAAATAAACCCAAACACCCAAAAAACCATGACCCATTATTTTGAAAAAAATTATAGTCTTCCAAATTTTGAAAAGTAATAAGAAAGAAGTCATGATCAAGAATTTTCACCAAAGGGGGAGGGGTAAGTGAGCCCAACATACTTTTCGCTAGGCCAAGAAATCCTCCATAGATGGCCTCTTTCACAACTGTAATACCCCAAAAATGGGCTATAAGTTCATTAATCTTCTACATCTACAAATCGAACGAAATCAACATCGAAGTCCTAATCTAAGGCACATCTAAACATCATCGAATCATAATTGATTATCTTAAATTCTGCATTGGGGAATATTCCTAGCAATATTCCTAATTATCTTAATTATCTTTAATTTAATGATTATTTGGCAATAAATCACATTTATCCTAATTTTGATTAATTGAATATTTTCATATTTAATTAATTAGATTTAATATCTTGCCACTTAATTGTGTAATTAAATTTAATTCTATCTATTATTAATTGTATTATTTAATTTTGACAATAAATCTAATATCTTATGAATAATTGATTAAATTCTTATTTAATTAATTAAAGCAAGTTGTCATTATTTAATAATATAGTTTTTAATAAAAGTTTGATTAAATAATTGATTAACCCATAAATCAATTATTTATTTTCAAAAATTAGTTAAGTTGAGCATAAATCACTTTATTTATTAATTAATTCATAATTATCCATGTGCACAATCAAAGAGCAGTTAAACTCCAAATTAGAAAATCAATGCAAAGTGTTGACTTTTTAGAACTCAACATCCTTTTGGAGTTCAAAAAGCTGATCTAAACTTCTAATTTGAGTTAAAAAGTTATTTTTGCATGATTTGCATATTTTTGTGAATTAAATTATCTTTATTTTTAGATAACTCAAAAAATCAAGCTGAGTTAATCTGAGTGATTTATGGCTTTTTTCCATGCACCTCCAAAGCCCTAGATTTCTATAAAAATAAGGCTCAGCTCTTCATAATGCATATCTCTCAAATTTGCATCCACAGAATCCCATATTTTTGCACAATCACACTAGAGAATTGCAATTGGAAGGATCAAACCTTATTGTGAATCAACATTGTTGTGAGATCACTTTTGTTTTCATATTATTGTTAGATCAATTCATAGCATATCAGTTTTTACATATCATAGATTTCATATCATTTTTCATATTATTGCATAGAAAATCCAAAAAAAATAGCTTAATTGCATTCAATTCATATCTAGATCAATTGCATTCAAATCCTTTATTTAGGTGTCGTCTAGGTCACTGATCTCGATAACAATCTGAGAACATCAATCTCACACCTACTAGAAGGCAGTAAATCGCTTGGTTAGATTAGATTTCAATTTTGCACTATTTTGATTTTTGCTAACCTCTAATGTTTTACTGAATCTACAGATCAGGTACAATTTTCACACACACACACAACAACCTAAAAAATAAAGCCCTCGATTTGAAATCAAATGTTGTCACTATTAAGCAATCATTTGAGATATGAAATTCCACTAGCTTAGAAGCCAAATAAATCTTGGTATCGCCCAAATAAAGGGGTGGAAAGGACTCAAAAGAAACAAAATGAGGGGGAGGATCAAGGGCTAGGGCACATTTTCCCTCCATTTCCATGGGCGTAATTATATTTGGAGCAAAAAACCCTAGATCTACCCTAGAGTTAGCTTTTAGAATTAAATCTTCATATAAAGAATTGCAAGTGTGAAAAGAATTTGCTACATTCTTACAAAGCCTATAATTGTTACCAGCTTGTAGACTAGTCACATGAGGAGAACAACGATCCAAGTCAAATGATATTCTAGCTCCATTAGAGGGTCTATCCATACAACTACACATTTGTAATCCAGTGCCTATACCCATAATTTTACCATCATTTTTTATGCTTTGCACCTTCGTTCCATCAACTACCTTCTCCTTGTTGCCTGTCATGTAGTGCCCACCCATAGTTTTCTTTTCATATTTATATTGCCAAACTCTTTTAGGCCACTTTCATGTGTGCGTTGATATTTTAGTTTTATTATGATATTGGATGTATGACACTACATGGTGAATGTTAATAAATGGATGATTATGATGGTTATATTGATTCGGTTATATGTTGTTAGTTATGATGATGTTGTACATGTTTCAAAATGATGCTTATGATTATGATTATATTTACCCCATACTTGCATGTGTATGGTGTTCATGTATGCTTTTATTTTACTGTATGATGTACTTGATATGGTTGAGGGACAGAGTCGTAGTTAGGTGCTTGTGGGATCCACATGATGTCCCGATCCCCACCATTGTTTGCTTATATATATATATGTGTGTGTGTGTGTGTGTGTGTGTGTGTGTGTGTTTGTGTGTGTACATGTGGGTTTGGTATGCAAGTTTGCAGGTATTGAGCATCGACTTCCTTGAAATATCAGGATGAACGTGCCCTATCACTAGTCTCAATAGTAAAAGAGGGGAGATAATATTCAGATCTGAATCCTAACCTAAGCCATAATATTGTCCTGAAATAGTGTACAAGATTATGTTATCCTACCCTTTTAAAGTCATCCAATTGATGTGAGTTTATAACCCCTTCCTTGAGTATGAATGTGATTCTTTAGGGTCATTTGATTTTGGTTGTTGGTGTGATTTCTATGATTAGATTATTTATTTGGATTAAATTATGTAATTTAGATAAATTAGATCTTTGATATATTTAGCTATTTATATGAGAGATTATTTAGTTAATTGAAAATTAATTAAATGTAATTATTAAGTTTAATTTATTATTTAAAAAGGTTTATTGACTGGTAGAGGTATTTAATTAATGAGAATTAATTAAATACATTCACCTTAGAATTATTTAATTGTAAAATTAACCTTTTTTTTCAATTTAAAAGTATTTATTAATTTAAGAAATTAATTTAGCATGTGAAAATTATTGTAGACTAAATGTTTTATTTTTAAATTATTAGAATGCATTAAGTTGCACAATCAAAATTGGTTAAATTAAATTAAAGGAGTTAGTTAATTTTAAGTTAAGTGTTTTCAACAAGAGAAAAATTGGGATTTGACTTTAGTTCAACTGAAAATTAGAAATGGATTAGAGCAAAGCTTTTGTGGAGTTGAGTTCCAACTCTTGCATGTGGAATGAAATTCCTATATGTTGAGGGTTTGGCCATTATTCTCATCACACGGGTTTTGGAGATTTTTGGTGTGAAGGCTTTCATTTGGGTGCAATTTTCTGACAGCTTGGATTTCTTGTCTTCGTTTCTGGTCATCATTGATTTTATTATTTGGTATTTGAGGTAGGAATCGATTACCATTGTGGTTGTGGTTTGCAATTTTGAGAGAACTGTATTCTCTGTGCTTGTTTAGATTTGCATGTCTGGAATTTGCTTCCATGAGATTTCTTCCTTTCTGGAATTTTGAAATCAGACTTGAGAGACCCTTGTTGCTTCCATTTCTTGTTATGGATTATTGATTAAATTTTATTAGAGTTTTTATTTGCAGAATTCTGGTAAAAATTAATGATATTATGTGGAAATTGGTTGTTTGCCTAAGAAAAAACCCTAGACTTGGAAATTATAGATTTATTTGGTTTGGATGTAAATTGAAAAGAAAATTCATTCAGACCCTAGGGCACATTTGATTAGAATACCCAATTAATTTAACAAGGTTTTCCAATTGCTGATGAAGAATAATTATGATATTTCTTTTTAAATATATATATATATTTTTCCCCTACCTTGCTATTCTACATTCAAAGATTAATTGCTAGTGAAAAATTATTGTCTAAGTTAAAATATTTACCTTGTTTGTTTTAAAATAGATGTTCTTTTTAAATAAATAAATTAGAAATGAAATTTTGTTTATGTTTTTTTTTTTTTTTAAATTAAATTTTTATTTGGGGGTGGGTATAGCCCAACCCCCTGCCACCCTTGCAGCTTGTGGGAGGTCGTGCACAATCCATAAGGACCGACATGACAACCTAAGGGATTGTTGTGCATAGTCCTTTGGACTACGGCGACAACCCCAATGGGCACCATCGTCTGCAGTCCAAGGACTGCGGCAGTAGCCCCATTGGGTACTGTCATGCGTAGTCCAAGGACTGCAGTGACAACCCCAATGGGCACTATCGTACACAGTCCTTGGGGGCTTCGATGGTAGGCCTGTGGCCCTACCTTGGTTCTTTTTTTATGTGAATTGTTAAAAAATATATATATAATCATTCTTTTTTTATTTTATTATTAGGTTATGTTGTTAAATTGTTTAGTTTTCTTTTAAAAAGGCATATTATTTTAAAAGATTTTTATATATGGTATATGTATATTTTCTTTTGGGAATTTAGTAAGCTATCTGAATTATGTTATTTTTTGCATGCATTTGACTTAATTTGTAGTAATGTAGGTAGGGCATTTGGAAAGAATAATTTCCTGCATATTCTATTTTTTTTTTAAATTATGTTTTCTTTTAATACGAGTGAAGATCGGATATTGATTATTTTATTAAAGTTATTGGTTGCGTATTAGTGACTTTTATATTGTGGTTGCTTTTGTGAATTAAATCAATGTGGATATTATAAATTAAATTATGTCATGGTTTTTCTATTGCCTTATGTAATTTGGGGTTTTAGAGAGGTTTAGTATGTTAGCCAGTAGGGCTATTACTAGAGACGGGAATTAGAATTATAGTATTCTTTATGTTTGTTTTTGCATGCTTGGATGGAATTGATCAATGAGATCCAACCCTTTGTGAAGAATTATATTATGATGGTTTCTGTATATTTGTGTTCCTATCACTTCCTTGAACTAGTTGTTGAGCTTTCGAGACTTTGTTGACTTAGAGTCATGATTTGTGACTCTTAAACCTAGGGTAGGTTATCTAGGTGTTAGAAGGGAAGTGACTTACTTTGGAGGTGTCGGAGCCCGGAAGTGGCTACCTGGGTATCCTTAGTAAGTTACTTAATCAAGTGATAACATTAAATTAAATAGGGATTAAAATGAATTAATAAGATAATGGTTCCTCGCCCATGCCTTGAGTGCTAGTATAGGATAATGATGGGAGTGGGAGAAGATTCTTGCCCATCCAGTAGTGATGGTGAGTTTGGCATAGTTAGTTTTTCCTTGTCTTCATGAGAGGACTATTGATCCACATAGAGTCACTAGGGGCCAGAGTCTAGTGAGGTTACCAAGTGACCTTAGAGTTGACTCATGTGATGACACTTCCCTAATTTCATTCTAGGTTTCCTACATGTGTTGGTTGCCTGTGGGATTATTATGTGTACCTTTTACTTATGAGTTATACCTTGAGATATGAGCTTCTAGGATCCTTGCTCAATCTGCCTGATTGTTTGGTATTATTATCCATTTGGGATTTGATGTTATCTCCTCAGCACGGTGGGAGTGGAACAACAGGTTTCCACAAGGTTAGATGGTAGTGATTCTTGTACCATTGAAGACTCTGACATCCTCATACCAGTGGTGGATGATCCTGGTTGCAGTTAATTCCTTTCCTATCTTCTTGGAGTTTTATTCTTGATCTTACATTTCTATTTTGTAATTGTAATTTATTGTAATCACATACCCTGTGATATGTGCAATGGATGTTGATGAGTATGTGTACTTATTTATTCAGATGTAATTTATGATGTATTATGTAGATTCTTAATTGTTATAGTATTCGTAGTTTCTATGTCAAGGAACCCTTGAGATGTGTAATCTACCATTGGAGATTATATTTATGATGTATGTTTATGTTTGTATGGACCTCATGTTTTACTTCCACTTATTATTCATCATTGTTTGTAAACATTTAAGAAAAAAAGTTATTCTACAAAATTATTATCATGTTTTAGGTTATTATCTCCTAGGTTCCTTGGTGGGGACATTACACTTGGTATCAAAGCCTATGTTTCAAACACTAGGAGCTCTAGGAATTTTGTACGCCCATTTGTTTCTAGTGGTCAAAACTTGAAAACAAAATGTAGACATATAACATGCTTGTATCAAACTATTATGTTTGCAATCTTATCATGTCTAATTTATCTTCGCCTTTTGATTTTATGTTGTAAGAAGGATGGTCACCGAGACTAGATTCATAGCTAGAGGCCAAAGTGGAGTTCATAGTAGGGGACATGGAAGGGGTAGACTTCCAAGCCCTCCTGATAGTCAGAGAGCTAAGGAGAGCAGGGAAGAGAGTGGTAGAGAGCAACATGGTGACTCAGGAGAACTTAATGCCATGCAGATTCTCTAGACCATTTTAGAGTGCTTACCTATGTAGACCAGGGTTGAACAAGAGGAATCCCATCATTCTAATAATGAGGAGAAATAGAGATCTCAGAGCCCAAAAAATAGAGACACTAACCTTAGTTAGGGAGCCGCAAAGGCTAATTAGATGAGAGACCTCCTGAGAGCACAACCACCTCCATTTAATGGTCTTGGCACAGGTTTTGAGGTAGAGACTTGGCTCATTGCTTTGGATTGTTATTTCACCATGAAATAGTTTGACATTAATGTCAAGGCAAGATGTTTTGTTATGAGCCTTCAGGGTTTTGCAACTTTATGGTGGAAGATAGAAGAGCAAAAAATTGGACTCACTATGGAGACTATTACTTGGGAGCTTTTCCTTGAAAACTTCTGTGAACAGTTTTTATTAGAGCGGTGGCAACTATAATGTGTAGATGAGTTCCATAATCTATGACAGATGTCTATGTTTGTCTAGGAGTATGAGTGATGATTCTTTGAGCTTAAGCCCTATGCATAGGATATAGTGACCAGTCACCAATCTTGTTACAACATTTTATCAAAGGACTTAATGGCTGTATTTTTGGAGGAGTTTTGGTTTTCAAACCCAAGAATCTCAAGGAAGTGGTGATTAAGGCTACTTTGATAGAGGAAAATTTAGCCTTAGGACATGGTAGATAGATTGGGGTTCAGACAAGAGTTCCTTCATCTTCAGGCTTTAAAGGAAATCAGAATCAAGGTGTAGGAAACTTCAAGAAACCCCCTCCCTATTTTTGCAGTCAGTAGAAGAAGGGCACTAATCCTCCATCTTAGAATGGTGGTTCTCATTCGAAGAACTCCCATGGATTATTGTGCAATAGGCGCAATTAGAACAACCAGCTTGCACAAAGTACACATTCAGTTGTGAGTAGAGGCAACTATCAATAGTCTAGTACACCCTCCGTTGGGAGAGATCATGGTAGAGGCAATGGTTGCTTCTCATGTGGGTAACATGGTCACATTGTAGTTAATTACCCTCAACGTAAACCATAGTTTTCAGGATAGAGACCTGTAGCTTCTGAGCCTATTGTAGGAGACGCCAGAAAATCTCACAAGGTATTTGCAGCAGTGGACCATCATGAGGCAGAACATCAGGGTACTATGGTAGAGACTTCTAGAGCCACTAGAGGTATTTCTCTTTCTATTTTATTTGACTCAGGAGCTACAGATTCTTTTATATCTCCTTTTATAGTAGAGAGATGCGGGCTAGTGGCAGTAAGGCAAGACATTGGTTGGCAAGTAGAGTTGGCCTCTGGGGCAAGAATTTCAACAAACTCTCTAGTCCATAAGTTTGAATTAGACTTAGGTCCATTAACCACCACACTTGACCTTTGTGTGATTCCTTTAGGATCATATGACATTATTCTTGGGATGGATTGGTTAAGTTCTCATAGAGCTAGCATTGATTGTAGACAAAAGATAATCAGATGCAAGGATGATGTTGGCAATAATTGTGAGATAGTGGGAATTCAACACCCTATATCCCTTCATATGATTTTTGCTATGCAACTCAAGTGAAACATGTGAAAGGGATGTCAGGTATTTGTAGTAACCATGAATGAGTTGGATGAAGTAGAGATAGAGGAGAAGACTCTTGATCATCCCATAATGCAAGAATTCATAGATATCTTTCCTAGTGAGATTCTAGGGATGCCACCCAAGCGTGACATAGAATTTTGCATTGATCTTGTTCTAGGAGCACAACCTATATCTAGAGATCCTTACCGGATGACCACATAGGAGTTGAGTGAGCTTAAGCATCAATTAGAGGATCTTTTGGCAAAGGGAAACATTCATCTGAGTGTTTCTCCTTGGGGAGCACCTGTACTCTTCATTAAGAAGAAAGATGGATCCTTACGCTTGTGTATTGACTATAGATAGTTGAAAAAGGTAATGATCAAGAACATTTACCATTTACCAAGGATTGATGATCTCTTTGATCAGATTAAATGAGCTAAGGTATTCTCGAAGATTGATCTTAAGTCAAGATACCATTAGTTGCACATTCATGATGCAGATATTCATAAGACAGCATTCCACACTCACTATGGACATTATGAGTTCATAGTTGTTCCTTTTGGTTTGACAAATGCTCCATTTGTATTCATGTGCTTAATGAATGGAGTATTTCATTCTTACCTCAACCGTTTTGTTCTTGTATTCCTAGATGACATATTGATATATTCTAAAAATATGGAAGAACACGAAGAACATCTACGACTAGTTTTGTAGTGTCTTTGTGACAATTAATTGTATGCAAATGTAGCGAAGTGTGACTTCTTTCAGTCAAAGGTTTAGTATTTTGGTCATGTAATCTTGGGTGAGGGTATTTTAGTGGATTCTTCCAAGATTTAGGCTATAGTTGATTGGACAACCCCCACTAATGTATCTGAATTCCGCAGTTTCATGGGCTTGGCATGATACTATCGCAGGTTTGTAAAGGACTTCTTTAGAGTTGCCTATCATATTAATTCTCTCCAGAGGAAAGGGAAGAATTATGTATGGATAGAGAAGTGTGAGGAGGATTTCCAAAACCTCAAAAAGTTTCTAACCAGTGCATCTATTTTAGCGATTCTAGATCCTATAGGTGATTTTATGGTATGTGTTGATGCTTCTTTAGAGGGTTTAGGTGCAGTCCTTATGCAGGAAGGATGGGTGATTGCTTATGAATCTCACAAAATCAAGGAACATGAGTTGAATTATCCTACACATGACCTTGAGTTGGCAGCGGTGGTCAATGCATTGGTTCGATGGAGACATTTCCTTTTAGGACACTGATTTGAGCTTCATAGTGATCATTGTAGTCTTTAGTATATCTTTACTCAGCCTAATATGAATGCCAGATAGAGGCGATGGATGGAATTTCTATGTGAATATGACTTTGAGGTCAAGTACATCTAGGGTAAGGAAAATGTGGTAGCTGACACCTTGAGTCACAGAAGACATGAGAAATCAGCATTGACTCTTGGTGTAGATTTGCGAAGTCATATAATCCAGACACTTCCTTCATATACTTGGTACAAGGAAGTGAGCACTAAGACTTAGTCAGAGAGACCTTTAGAGGGCATATTTTCAGGCTACATTTTGGAGTTAGATGACCTTTTGCGATACATGAGTCAAATTATATGTACCTCCATTAGATAATCTTCATTCCTTGATCTTATCTGAGGCTCATCGCACACCTTACTTGGCACATCTAGGTGTCAAGAAGATACATGTAGACCTTCAATAGTTGTACTATTGGTCGAGTATGAAGCATGATATTGTAGATTTCATGGCCAGATGTCTAGAGTGTCAAAGGGTTAAGGAAGATCACTAGCATCCAATGGGTCTTTTACAACCCAATCTCATTCCTTCATGGAAGTGGGATATCATTCGATGGATTTTTATCATGGGTTTTCCTATGACACCCCAAAGACACAATACCATTATGGTTACCATTGATCGGTTGACCAAGGTGGCACACTTCTCTCCTATGAGAGCATCCTATACAATAGCTTCAATAGCTAGGGTCTTTATGCAGGACATTGTGAGGTTACATGGTATTCCCCATAGGATTATATCTGATAGGGATCCAGTATTCACATCTACATTTTGGACCTCCTTGTAGCATGATCTTGGAGCACAATTGAATTTCAGTTCAACTTATCACCCCGAGATCGATGGTCAGACAGAGAGGGTTAATCAGGTGCTTGAAGATATGCCTAGGATGTATGTCATGGATAGATAGACTCATTGGGAGGACTATTTATACTTGGTTAAGTTTTCCTACAATAATGGTTATCACAGCTCTATTGGCATGTCAACTTTTTAGGCTCTGTATCATTGTCCCTGTCGTACACCTTTGAGTTGGGATAGGCTTGAGGATCTTATTTTGTTGGCTCCTGAGTTGCTTCGAGATATGGAGCAATAGGTGGAGCACATCTGTGAGCATGTGACCATAGCTTAGGACAGACAGAAGAAGTATGAAGATGCTCACCGAGTGGACAAGCAGTTTGCTGTTGATGTTAAGGTGTTCTTGAGAGTGCATCCACGAAAGAGTCTGATCTGTTATGGAAAGGGTTCAAAGTTGGCACCTCACTTTGTGGGAACTTTTGAGATTCTTGAGAGGATAGGATCAGTTTTTTACCGTCTTGCTTTGTCGCCCATCTTATCTCGCGCCCATGACATTTTTCATGTTTTAGTTCTTAGAAAGTATATACTAGATGTTGCACATGTACTCGATTGGAATGCTTTGCAGGTAGAGGACATGCAGCTGGCTTTGGAGCCCATTTGCATTCTTCAACGGTGAAATCTGACCCTCAGGGATCGCACCATCAAGTAGGCAAGGGTCCAATGGGACCCTACTGATGAGTCATCAGTGACTTGGGAGGACACAACAAGATTACGAGAATTATATCCCTATTTGTTTGTAGGCTTCTAGGAGTAAGCCTAATTCTAGGGGGGTGGATGTAGTGCCCACCCATAGTTTTCTTTACAAATTTATATTGCCAAACTCTTTTAGGCCACTTTCATCTGTGCGTTGATATTTCAGTTTTATTATGATATTGGATGTATGACACTACATGGTGAATGATAATAAATTGATAATTATGATGGTTATGTTGATTCAGTTATATGTTGTTAGTTATGATGATGTTGTAAATGTTTCAAAATGATGCTTATGATTATGATTATACTTAGCTCATACTTGTAGGTGTATGGTGTTCATGTATGCTTTTATTTTACTGTATGATGTGCTTGATATGGTTGAGGGATGGAGTCGTAGTTACCTACTTGCGGGATCCACACGATGTCCTGATCCCCACCATTGTTTGCTTATATATATGTGTGTCTGTGTGTGTACATGTGGGTTTGGTATGCAGGTTTGCAGGTCCCTGTAATACCCCAAAAATGGGCTATAGGTTCATTAACCTCCTACATCTTCAAATTGAACGAAATTGACATCAAAGTCCTAACCCAAGGCACATCTACACATTATTGAATTCTAATTGATTTTATCCTAAATTCTGCATCAGGGAATATTCCTACCAATATTCCTATTTATCATAATTATCTTTAATTTAATTATTATTTGGCGATAAATCTTATTTATCCTAAAGTTTGATTAATTGAATATTTTGAATATTTAATTAATTAATTTAATACTGCCACTTAATTATTTAATTAGATTTAATTCTATTTATTCTTAATTAATATTGTTTTTATTTGACAATAAATCAAAATTCCTACAAACAATCAATTGGATATTTATTTAATTGATTTAAAATCAAAGTTGTCAAATTTAATGATTTAATTGGAATAAAGTTTGATTTAATAATTGATTAACCCATAAATCGATTGTTTTAATTCAAAAAATCAATTAAGTGGAAAATAAATCACTTTATTTATTAAATTAATTCATATTAAATCATGCACAATCACAAAAGCAGTCAACTTTAAAATAAATGCTAATTTCAATTTGTTAACTTTCTAAACTCAACATCTGATGATGAGTTGAAAAAGAGAACTAAAGCTCTATTTTGAGATAAAAATTGCTTTTGCATGATTTTATGAATTAAATATTCTTAATTTCTTGTTAACTCAAAAATCAACCTGAGTTTATCAAGAGTGATTTATGGCTTTTCTCAATGCATCCTCAAGCCCTGGATTTCTATAAAATCAAGGCTCAGCTCTTCATAATCAAGACCTCAAAATTGCATCCTCACTCTGGCGAATTCATGACTGAAGAATCAATCTTTTGTGAATCAAGGCTATTGTGAGATTTTCATTTATTATTTTGAGCATTCATAGTTTCATATCATAGATTTTTATATGCATTCATAGCATTTCTTAGATTAATTCTACTTTCAAACTCAATTTCATACATTATAGCTTAGATTCATACAGTTTTTCATCCTATTGCATCAAAAATCTAAAAATATAGATTAATTTGCATTCATATTTCATTGTTTTCATCATCTTAAATCCTTCATTTAGGTGTTGGATTGTCACTGATCTCGATTTCAATCTGAGAACATCATACTCACATCTACTAGAAGGCAGTAAATCGTCTGGTTAGCATAGTTTCAATTACTTGCAGATTTCAGTTTTTGCTAACCTCTAATGCTTTACTGAAATGTTGCGTCTATAGCTAGGTACAAAATTCATACACACATTTTTGGTGCCCATCGTAGGGCCCTGAAATGGGTTTTCATTCTATTCTATCAAATTTCTATCATTTTTCTCGAACCCACGACCACAAGGTTAATTTTTGTGAGTTTTGTGATAAATTTCTGGGCTATTTTTTCAGAAATCTAACTGATGTTTTTATTGGTACATGAAAATATGACATGATACAGATTCAAAATTTATATTTATAGAATGGTATTTACGTTATCTTTCATTTTCAATTAGTTTGGATTAATTTTGTTTTGATTTACAAAAGTTATGGTCATTTTAGTGAAGACTAGTCTAAACTTGATTTTATGAAATCTGACTGATGTTTTTATTGGTACATGCACATATGACATGATACAAATCCAAAATTTATATTTATGGAAATATATTTGAGCTATCTTTTATTTATCATTGGTTTTGATTAATTTTGTTTTGATTTGCAAAAGTTATGATCATTTTAGTGAAGACTGGTCTGAATCTGATTTTATGAAATCTGACTGATGTTTTTATTGGTACATGCACATATGACATGATATAGATCCAAAATTTATATTTTTGGAAAGGTATTTGAGTTAGATTTCATTTTCCATTGGTTTGGATTAATTTCATTTTTATTTGCAAAAGTTATTATCATTTTAGTGAAGACTGGTCTAAAGCTGATTTTATGAAATCCGACTGATGTTTTTATTGGTACATGCACATATGACATGATACAGATCCAAAATTTATATTTTTGGAAAGGTATTTGAGTTAGCTTTCATTTTCTATTGGTTTGGATTAATTTCATTTTTATTTGGAAAAATTATTATTAATTTAATACAGACTGGTCAAAATCTAATTTTTATGACAACAGGTTTTTCGATTATCAAATGACATATTATCTTTGACTAACCTAATTTTCTACCATGTGGGGTTGAAAAGTTGTGTTTCTTTTTTATGAATTTTTATAACAGTGGGTTTCAAGTACAAGAATAGGTAAGTTTTTCATAACAGTGGTTTGCAGGTGCAGGTGCAAGTACATCTTGTGGGTACAAAAGATAGAAGACAAATGCTCAAAAATTGCTAAAACAGGTAAAATCTACTAAGCGCATTGTGAGGAACTCATGTATTCTTTTATATCTGATAACACTTTATTTTGGGACATAAAACAAACTCTCTTGTGTCAAGCTTGAGTGCCTTTACAACTTTCATAATTCACACTTCAGTTTTGGGCTCTAAAACGAACATAGATTTGCTTTTTGCATATTTGTTACACATAGTAATTAGGCCCTATGAACACTATTTGTGGATGATCTTAAGAAAGTGGGCTTCTTTCGCTTGTTCATGCATGTGAAGCTCTTCTTGACGATAGATCCTCTTGTAGGTAGGGAGGTTACTGAGAGCGTCTCACGTTCTACTAGATTTGTGTGTCTTCAACTTTTGATTGATACATTCTCTTTCCGGAGGGGTTGATAGATCATAAGCAGTTGACATCATAGATCTTTGTGAGATAATCTTGGTCTTAGTGTGTCAGATTAATCTGTCTGCTTTGTCTTGGTGAAGTGAAGAGGTTAGGGGATTATGCTCTACTTCCTTTTTGGATAGTACCAAAAACTCAAATCCTTGAATATGATCTAGTCCCCCTATGGTATCTTTTGTGAGTCACCTTTAGAGAGGGTTAACTATAGTGGACATTCCCTTAATTGGGTCAACCACATGGATGGAACCTCAAGTGGTAATAGCCATTTTCACCATGGTAGCAACAACCGCTATATAAATGTCCTTGTGGAGGAAATCTTCACAGGTGTGGTCTTTTATTGGGCTGTCAGATCTCCCTAGTAGCTCCTGATTGATTAAATTCTCGGACTATGTCAAAACCCCAGTGTGCCTAGATTGGAGTTCACCCTCTTGAGATCACAAAAGTTGCAGAGTCAGACCATTACTACAAACCCTAGTGAGGCCAAATTTTTATTTTCTAGGAATATGTGCGTTATTGAAAAACTTTTTGGAACATACACAAGTAGTATTTCTACGGATTAACAAAATAAGTCACTTGATTGTTCATGCGCAGGGTTGCTTTGTCCCCTACTCATAATTTTCAGACATGCTTGGAATCACTTGCTTGCTATTTTGCATGTTTGTTTATCTATTTAGCTACTAAAAATGAACGATCCCAGTATAATCTTCAAAACTGGACAAAAAATTTGCAAACAAACTGATACTGAAAAACTAAAAAATTACAAATTTGAAGCAAAAATCCTTTCTGGTGTCAAAAGTCATCCTAAAATTTCAAAACTCGTATCAAAGCCAAAGTCAAAGTTGTCAGAGATTGGTCAAATTTGTTAGAATTCTAGTTTTTACAGCCTATTTCCAAATTTTGTCAAAATAGCGAACTGATTCTTGTCATTTCTAGTCATCTTTGGTCAGTTTGGGTCAAATCTCAAGTGCTATGACATGTTGCTCAACATCCAAATGAACTTAAATGGTATCAAGTTGCACAAAATGACTCTTGGTCTTATTTCTTCCACATCTCTCATGTCTTCCTAGTATCCCATTTCCATCCTTTCTCTTATTCCTTCACGCTTCTTCCTCTTCTTCCTAAAAATTTTCACATCTTCTTAATTCTTTTCCTCTTATTATCCACTCTACTTTCTTCTATTCATCTCTTCTGTCACTTCCATGCTTGATTCCTCCTCTTCTAGAACCATGAATTTCAATTATCTTGTTATGGAACCTCTCTTGAAAAGGGATGATCTCAAACTCATTGCTCAATTTGAAAAGTATTATTCCTCCAAAAATCCCATAAGTGATAAGTTTATGACAGAAATAAAAGAAAAATCGATTAAATCAGATGCAATTTAAGATGATGAAAACAATGAAATATGAATGCAAATTAATCTATTTTTTGTATTTTCTATGCAATAAGAATGAGAAACTATATGAATCTAAGCTATAATGTATGAAATTGAGTTTGAATGCAAATTTAATCTAAGAAATGCTATGAATGCATATAAAAATCTATGATATGAAACTCTGAATGCTCAAAACAATAAATGGAAATCTCACAATAGCCTTGATTCACAAAAGATTGATTCTTTGTATGTAATTTCACCATAGTAATTGTGCAAATTTGAGAGATTGAAAGCTTGAGAGATATGCGATTGAAAACTTGAGGGATAGTCTTAGAAACCCAGATCCTTGAATCTGATCTAGTCCCCCTATGGTATCTTTTGTGAGTCACCTTTAGAGAGGGTTAATCGTAGTGGACATTCTCTTAATTGGGTCAACCACATGGATGGAACCTCAAGTGGTAATAGCCATTTTCACCGTGGTAGCAACAACCGCTATATAAATGTCCTTGTGGAGGAAATCTTCACAGGTGTGGTCTCTTGTTGGGCTGTCAGATCTTCCTAGCAGCTCTTGATTGATTAAATTCTTGGACTGTGTCAAAACCCCGGTGCGCCTAGATTGGAGTTCACCCTCTTGAGATCATAAAAGTTGTAGAGTTAGACCATTACTATAAACCCTAGTGAGGCCAAATTTTTATTTTCTAGGAATATGTGTGTTATTGAAATTTTTTTTGGAACATACATAAGTAGTATTTCTAGGGATTAGCAAAATAAGTCACTTGATTGTTCATGTGCAGGGTTGCTTTGTCCCCTATTCATTATTTTTAGACGTGCTTGGAATCACCTGCTTACTATTTTGTGTGCTTGATATCTACTTGGTTACTTGAGACAAACTTTTACATAGATCTTCAAAAACTAGACAGAAAAATTTGCAAACAAATTGATATTGAAAAATTAAAAAATTGCAAATCTAAAGCAAAAATCCTTTCTGGTGTCAAAAGTCATCCTAAAATTTCAAAACTCGTATCAAAGCCAAAGTCAAAGTTGTCAGAAACCATCCAAATTTGTCAAAAATTCAATTTGCAACAACTTCCAAATTCTGTCAAAACAATGAGCTGATTCTTGTCATTTCTAGTCTTCCTTGGTCAACCCATGTCAGATCTTAGGTGCTATGACATGTTTCTCAACATCCAAATGGACTTAAATGGTATCAATTTGCACAAAATGACTCTTGGTCTTCTTTCTTCCACATTTCCCATGTCTTCCTAGTCTCCCATTTCCATCCTTTCTCCTATTCCTTCACACTTCTTCCTCTTCTTCCTAAAACTCTTCACGTCTTCTTGATTCTTTTCCTCTTATTATCTACTCTACTTTCATCTATTCATCTCTTTTGTCACTTCCATGCTTGATTCCTCCTCTTCTAGAACCATGAATTTCAACTATCTTGTTATGGAACCTCTCTTGAAAAGGGATGATCTCGAACTCATTGCTCAATTTGAAGAGTATTATTCCTCCAAAAATCCCATGAGTGATAAGTTTATGATAGAAATAAAAGAAAATTTGATTAAATCATACGCCTTTTTTAGGATCATACGCATGATCCTATCACGAACTCCTTAATCCAAATGTCTTTCATCTTCTAAGTCTTTTCATTCTTCCTCATCTTCCAAGTCTTCTTCCTCCACTGGGTCTTCACCTTCCTCTTCTCCATGATCTCATTCCTCTTCTACTTCTCCCAAGAGTCTTACTCCTCATCTCAAGACATACCATGTTGAGCAACGTGATAACCCTTATGATACCTCTTCCACGAAGAGTGACACACCCATCTTTGAGGACTATGATGACAGACAATATAATGATACCTATGCCACCTCTATTCCTAAGAGTCCTCCTCATCGTGTGCTCATGCTTACTGGAAATGGGACATCACATTGGAAAGATCGTGATGGTGATCCATATGATTCTAATTTTGAAAGAGACTTTGATGATTTATGTGCACAATACCTAGATGATCCATCTATTTCACTTGAAGAAGAGAAAGCTTTCCGCGCTGATTATAAACATCAATACTATAAGGATCTCTCCTCTAAGAACTCTCATGTTGAAAATAAAGATTACACTCTCAAGAAAGATCATGTTAACATTGAACCTCTGTCTTGTGATGGTTCCCTTCCATCCCCTACTTCCTCCAATACCCATACATTTCCTAAAGCTTCCAAGCCTATCAAATCTTTCACAAGTCCTTCATCCACCAAAGGTCCTAATACTTTTCATGCGGTTTCCTATAGTTATCGTCAAGGGCTACCTCTTAAAGAAACTCAAGCTAACCTTCACTTGGCTACAAATACTTTCAATAATGCTAAACCTAAAGAACCTAAGCCTTTATATGCTATAATTCCTACTTCAGCTAGTCCTCCACCATCTCTTCCAAAGTCTTCCATACAATCCCAACATGCTTCCTTGTCCTTAGAAGTGGCTTTGGATGTCAAGAGGACTCCAAAAATGATAAAGAAAAGAACATAAAGAAAGATCAAGATCAAGAAACCTCCATGTCATCCAATCCTTTTCATGATGTCTCTTATTTGTTCCATGGTTCTTTTGATCCAGTACACCCTTTCTCATTCATCCCACCATGTCTTCAGTCTTCTCCTAAGCAAGATCAAGCTACCTCTTACACCGTTGAGCTTATTGACAATCAAATAACTTTACTACACTTGTGCTTTCCAAAGATGATACTTCCATTAAGGTTGGTAAAAATGGTGTTGTTACTTCCAATGTTAAGCCTATTGAAAATCAAGAGAAAAATTATGCGCTTATGCTATCCAAAGATCCTTGTCAAGATCAAAGTCTTCCATCTTTTTATTCTACCACTCCATGTTCATTTCCACTTTCTACTCTTCCTAAGTCTTTGCAAGCTTTGAACAATCCTATCAAAGAAGGTACTCATATTCAAGATGTCCATGATTCTATTGAAAATCCTAATGCTCACTCTAAAGATGTCGATGTCCTTGGTTGTCATATAAATGTTGATGAATTTGTTGATTATCTTTTTGCATCTTCCACTTCAATTCTTGGACCTCTTCCACCACTACTAAGGGCTTCATGTCTGCCTTCCATCTTGGGTCCTTATGTCTCTTCACTTTCCCCTCCTAACTCTCCTAATTCATCATCCATCTTGGGTCCTTATGTCCCTCCATATCCTATCTTTCCTCAAGATCAACATAGATGCATACCCTTGAATCCTTTTCATCCACCCACCCATCTAAACCAGTCATGTCCTCCTTCTTCTTCCACAAGTCCCAAGTCTTTTGAAAGTAACTTGAATGTTCAATACAAGAAAAAGAAGCAATACAAGAATCCATAAAAAAAAAAAGATCACCATGTCTCCTCTAATCAACATGGAGGCATAAAGTCAAAAGAGATATCTAAAAAAAAAAATACAAGACAAGTATGGGTTCCAAAATCCATCATTGAAGATATTCTCTCTAAATCATCAAAAAGAAATGAAAAGCCTATGACTATATGGATTCCAAAATCTCTCTTGAAAAAATCTGATGTTGAGCAACAAGTGAAGTTGACATTCAAGCTTCCAAAGACTTCCACTTCATCTTCTTCCAAAAATATTCTTTCATTCCATGCACCTAAACCACAACCTCTGCTATCCATTCACCATATTCCTTCACGTATTCCTTCATTTACATTTCCTCCATCCTCTCGCCACCCTTCAAGGTTTGTGTTTATGTTGATTTTGCCTTCCTTTCCATCTACCCTTTCACAATCCTTCCATTCATTATCCTTCTACCTTCTATCCTTTTTCCTCACTTGCCTATTCCTCCTATCTTCCAACCTCACTCGCTTTACATAAAACTTTATCCTCCATTTTTCTCTTCCATCTTCCTTTCCTTATCAGCATCTTTAAGCATATCATTTTGAATCCTTGGCATATCATGGTTTATTGTTTCAAGGAACATTATCTAAAAAGCTTGCTTTCTTCCAAAAAAAATAAAAAAATGAAAATGTGCCTTGGTGAAAACTTGGAAACAGACACCTTGGTAGAAAAAGTAAAGAGAAATAAATTTGTCCTATGGTGCAAACCACTCCTTTGTGGCACCTTGGATAAGTACCATGATGAAAACCTAGCAATCAGGCATCATGCATAGTTCTTCTACATATTTCATCCATTCCATCTTCTCTCTTTGATCTTGACAATGTTGATCTATACACGAACATTTGACTATCTTGTGAGCTATTTTACAATGATCTTGCTTTCATTCCCTTCCTATTTAGCCTTCATATTTATTTTCCTCCATTCATTCTAGCCTTTCGCTATCCTTCTCCCCTTTGGTCTTGATCTAAAAAAAAAGAAAAGAGTAGAACACGATGCTTTGAAACCTCTTGACATGTCTACTCCTGTGGACTACCTCCTTTCCTTCTTTGGCATTACACTTTTGTGACTTATCCTATGCTGGCCTTTCATTGCTTGTCCAAATGTGCTTTACATGACAAATTTTCCCTAGCTTGGGTACCCTTGAGGAGTTTTCCCTTGAGGATTTCTTCCCTTCATTCTCCTTCATTCTCTTGTCTTCCATCTCTTCCACTAGCTTGCTAATCCCTCTTGTTCTCCACCTTGCTAGACATTGGGACTACATGATGTGATCTTGCTTGGGAGTTCAATGCCCATTCTATCCGGGGGCATCCTTTGTGCATACTGATTAGTACTGCCTATTGAGGTTGAAATTCCATCACTAAGAATCAAAATGCATGGTCTAGTAACTGATGATGACTACATAGTGTCTAGGTTGCAAGAACTTGAACCACTAGATGAGCTCAAACAAGCAGCGTATGATCATCTTAGAGTATATTAGAAAATAATGTCTAGAGGTTACAATAAGAAAGTCAGACACATAGAATTTCAGGTTGGCGATCTAGTCTTGAGAGAGTAAGGGGAAGTTTGAACCCAACTGGTTGGGTCCTTTTGTTATCACTGCTACTTTTGGATATAGTGCTTATCAACTCTCAACGACTGAAGGAGAACAGCTCTGAGAACCAATCAACGTTCTCCATCTGAAGAAATTCTATGCCTAAGGCATTCAGTCTATGGTAAAATGTCCTGAAAAAATCTTAAAATTTTGAAAAAGTCCTGAAAAAATGAACATCTTGGTGAAAACCTAGCAATGGGCACCTTGATGATTCACAAAAAAATTAAAAAAATCAAAAGTACAAAAAAATTGAAAAAATGAAAATTACAAAAAAATGAAAAAAAAAAAAGTGCCTTGGTGAAAACTTGGAAACAGGCACCTTGGTAGCAAAAATAGAATCTTTGCCAAGATGGTGAAACCCCAGAAAATGAGCGCCACTTGTTTCAAAATACTCCATCTATCAGTGCAATCTTGGTCTTTCCCATCTTTTAGTCTTGCTTTAGTTTGTACATACCTCCCAATTTATTTATGCATTCCTATTTTCAATAAGTCGATTTGTACACCAATCGGCTTAAGCGTCTGTATCCTATCAATGCCTAACACTTGGGGGAAATCAATGTCATAGCCTACAATCCTCAGAATCTCAGATGTGTCATATCTAGTTAGAGTCCTTTGAAGCTTTATCCAAGTCAGTCAGCCAGTCTCCTCTCCAAAAAGGATTTTGCATCTACAACAACAAAATCAAACATCAACACAAACTAAAAACAATCTATTCTTCTTCATGCTTTTATCTCCTTGTATGCTTACTGATTCACATTGAGATTTTTGCATAGTTTGTTCCCACGAGCTCTTCGATGATGTCCTTTACAGGATTAGAGAGTGATGTCTGGGGGCATAATCTTTTCTTTGTCTTCTGCTTGTATGTGAAAATCTAACAACTTTGGAAATTTTGGATTGAAATGGTGTCTGTCTGTAAGAGCCTCTATCTCGAATTGGATGGCCATGAGTACCTTGACCATTGATACTTGAAAAATTCAAGGAAGTTTGATCTCACTTTTATCTTTTTGAGTGAATTGTTTCTCCTATTGTGAAACACGATCTTACCTAAGGATGTGAATGATAAAGGGTCACTACAAGTAATTCACACTGGATTTAGAAGGATCTCTTGACTACTTGATGTGTTTGTAATGCAAGGCATATTCAGGTCATCACAACGTTTATGTTTTGATGCTTATACAAATTGCTATATCAAAATGGACATGATATTTAGGTCATCCTGACGTTTGTGCCTTGGTGCTTATATCTAATCTGACATTTCGAAAATGAAATCAATATTCATATGTCCATGGTTGCCTAACTAGTGGGTGTTGTATTGATTCTTGCACATACAAATCGATATTCATATGTCTATGGTTTCATAACTAGTGGGCATTGTATTGATTTATCTGGTTACCTAAAATTTCAATGATGAGAACAAATCGACACATGATCAGTGACTAGGTCCCAGGTCCTAGGTCCTAGGTTTGCATTTCATTTTGCACTTTTCATGATCTCACAAATTGCTTGAACACTTAAACAATTCTTCAAAAAAAAAAAAATGCTAAACATGACACAAGGACTAAGCATTGTATGAAGGTTCCTCCAACGAAACAGCAAGTAGAATCCTTTTTCGGGATCAAAATTGAAATCTAAGATCATTTATATTATTAACTTCTTGCATAATCAACCTTCAATCATCACAAAAATCTAGAATTCAACTTAACTGATTATCTTACATCAAACTATCAAAATTTTAACTTGGTCAACTATGGTCCACTCATGGTTTAACCTAGTCAAACTTGGTCTCCAGGACCTCTAAACGATGAAGAACATGTTCTCAGACATGTACAACCACTTCTCAAATCAATTACATGCTTCTAAACTATTCAAAGCTGACTTTTCTTGTCAGATTTTGATTTTCATCCTGAAGGGGGCATGGTATTACACATCAATCAAATCTATAAATCAATATTTTTCTCTCAGTGATCAAGACAATAACCACGTCTAGTTACTGATTCATCAAAAGTCCTCGTCACTTGGGGCAAATCTTTCATTTCTTGGGGCATATTAGATTCATCGAGATCCATATCAATCTGGTATCCTAATCTATCTTGTAAACTGTATCAGTTTTTCGTAACCATCGATTCATTAGTGTTATTTCTTTGGTTCTTCGTAACTGATGGTTTTAGGATGTGATACCAATATGATTCATACAAGGACCTTGAGGTCTGGAATTGGTCACTCACTTCTTCGCAATCATAAGGTTCAGAATTAGGCGTTTTGACACTTCTTCGTAATCACCGGTTCATTGCTGATATAGCTAGCATCATCTCGATTCCTAGTCATCTTGGACCTGGGTCGGCATCTTTTTCCAATCTTTCAATCAGTTTCTGTCTCGGAATCGGTTCATCTTTCAAATCTTTAAATCTTTCAATCAGTTTCTGTCTCAGAATCAGTTAACCTTTCAAATCAAATTAGTTTCATACGTATATCAAACACAAACTATTCTTTGAACCACTACGCTTTACACAATGATTCAAAGAGGGGCAAAATGTAATACCCCAAAAATGGGCTATAGGTTCATTAACCTCCTACATCTTCAAATTGAATGAAATCGACATCAAAGTCCTAACCTAAGGCACATCTACACATTATTGAATTCTAATTGATTTTATCCTAAATTTTGCATCAAGGAATGTTCCTAGCAATATTCCTATTTATCATAATTATCTTTAATTTAATTATCATTTGGCGATAAATCTTATTTATCCTAAAGTTTGATTAATTGAATATTCTAAATATTTAATTAATTAATTTAATACTACCACTTAATTATTTAATTAGATTTAATTCTATTTATTCTTAATTAATATTATTTTTATTTGACAATAAATCAAAATTCTTACAAACAATCAATTGGATATTTATTTAATTGATTTAAAATCAAAGTTGTCAAATTTAATGATTTAATTAGAATAAAGTTTGATTTAATAATTGATTAACCCATAAATCAATTGTTTTAATTCAAAAAATCAGTTAAGTGGAAAATAAATCACTTTATTTATTAAATTAATTCATATTAAATCATGCACAATCACAAAAGCAGTCAACTTTAAAACAATTGCTAATTTCAATTTGTTAACTTTCTAAACTCAACATCTGATGATGAGTTGAAAAAGAGAACTAAAGCTCTATTTTGAGATAAAAACTACTTTTGCATGATTTTATGAATTAAATATTCTTAATTTCTTGTTAACTCAAAAATTAACCTGAGTTTATCAAGAGTGATTTATGGTTTTTCTTAATGCATCCTCAAGCCCTGAATTTCTATAAAATCAAGGCTCAACTATTCACAATCAAGACCTCGAAATTGCATCCTCACTCTGGCGAATTCGTGACTGAAGAATCAATCTTTTGCGAATCAAGGCTATTGTGAGATTTTCATTTATTATTTTGAGCATTCATAGTTTCATATCATAGATTTTTATATGCATTCATAGCATTTCTTAGATTAAATCTACATTCAAACTCAATTTCATACATTATAGCTTAGATTCATACAGTTTTTCATCCTATTGCATCAAAAATCTAAAAATATAGATTAATTTGCATTCATATTTCATTGTTTTCATCATCTTAAATCCTTCATTTAGGTGTTGCATTGTCACTGATCTTGATTTCAATATGAGAACATCATACTCGCACTTACTAGAAAGCAGTAAATCGCCTGGTTAGCATAGTTTCAATTACTTGCAGATTTCGATTTTTGCTAACCTCTAATATTTTACTGAAGTGTTGTGTCTACAGCTAGGTACAAAATTCACACACATAGTACCAAACATTGACTTCCCTGAATTGTCAAGATGAGCGTGCCCTATCACTAGTCTCAATGATAAAAAAAGGGAGATAATATTCAGATCCGAATCCTAACCTAAGCCATAATATTGTCCTGAAATAGTGGACAAGATTATGTTATCCTACCCTTTTAAACTCATCTAATTGATGTGAGTTTATAACCTCTTCCTTGAGTATGAATGTGATTCTTTAGGGTCATTTGATTTTGGTTTTTGGTGTGATTTCTATGATTAGATTATTTCTTTGGATTAAATTATGTAATTTAGATAAATTAGATCTTTGCTATTTTAAGCTATTTATATGAGAGATTATTTAGTTAATTAAAAATTAATTAAATGTAATTATTAAGTTTAATTTATTATTTAAAAAGGTTTATTGAATGGTAGGGGTATTTAATTAATGAGAATTAATTAAATACATTCACCTTAGAATTATTTAATTATAAAAGTAACCTTTTTTTTCAATTTAAAGGTATTTATTAATTTAGCATGTGAAAGTTATTGTAGACTAAATATTTTATTTTAAAATTATTAGAATGCATTAAGTTGCACAATCAAAATTGGTTAAATTAAATTAAAGGAGTTAGTTAATTTTAAGTTAAGTGTTTTCAACAAGAGCAAATTTGGGATTTGACTTTAGTTCAATTGAAATTTAAACTGAAGAAATGAATTAGAGAAAAGCTTTTGTGGAGTTGAGTTCCAACTCTTGCATGTGGAATGAAATTCCTATATGTTGAGGGTTTGACCATTATTCTCAACACATAGGTTTTGAAGATTTTTGGTGTGAAGGCTTTTATTTGGTGTAATTTTCTGACAACTTGGATTTCTTGTCTTCATTTTTGGTCATCGTCAATTTTATTATTTGGTGTTTGAGGTAGGAATAGATTACCATTGTGGTTGTGGTTTACAATTTTGAGAGAATTGTATTCTCCGTGCTTGTTCAGATTTGCATGTCTGGAGTTTTCTTTCATGAGATTTCTTCCTTTCTGGAATTTTAAAATCAGACTTGAGAGACCCTTGTTGCTTCCATTTCTTGTTATGAATTATTGATTAAATTTTATTAGGGTTTTGATTTGTAGAATTTTGGTGAAAATTAATGATATTATGTGGAAATTAGTTGTTTGCCTGGGAAAAAACCCTAGACTTGGAAATTATGGATTTATTTGGTTTGGATGTAAATTGAAAAGAAAATTCATTCACACCCTAGGGCATGTTTTATTAGAATACCCAATTAATTAATAAGGTTTTCCAATTGCTTATGAAGATTAATTCTGATATTTCTTTTTAAAAAAATAAATTAGTTTTTTCCCCTACCTTGTCGTTCTACATTCAAAGATTAATTGCTGGTGAAAAATTATTGTCTAAGTTAAAATATTTACGTTGTTTATTTTAAAATAGATGTTATTTTTAAATAAATAAATTAGAAATAAAATTTTGTTTATGTTTTTTTTTTAAAAAAAAATAAAATTTTATTTGGGGGTGGGCATAGCCCAACCCCCTGCCACCCTGACAACCTGTGGGAGGCCGTGCACAGTCCATAAGGACGACAACCCCAATGGGCACTACCATGCGCAATCAAGGACTGTGACGACGACCCCATTGGGCACTGTTGTGCGTAGTCCAAGGACTACGACGACAACCCCAATAGGCACTGTCGTGCACAGTCCTTGGGGGCTACGATGGCAAGCCCATGGGCCCTACCTTGGTTCTTTTTATGTGCATTGTTAAAAAAAAATATTATCATTCATTCTTTTTTTATTTTATTATTAGGTTATGTTATTAAATTGTTTAGTTTTCTTTTAAAAAGGGATATTATTTTAAAAGATTTTTATATATGGTATATGTATATTTTCTTTTGAGAATTTAGTAAGCTGTCTGAATTATGTTATTTTTTGCATGCATTTGACTTAATTTGTAGTAATGTAGGTAGGACATTTGGAAAGAATAATTTCTTGCATATTCTATTTAAAAATATATATAATTATGTTTTCTTTTAATATGAGTGAAGATTGGATATTGATTATTTTATTAAAGTTATTGGCTACGTATTAGTGACTTTTATATTGTGGTTGCTTTTGTGAATTAAATCAATGTGGATGTTATAAATTAAATTTTGTCATGGTTTTTCTATTGCCTTATGTAATTTGGGGTTTTAGAGAGGTTTAGTATGTTAGCGAGTAGGACTATTACGAGAGGCGGGAATTAGAATTACTGTATTCTGTATGTTTGTTTTTGCATACTTGGATGGAATTGATCAATGAGACCCAGCCCTTTGTGAAGAATTATATTATGATGGTTTCTGTATATTTGTGTTCCTATCATTTCCTAGAATCCGCTGTTGAGCTTTCAAGACTTTGTTGACTTAGAGTCACGATATGAGAATGTTAAACCTAGGATAGGTTATCTAGGTGTTAGAAGAGAAATGCCTTACTTTGGAGGCACCGGAGCTCAGAAGTGGCTACCTGGGTATCATTAGTAAGTTACTTAATCAAGTGATAACATTAAATTAAATGGGGATTAAAATGAATTAACAAGATAATGGTTCCTCGCCCATGCCTTGAGTGCTAGTATAGGCTAAGGATGGGAGTGGGAGAAGATGCTTGCCCGTCCAGTAGTGATGGTGAGTTTGGCATAGTTAGTTGTTCCTTGTCTGCATGAGAGGACTACTGATCCGCATAGAGTCACTAGGGGCTAGAGTCCAATGAGGCTACTAGGTGACCTTAGAGTTGACTCATGTGATGACACTTCCCTGATTTCATTCTAGGTTTTCTACGTGTGTTGGTTGCTTCTAGAATTATTGTGTACCTTGTACTTATGAGTTGTACCTTGAGATAAGAGCTTTTAAGATACTTGCTCAATCTACCTGATTGTTTGGTATTGTTATCCGTTTGAGATTTGATGTTATCTCCTCAGCATGGTGGGAGTGGAACCACAAGTTTCCATGAGGTCGAGTGGTAGTGATTCTTTTACCATTTGAGACTCCGACATCCTCGTACTAGCGATGGATGATCGTAGTTGTAGTTACTTCCTTTCCTATCTTCTTAGAGTTCTATTCTTGATCTTACATTTTTATTTTGTAATTGTAATTTATTGTAATGACATACCTTGCGATATGTACAGTGGATGTTGACGAGTATGTGTACTTATTTATTCAGATGTAACTTATGATGTATTGTGTAGATTCTTAGTTGTTATTGTAATCATAGTTTCTACGTCAAGGAACCCTTGAGATGTGTAATCTACCATTGGAGATTATATTTATGATGTATGTTTATGTTTGTATGGACCTCATGTTTTACTTCCGCTTGTTATTCATTGTTGTTTGTAAACATTTAAGAAAAAAAAATTGTTCTGCAAACTTAGTATCATGTTTTAGGTTATTATTTGTTGGGTTCCTTGGTGGGGGCATTACAAGTCATGCTCCTCTACTTCTTAACTAAAGCTTGCTCCTTCACACCTGCCTGTTTTGTGTGCTGATTCACACATTGCACTCCCATCCAATTAGTAAATTTAAAAAATATTAATTCAAAAACTTCATTACTCTTAACATTGTAATATATTATTTAAAATTAAAAAAGGTCACACAAAATCTTACCTCTTTTTTAGTTTCATAGTTGAATGTTATAGTCTCTTTAAACATAACTACTTAAAAATTTCTTGGTTAATTTTTTTTTAATTAGGAACCTCTACAAGTAGACAAGCCTATAGATTTTATAGTAATAAACAAAAAAATGTTAGTCTCATTATTTCTTAACAATAATAAAAAACTAAAAACACAAACTTCCAAACTTTAAGAAACAAGTCATCCATAATCTTTAACAATTAAAATTAAAAAATTACAAATATAACTTGTCTTGTTATGATAGATCATAGAGAGTTTGATTTAAATGTAGCCAAAAATAGATCACACAATTGATTCCGAAAACTATACAATGTCCATTATTCTCATTAAAATAAAAAATATCTTATAATAATTTCATATCTTTAAAAAAGTCTAAATTGATAGGTAACCGACCTCAAAAACACATATAAATAAGGATGCTCCTATTTTTCAAAATAAAATACAATTTATCATTGGCGAGATTCTTGACGTAAAAACGGATCAGGCATGTGGATGCTTCCGACGAACAGTTGTATTTTAAATTGCAAATGCTTTCCCTGATGGGGGAAAAATGCGTGTCATTGGTGGCAGGTGAGATGATTCATCCCACGCCCACACGTTTATGAATGGTCAGCGTGGGCGGCCCGAACTAACTTACAAAACCAACCAGGCCATTGCGATTGCAAATAATTGGGGAGGTCAGCGAGGGTGAGAGAAATGAGATTTGCGCACTGCAAGGTCCGTTTCTGGCTTTCTTTGTTCAAATAAAGCTTAAGCTTTTGGAAATGGCAGTGCTTGAAATGGGGAGACGGCATTAGGGTTTTCATAAGGCTTCTGTGTTGATATTTGTAATGGCCGATGATGGGAATATGGATCTCAATTTGAATCTGAGCCCGCCGTCGATGCCTCCGCTGTCGCCACCACATTTGGGTTTAGCGCTAGGGTTCGGAGCTGCGGGTGACGACTCCAATGACGGGATATCGATCAGGGAGGGTATATTTCAAAGACGCCCGTGCCGGCGGCCATCGGGGTTAGAGTTGAATATTTTGCCAGATCATCCGCAGGATTCTGGTGGTGATAATGGCGGAGGGAGAGGAGGAAGGGGTATGAGCGTGGAGGAGGAAGAGGAAGAGGCGTTGCACGGGTTGTTCCGGCATCCTGAGCTTCAGAGTTATAGATCGATTGGGAGACGCCGCTGGAGACGCCATGTAAGGCGTATTAGGCCGACTGTTCTGGACGCAAGCCCTATTTCTGTCAGAACTGAGCCTATATCTCCTTTTATTATTTTGAGGGCTGTCGACCATGGGAACAGTAGTGAGAATGATGGGGAAATTCTTAAGGGAAAACCTACCAGCCCGCCGGTCGGCGAGGTTGCCAAACAAGGTGATGAAAGCAACATCAGTGCTTCGAATTTCGAATGTAATATCTGCCTGGACATTTCCAGGGATCCTGTGGTGACATCTTGTGGACATTTGTTCTGTTGGCCGTGTCTTTATCAGTGGCTTCACGTTCATTCTGTCTCGAAAGAGTGTCCCGTATGTAAGGGGGAGGTGGCTGATAGCAATATTACTCCGATTTATGGGCGGGGCAATTGTGAAGCCCAGTGTGGCGAGAGCAACTTTGGAGAAGACGGAGATAAAATTCAGATCCCTCCCCGTCCTCACGCGCACAGAATAGAAAGTCTAAGGCAAAGGATCGGCAGGCCTATTTCCAGGCGTTATGTGGAAGCAATTAGGTTAACCAGGGGACAGGATGGTCTGCCAAATGATATAAGGGTAGATGGGGATAGGGATGCGGATGGCAACCGGCAGGAGAGCTCAGAGGTTGTGGAAAATTTGCTCGGAGATGCGACTGATCAGATTCTGAGTCGACTGAGGCTTGTGCCATTCCCGAGACGCAACCCCGATATGAGACGAGGTGCTGAATCACAGAGAGCAGGAGCAGGAGCAGGAACTGGAGGCGGAGCAGGTGCAGGGACCGGTGCTGGTGCCGGAGAGAGAGAGAGGTGGCAGATGAGACACCTTCTTAGCAGAAGAGCTTTACTTAGAATGAGAGAAGGTGAGAGGGAAAGGGACAGGGACAGGGACAGGGAGACATTTTGGGAACATATGGAGTTTAACAGGCTTCACAGATCTGAAAGGGCAAGCTCAGAGAGATTGGCTGCGATTCGAGAAAGAGTGGCTAGCATGGAAGGAATGATCGAAGCTTTGACTGGTCAGTCTAGAAATTCAAATGCACATCCCGTTAGTACCAACACTAATGCCCCTGCGGAGGAGCAAGCTGTTCAAGGGGCAACTAGGATTGCTGTGTCAGAGGAGAGGCCTTCTGTATCAAGCACGAATGCCATTATACAGACAGGAAGCACGGAACAGGATTCCGGGAGGTCTTCTTCTCCACAAAGGAGACCAAATGGTGCATCCCCTTCCTTGGATGTAGATGAGGGATGTCTTCATGTCAGAAAAAGGAGGCGGCTTAACTAGGTGTGTCTATTCCACCCCGTGGCACTGAAAGTCATGTTTACATAATATATGCATTGCCTAAGTGCATATCTCGTTTATAAAGACATGCCTGGGCTCTCTGGCATGGAAATTACGTTGGCATTTTGTTGTCTAAAGTTTGCTCGATGTCTCTTTGGAATTCTCAACTCTCAATGATCTGAGGTTGTTTCTCCTTCATAAGAGCATAATAGCAATGGTTGTTTTTTCGTTTACACATACCAGCTTCAAGTTTTTATTCCAATTTTATGATGTATAAAATAAAACTTCAATAAATAAATAGATGATTTATTGAGTTTTTGAAGGGGTTCTTATCATTTGCTAATTTCTGAAATTCAAATTTGGGATTTGAACAAGCTATCGTATGTTACTTATTTTTGGCGCCCTTCTGACTCTTTCTTGATTGTCATGTCCATGATCAACGATCCGTTTTTTGTTTTTGCCCCGTCCTCACACTTCTTTACTGAAGTAATCGTAGGGCCCAATGCAGTTGGGCTTGAGTTTGACGAGGTTTTAGAGTTTTTTTTGTTGTTTAAGCAAATGCAAAACAAACACCTTCTACATAGGCAAGTATTGTGTTTTGAAGTGATAAAGCTAGCCGGCCAGCATCAAAGGTGGGAAAAAATATAAATAACTTGGTTTGACAATAAATTTGCAGGTGTCTAAGGTTTGTGGTTCAGTGGTACATTGGGGATTTCAGAACTTCCTGTGAATGCCAGTAAAACCAGCTTTAACGCAAACCAAAATTAAAAACCAAACATCTTTGCAGTGAACATCATCTATTACAATCTGTTCGAAGAACAGAACCATAAAATATTTAGCAAAGCAGTTACATTGCAATTTAACAATGTTTAAGTAGCATTCTGTTGCACTCTTTAGTTTACTGTTTTCTATCATTTATTTTTTCTTGGAAGCTTGGTCTTGTTGTTGAAGTTTAGAATTCTGGAAATTCATGCAAAGTGCCATATAGACACAAAACTAAAAGTCCCTAAGCTGGCGTGGGCATCATTCAACACGGGGTGGCAGTGCTGAAATACATATAGTACTTAAAAAATTAGAAATAAGAAGATTATAATTGTATAAGCCTAAGGAATAAGTGAAGTTTAAACACATCGAACTGATTGCATTGAACTGGTAGTAGTTTTTAATAGTGAAAATCAAAATATAGATATTGGAATGAGAATTTTCAAAATTTAATAATCATGATTCACAATTACAATAAATAATGTTCAAAGTTGAAACTTCAAAAACAAAATTGAAAATACTAGATATTAATACTAATGACTCTTGATTCATGAGTCAATGGCTAGAGGCTTGACGCCTCTAATCATCTCCAAGCTCCTCACTAATCTTCACATCACTAGAACTGCTGGACACCTTATACTCAAGCTCATCTATACCAATACCAACCAGCCATGTTTGTGTACCATTACCATCAATCTTTGTTGGCTCGTTTGACTCTTTATCCCATTTGGCTGCTGGACTCTCTCTTAATGGAGTGGATGAAGTTATAAGTAGACCAGTTCCTCTCAGCAGCAGAAGAACTAGAAACTTTGGACAACACACAAATGGCTTGAGTAGTATGGAAATATCTAGGCTCTTGCATAGTCCACCACAGCTTGGGGTCCTCCTATGACATAGTCTTTGGATCTATCTTAGTTGCCTCTAAATATCCCCAAAGAGTCAAATTTGTGTCCACTCAGTAAGAATCAAGCTTGCCTCTATAGGATCATACATTTGCTCAGCTGTCTTCATGAACCCATCCTTCACCTTAGCATCATCTATAGGTGCAATTCTATTGGATCTTTCCACTTACCACGTCAGATTCAATGCATAGGCAGCCATGTGTAAGGGAGCATGGATTGTTAGAAAGAATGCATCGAGCAATAATGGAAAGAGCTAGAAGTATGTTAAGTGGTTCACTATTTGATAGATGCTTTTGGGTAGAAAATGTAAGTATTGCTTGTTACTTGTTAAATATATCTCCTTGAAGGCTCTTGAAACAACAGCTTTTGAAGTGTTGATTGGTAAGAAACCTCCCGTTTCACATATAAGGGTATTTGGCTGTGAGGGTTATGTTCATGTTCCTAAAGAAAAACAGACTAAGTTGGATATAAAAGTTGAAAAGTGTATTTTCATTGGATACCAGTAGTTCTCTGTATTTGAGTTAAAGGTGTCACCTGAAATTGTTTTCAGTTTCCTTCAGTTTGGTATCAACTTCATTTAAGTGCAGTTTTCAAGTTTAAAGCTTCATTTCAGTTTTCTTTTTTTTCAAGTTTCTTCCTCCCTTTTCTTGTGATAAGTAGTTTAAGTGTGAGAACCAGCCTTATCCGGAGATTCACTCCATTTTTAAGTAACCCACGGCTTAGGAGTGATTCCATGTTACCTTGAAATGTCAAGTTTCTAGGAATTTGAAAGGGTGCAATTTCAAGTGATAATAATAAGGTCACTTCTTATGCTAAGCCTACAAAGTAAGATCACAAGGTGACTTCAAGGTTCTTTTACTGTGGATACTCGCTCAGTTGAAATGATGTGATTTGCTGGATCACTAAGGGGACTTACGCCATTTCATTCAAGATTTGTCAACTACTTGCACTTCTAATGATTTAGCCTTACAATGTGCAATGAAAATATGGTTTGATTTTCCAACCTTTCCACTTCAACTCAAACTTAAATTTAACTTATGCTGCTACTTCTACTTCTTACTATGAATGCAAGGAATTGTCGATGGACTTGGACTCTACTAGATGCGATCTCGCTAGCGACTCCACCCATCTAGTGCAAGCTTCTAAGGAACACCCAAATGGTTTTCAAATCGATATCTCCTCTTCAATCCCATCAAATGGATGCAAAGTGAAGATTCAATATCAATTGAAATTAAGTGCTTTGATTCATTGGCTTACCACACAAGGCACTCCTACCATCAGCAAGAGGCTAGTGGCCTGGATTTGTCGAGTCAATCAAGTAAACATCCACAATTACTTTCATCCAAATAACTACTTTTAAACAACATGAAATGAAATCTTAATCTAAGTGAGGAATGTGGACCACCATGCAATAATACAAACTTGATCACAACAATTGACCATGCAAGGCACAATGAAAAGCAGAACAAATTTAGCATTATCTTAGCAACAATTCTCCAACAAGTCTTGCTTTACAAATGAGAGAGGTGGGGGGTTTATATAGAAGCCCCAATTACAATAAACGGCCAAGATTGATTTGAAATTGATGGCCCAGATTAATCCATTACAAACCCTAATTAGGGCAACCAAAAGTAGCCAATGAGAATGAAACACAACCAAAAAGAGCCAATGAGAAAATTCAATGGGCTTGAGGAACAATAGGAAGCAAGGAAGCCGCCTAGTCATCAAACAACTCATCATTATGAACATGTATGCTTCTTTTCCATTGCAATCTTTATCTTAATTTAATTTCCTTATCTTTAGGAATTTTGTTCTTGGAATTCCTTCCCTTGGATGTCTTGGCTTTGTAATACTTGAACCCTTTGTATTTCACCTTCATTGTTTGGAATTCTTCTTTCTCTTCTTCATCTTCGGATTCGATCCTTGGGGCAATCCCTTGAACACATTAACATCTTCCTTGGCATATTAAATCTTCCTCAATTCATTTCCTTGGATGACTCGATCATCATTAGGATCATTCCCTTGATGGGAATCTTGTCTTTGAATTCCTTGCTCTCGACTGTAGACTTGTCCTTATGTCCTTGTCCATGTTAACCTTGGTGTTAGAATCATCCTCAAAAATTCCTTTGTGTATTTGTTTGATCCTTATGGAAATTGATGTGAATAAGGACAAATTGATCTCCTTGTAAGATAGTCCTTATTCTTCAAGCATTTAATCAAGTGGAAAGTTGACTTACATAGGGACACATGCATGTCCATGAATTGAATCTTTGATCTTGTCCATGGACTCCTTTAAATCTAGACTTGTCCCATATCCTTGCTTGATGAAAACTTGATCTCGACATAATTCTTTCATCTAGATCCTTGAATTTTCTTTCTTTTGTCCCAGCTTTGAAGTGCATTATTTTGAAGTGTTGTCCTTTGAACTCGATCGCTTTAGGCCAGTCCTCTTTCATTCATATCTTGGGTCTTGAGCTCAAACTTGTCTTCACTTCCTTCCAACTATCTTTGCATTTGATCTAGACATGATTCCTGGTACAAAGCTGAAAGTCAGTTCGATTTTAAAGGACTTAAACAAAATAATAAATTTCAGACTTTTAAATCCTTGAATTAGTCCTTGCATTCAATGCAATGAATAAATTTTTTCTATCCAAATAAGGCTGTGAATTGACTAAGCATTTGGAGGAGAATCTTAGGACAATAAAATGATCAAACTTAACCACTTGAATGATAAAATCAGACTTCTACCAATAAAGGGAGAATTCTGATTTTCTGAAGATACCTTATGATAAGTCTGAAAATGAATCAAAATCAGTCCTAACAATTCACTAAGTCCGCACACATCAGGATCCATGGATTCACATGCACACTATGAGTTAAAATTGTGAAGCAATCCATGCACAAAATCCAACCTTGACTTAAAATTTTATGAGGACAAGTCTGAAAATGAGTTATAATTAATCCAAACAATGCTTAAATTCTACGCACAATGATTGAAATGAGAGTTTGGAACCTAAGATTGTACTTATCCACGTGTTAGAACAATAATCTATCACTTTAAAATAATAAAATCAGACCGTAGCAAAGTTTTGGATTTCTGAAGACAATCCATGGACAGGTCTGAAAATCATCCAGACAAGACCAATCCAGACAAGACCCAATCAGCACTCATGAGCTTAATGAAGGCATGAGCTAATTTAGCTTGGATAAAACCTTTGTCATAATTCTGATTTTCTGAATACATGTCTGCAACTTACCTTATTCTAGGTGAATTCAGTCCTCAAACTTGATGATTTAGATGCAAAATAACCCCCCAATGACTCAGCAACGACTTTTTTTGTGATTGGATGAAAAGGTGAATTATGAGGATTTTCTTAAAAATCATTCCTGTTATAGAAGTCTGCAGACCTGGGTCTCAAACTTGTGTCTTCAGACTTTAGAATGGTTGCAAAATGGTGCCAAATGATGCCCAAAAGGCCTGCAATATGGTTAGGATCAGACCGCAATTAAAAAGATAAACCCAGATTTGACAAAGATAATTCTAAGAAGTTGTTTTCAGATTTTCGCTCATAGCAGCCTTACCTTAACCTCCCAGTGACTGGAAATGGTTGCAAATGGTTGGTATTTGGCCAAGGAAGACTTAGTAAACAAATTTGGGCAGCCTTGGCCTTTAGATTTTTTTATATGATTTTTAAAAAAAATCGCCCCTGTTCTTGAAGTTTTCAGATCTGGGCATGCATACCTCAGATTTAGCCCTCTAATGGCCTCCAAATTGATGCCCAAGGATGGGGGACTGGTTTAAGATGAGTGCTTGGCAATTTTGGCACTTGGAAAAATTTCTATGAATTTCTGAAAAAATTGCCAATCTCATAAGTTTGCAGATTTTGGACTAATAATTCCTTGCCTTTTGTCCTTCTAATGTCTTCCAATGCCTTAGAAAAAGTTGCCTTAATGCTTGCAATCAGTCATGGATGGAAGGAGAAGTTGGAAGAAGTGTAACAATTCAAGGATGAAGTTGCTTCTCATGGAGTCTTGCTTCAAATTTCAGCTTGCCTTGCCTTTGTCTTCTAAAGTTATTCATGTTTATTATAGTAGCACCCCTCCTTTTATACTTGTTTTTGCCTCTTATTTGCTTTCCACAAACAATGTGGGATAAAAGATTTACCACCTTCTAGAAGGTTCTACTTTGACTTTATTAATTTCCACATTAACTTTAATTAAATAATAAAATTCTGCCATAATGGGGAAAAATCAATCCATGTTAGGACTCTAAAATTTGCCTAAGTCCACAACTTGTATGGACTTGCAACCATGTCCCAACTCCAACTCCATCCATGCAAGGTGGGGAAATCGATCAAGGCTTGGATAAAAAATCCACTTTATACTTAGAAAAAACTTTGATCTTGCGTTGCTATCAAAGGGGGGAAATCGACCCTAGTATGGACAAATTTGTCACTTAGAAAAATTTCGCAATTTGGCCCTCAAAGGGAAATTCGACCCTAGTTTGGACACTTTCTAGACTTAGAAAACTTTTCACATCCATACTCCTCTTGAGGGGATAAACATCCATACTCCTCTTGAGGGGATAAACATGATATGTCCGTACATTCCAAACACTTAGAAGAAATTGCTCGCCTTTAATGTTAGCCTGCAGGGGAAAAACGACCCATGCTTGGACTAATTTGACACTTACAAAATTTTTTGGAGTCAGCTCTTGCCTTGTAGGGGAAAAACGACCCTAGCTTGGACTAATCTGACACTTGGAAAATTTTCATTTTTCCTATCTAGTCCAAGGGAAAATTGACCTTAGACTCGACAATTTCCAGATTTAGAAAAATTTTCAGTGTACGCATTCAGGCTTGGGGGAAAAACAACCCCTGTTTGGACACTTTCCAGACTTAGAAACTTTTCAAGCATAATTCATCCAAAGTGGTGGAAATTCATAGTATGCATGGATTTTTGCTTCCAATAGTTAGAATTTTTTTAGGAAAAAGCCAATTAATGAAGGGAAATTCATGTAGAGTCCGGATTTTGATCAAAATATGAGGAGAAATTCATGTATAGTTCGGATTTTGCTTATTTTTATAAAGAAAATTGATTTTTTGTTAGGATTTTGGCCATCTGTTTTGTATGTTAAAAAATCAATTTTATAAGGGTTTTAAGGCCCTTATGCATGGAATATGCCTTTACATGGAATTTTGGACTAGTTCACTAGCCAAAATTTAAATACACTTAGAATTTTATGTTCAACCCATGATAACATGACCCCAACGAACTTTGATTTTAATATTCCCACTTTAAGATCACAATTTTGCTACTTGATTTCCCCATTACCTCTCAGATTTTTTAAAGCTCAAAATTGCCCAATATAATGCCAAAATTTGCCGAACCTAACAACTACGAGCAAAAGAGGGGGGTGCCCATTTGTAATGGGGTGATGGTGTGAAAACCTCACAACAAATAGTCAAAGGTCCACAAGTGGGTATGTGTTCACTTTGTTTGGAGGAGCTATAAGTTGGATGAGTAAGAGGCAGCCCATGTTTGCCTTATCGATTACTGATGCAAAGTACATGGTTGCTACCCATGTTTCTAAGGAGGGAGTATGGTTACAAAGATTGTGAGCAAGTATCGTTTTTGATGGCAGGATATTTCAAGTTAATTGTGATAGTTAGAGTGCAATTCATTTAGCTAAGAGTCCTATGTACAATGTATGAACTAAACATGTGGATGTACAATAAATTTTGTTTGTGAGTTGATTGCAAATGGGCAAATCGAGTTGAAAAAAATTGACACCCAGGTGAATGTTGTAGATTATCTCACCAATCATGTGAGCACATAAAGGTTTACTTGGTGCAAAAAGGCAATAGGCCGTGTTTCTTGTTCTTAGTTGATTCCATGATGGTGTGTGATTCCCTTGGCTTGTGCAAGGTATTCAACAAGTGGGAGAATGTTGGGAATCAATGTCTCTTAATTTTAGTATGTCTCTTAATTTTAGCAATTGTGGAGTATTTATTTATTATTATTTTATGTTTTCAAATGGTTATTTGACGTTTCTGCTATTAAATAATTGTGCTCCATCATAAGGAGTGAGGTTTTTATAAATTGGCACTTTTGCCACATGTCAGTGCCTTTAAAAACTAGCTATTAGTTGTCAAAAGATGTCCAACAATTGGTATAACATGGAAATACTATTTTTAAGGATGTTATGACGGATTTAATGACAACTGGAAGGGCTTAAAATGGAGTGGATCATTTTGAACGTGAGAATCATTATTGTGATACATGTAAGAGAATCAATACTTAAGTTATTGATAGTCTATGATGAATACAAGAGTATCTCCATTTTTGAGGGATTCTGATGACAACTTGTAAGAAGGTATAATGTCATGTGAAAGAGTATGTTTGGCATGTAGGGGTTGGATGGATTTTTACCATGGTATTTTGGAACATTGTTTTGACCCGTGGTAATGTTTTATGGTGCTATTTTAAGCCCCCATGAGTCCATATATTGAGGGGTTGAGTTGGAGACAACATGAGTTGTTTTACATGTACACAGATGACATCGTTTTCGATGCAAGATTGAGGAAATCTCTTTGTATTGTAATCTCTTAGAAGAACATTACAGATATGCCCTCTTTTCTTGGTTGAGTTTTTCCCGAAAGGGTTTCTCCAAGTCATGGTGTTATGCGTTCAGTTTTCTATGTTGTTCTCTATTTGTTGTTATAGCTGATTTTATATCCATTTGGTAAACATTATAAGCTCCAATTTACAGTAAATTTGAAGCGTCTTATTGCTGTCCACCTCTTATTATATAATATGCATCAGAGACACTGAATCTTAATTTATTTTCATCACTATCTTCTCCCAACTATGTGGAAGCTGTACTATTTGACCAAGACTCCGCTATTAAACTTTTTAGGAGATCTTCTACACTGCACGGTGTCTAAATGTTGATGATGTTATAAACTATCTGAACAAATTTGCACTGTTTCTGTTTTCAAAGATGATCAAACTTCCTGCCATTTATCAACTGAAGAAATAGTACTAGACTCTAGAATTATTTATTAAATGTATAAAAGTAGATACAGCAATGCTAGCTAAATTTTCTAAGTTGCTGAATCAGAGTTAGGAACAAGATGTCGAATTGGAATTGTGGATAGATATGGGTATGTGGGTATCATACATTGGTGCAGCCAGAAGTATCTTCTGTTAACATCTGTACAGAACAAATCATAAATATCTATGTACTTGCACCATAAATTCAGGAATTAAGTTCAGAATACTGCATATCACTCATACTAAACAAAACTACCATAAATATTACCAATTTAAAATACGATATACTAATGTATTTAAAATATCTATACATAAAACAAAAATATTATAATATATATAAATTATAAACATCTACATAAAGCTGAAGTCAAACAAACATGATAATCATTCCTAAATAAAGCTAAAATAGTAAAATGTTATAAAGGGCATCATAATATATTGAGTGCTATGGTCATCAACGCCTCGTAGAGTGTATGGAGGCATTGAAACACAAAAAGAGCCCAGAAAGTAAAAGCATGGATCCTTGATGATGAGTGGTGGGATCTTGCATAATATGTTTTGAGGTTCACAACCAATCATGGGCATGATTAGGTAGGTTGATACTGATTGCCCATGTTTGGGTGAAATTTATGATGGCATGGACACCATGATGGAGAATATATGAACAATAATAAAGGCTAAGGAACATGACCCAACAGATGGATTTTTTAAATTTATGGAACAAATATTCTTGATTGTTGGAACAAGATGCCACCTCCTTACATCTCTTAGCATTGCTTTGTCGACAAGGTTTTATAGCTAAGAGATACTTGCATTGCCAAGGAGGTTGGTACCATATAGAGATGTAGAGGTTGCTAATGGCTACATGTCTGCATTTAAAAGATATATGATGACGATGAAACTCGAAATATATTCTCGATCGAGTCTGGCTAATTTGCATCTTCCAAATATCATGATACTACTTTTCTTCATGCCAAATATAGGATGAATGCTGATGAGTGGTGGTATGTACATGGTTAAGGCTCCATTTTCTTGCAACCTCTTGCAATTAAAATTCTCTCCCAAGTATTTTTCTTTTAAATTTTTATTTTATTGATTTTAATTTGATCATGATGCTATCATTTTAAAATATTTCTATCTTATAATTTATGTTTCAACTTATCAAGTTTTGATTCTTAAATTATAAAATTAAATACTAAATGTTGTATGCAAACTCAATAGGTTGCAAAATCTTCGTGAACTAAACAGAATTGGAGTACATACTTCCTCGTCCACTTGGTCATGCGCAATTGTTTGGGTGCAAAAAAGGAGAGGATTTGGTCTACATACACTCCAACCTTTGTCCATTGTCACATAAGCAACTGGAATACAATGAGGGTGTGACAAGGAACTGGGATCTAGCCCCTCAATGTGCTGATTTAGATGCCACAGTTGCCTAACTTGCCCACATCTGTATAGATGAACATGAGACAATTGTTGTACATGTCATAGACGTAGCTAGTGAGAGTTGCAATTTGATGGATTGTGGTTCAAATTAAGTGGAACCAAATGTTGACCTTGATGCTTCTGATGAAGATGGATTTTAAATATGACTGTTTGTTTGAATTTTCATTGCGTAATGACATTTTGAGACTTGAGTATTATCATTTTTGCAAATTATGAATATGATATATGAGGTATTTTATTTATAATTTTATTGGCAATTATGGATTTATGAGTATCACTCTTCTTTTTGTATTTATAACTTTTTTTTTGATCGGTGAAAGGCAAACCATTTTATTGAGACCAAGGTTTTGAACCTAGCCTGAATTGGGAGTGGCTACAAATAGGGAGCCACCTCCTTGATGAAACAAAGCACCTAAGTGCACAAACTCTAACAATTCAAAGGGTCATATCTTCATCTTTGGTCTACCTCTAGTCTATGATCAAAGGAGCATATCAAGAGCTCCTTCCTTCTTTGTCTTCTTATCTCTCTTCCCATTCACTACTTTCCAACCTTCCTCCATCTTTGAAGCATCCTGCCACATCTCAGTAGATTCATTAGAGGAAGGCCTCGTCCCCCCCCCAACCGAGCCATACAAAGACCCACCCATGTATTCCTCTCTCCACAATAGAGCCACATCCATCATTAATACTGTTTTTTTTCCTTGCCACTATGTCTAATGAGCCCTTTGAAGTTGAGGGATCCTTATTTTGCAAATCCTTAACAAGTCCCTTTCCAATGTCTTTTGGGACATCATCTTGACTAGCTTTTTCCATCGAATGATGCTGGAGGGAGACCTCCGCCCTCCATGTTGCTTGATTCTTTAGTATTCATTTAGCACAATTAGCAACATTATGCCTTGTTTTAAAGCATCATAGAAGGGATTCCTACATAATATACGATTTCCCTTTGCAGATTTCAACAACAAATCCACAGAAAGACCTTTTGTCATATCCATTTCAATTAGTATATAGGCATAGATGGTATGAAAAATACCTAAAGAACCCTCATCCACCCCCAAAAATCTACCCAAAAAACTTCCAACAACTTTAAGACAAGATTCAAACCAATAGTGTAACAAGAGATTTGGAAGCCTCACCTAGACTAGCATCTTGTCAAAGTATTCAATGACAGGGCTGAAAACTGGGTCCCATGGTTTCAACAATAGTTGGTGCTTCTCCTCCCAATTTCATTGATATTCACATAGGATTTTATTCATGTCCTGTTCATTCTCAAAAATTACCACACAAGTCCCTCAAGCACTAGGATAGATTTGAACATCCCCTTCCAGAATGGGGCTCCAAGACTTTGTAATCCAGTTGTGCAAATCACCAAGACTCGGCCAAAAACCTTCACATCTACCAATCAATCCAAATATTTCTCATTTTCTATCACTTAGTTTACTATCTCTTCTGGTAAGCACACTGTTGGCCTGTTGGCTGCTAGCATACCCTATTTTAGGCTCAAAGCAGTCTCGTCATTTTTGCAGCCTACCTTCCTAACCCTTCGCCCCTTCCTGACTTCTGTATCTCCTTCGCTATCTAATTCTGCATAGGATGCTAATTGTTCTAGTTCCTATTTGTTTTGGCATGCTAGCTACCTCTAATTGAGGAATGTGAAACCTCCAAGTCCACAAGTCCCATCTCTTTCACTCTCCATTCCAACCCTAGATGCCAAAAATGAATCTAAGAGCCACCTAGACCTTCTAGTGGCATTGTTAGCTGATGTCGACCATCTCAAGGGATGTCTCCTCTTTTTTTCTTAGAAACCCTAGTAGCAATAGGGAACAACAACAACGACATAACAACCTATTCCTCCATGTAACTTTTTTTGACCTTATAAGTTATAACTTTGATGTTTGTATATGTATATATACATACATAATATGAATGTATGTACACAGTGCACACACACATATATACATGTGTGTATATATATGTATCTGTATATATAGATGTATGCATACATCTATATATACATATATACATGAATGAACCCATACTTTTACCCAAGGACCCAAATTGACAACTTAGATTTGAAACATTGCATTAGGAATTAGTGGAACAAAAAATATGAAGTCATCTAAAGGTTTTAGTTCTCTTGATTTTGCATAAAATAATGGATGTATACACTGGAAGGGGCTCTCTCTATTTTTACTGCCATATCAGACACATGGAATTGAACTATATTTTTTGCAAAACTGAAGTGGAAGCCTCACATTTTTAGTCAACAATCTTTAAGCTCCTAATTGGGAAGAGAGGGGCTGAAAGTTTCTTGTCTAAATGGTATCTTGCATGACATTTTTAGAGATTTTAAAATTTGATGAAAATTTGGGCCTCATGAATGGATTCTATTCCTATATTTTTTCTTAGAAAGTTTAGCAAATCCATAGGACCACATAAACGAAGTTTTTTCCCATAGCATCTTAACACTAGCGTCTAAATTTTTTTAGTTATGCTTCCTCCATATAACCCAAGGTTAGGATTCTATGTAGAGTGCTATTGCTATTATGTCATCGGCTTGCAACCTTTTTATGTCCCTGACATGAAGCATACTTAAGAAAACCCTACATGATTGACTCTCTTAATTACTATGGCATGAAGCACATACAAACACAGCGACAAAGATTATGTTATTAAGGCTGACTAATGATAAGGAAGGCAGCGATATGATATGAACAAGGCACAATTCATTAAATCAATGCAGTGCCATTAAATCAGCGATTACTATTCCTAAAGCAAGGCGATTAAGGAGAGAGTCGACTTGCATAATAAATCACAACTAAGGGAAGAACATTGGTTATGAAAAGGAAGGGATAATCTGAAGAGACATGTCCCTATTGAGAGGGCAATTACTCTCCAAGGGAGGACTCCCTTTAGGAAGCCACGAGGGTATATATGGAGGAACTCCTAAGCAATGAAGACCATCGAATGAATTAGAAATAAAATACAGTAGCATCCAAGAAGTGCAATCATAGGCAATCTCAAAAGCCTTCAGATTTGTTGAATTTAATGATTGCTGCAAATGTAATAGTACTGCCTAGATAGTATATGGTATGTATTTTCCAAATGCAACAATCTCTCTTATTTATATTGGGAATGAGGCTAGGAGAGACATGTCCCTTCATGGGACATGTCTATTCATTTATAATGTTTCATTAATCAATCATATATTAGAATAATATAAATTTGAATAATATATATTAATAATAATATATATAATATAACATATATATATATATATATATACAAATACAATATATTATTATTAATCAATATCTAAGTATTATATGTATTTTAAGTGATCATACGATTGAAGCTACAAACATTAACACTCCCTCTTAGCTAGGGAGGATGATCAAACATAATGTGTTGTGGTCTCCCTTGTCAACACATATGACCCTAACTATAGCCATACAAAACATCAACACTCCCTCTTAGCTAGAGAAGATAAAATCCATCAATGTAATAAATCATTAATTTTGAAAGAGAGGAGATATCACCCCACTGTGATATCAGGAGATATGGTATATGCAAGAATATCAAGTCACATGATGTTCACCATAGCTCATAAATATTCATGGTATGTCTAATGACAGTACGTCTCATGATGTCTGTCATATGGATACTAAGTTTACGTAGAGACATGTCACTACATGATATGTTTCATAGGGTCCAATCAATATGTAATACTAAGTTCAGAAGGATCCTAATATGATTCATATGGATACTAAGAAATTACATATCACATAAATCATGATATGAAGTATCACCTAACTTGTGATACAGAGTATCATATATCACATAATTCATGATATGAAGTATCACCTAACATGTGATACCAAGCTTTACATATCACCTAACATGTGATACCAAGTTTTACATATCACCTAACATGTGATATGAGGAATCACCTAACACGTGATACCCAAATTTACATATCACCTAACATGTGATATGAGGAATCACCTAACACGTGATACCCAGTTTTACATATCACCTAACATGTGATATGAGGAATCACCTAACATGTGATACCCAGTTTTGCATATCACCTAACATGTGATACCTAGTTTTCATATCACCTTAGATCATGATATGCGGAATCACCTTAGATCGTGATACCTAGTTTTCATATCACCTTAGATCGTGATACCGGGATATAGTAATTAGAGAACATTACCATTACATATAACCCTATTATGGTATGTGCACTGACATATCAAAATGTCTACCATAACGAATCTCCATTACAAGATTGTCACCTTGTAACATCAAATACAAGTGTTCATGTCTAAGAAGTCGTCACCTCTCAGAAATGTACACAGGATGGGTGGGCCCATAAAGTCATGGAGTCACACACATGACATCCACCTTGACTCATCTCAGAGTGTGGATCCACCATGGCTCATCCCAGAGGGTGGAAACAAGGGCTTTCACCTTAGACTTCTCTCTCAAAGAGAAGAATGCAATAACATACAAAATAATAGATCACAGATGTTGAAACTCATTTTCATCTAAGGCTTCATTCTCCAACATAACAAGTTTATCTCGAAAGTATACAACCTTCTCTCTAGCAAGAGACTTGGTGAGAATATCAGCCATCTGTTCTGTAGTGATAATGTACCTTGAATAGCATACTTATGCACTATATCTTTTATATAGTTTGCATCACTCTTAGTGAACCCCAAGTTATGTAGGAGTTAGCATAAAGGCATTTCAGCCAGCACACATGGGACTCAATCTCATGATCATAGTCCTCTGACTGCAAAAACCATCTTTATTGTTGACTCCCTTTAAACCAATATGACCAAATTCCTTGGAAATCAGAATGAATCAGATCCTTTGGATGCTCCCTTTTAAAGTTTAAGATCTTGCAACAACCTCCTGACCTCCTTGTCCAAGGTTGCTTTTAGATGAACTATCAAAACTCCCTCTGAATCTAATATCAACCTTCTACCAGCAAGTCATGTCTTTGTTCTTTAGTCTGCATCAAGCTCTCTTCCTGTGCAAACAGAGGATTTCAAGTTTTGGCGTAGTTGTATGCGGTGAAGTGACAATAGCAACAGAGAATCAATCGACATGGGTTTTCTTCAATTCCTTTCGTAGTATGAGACTCAAGTTAAATACATTGATTGCGGCACACTGCGACATTCACTATGTTGTGGCACACTGCGGCATTCACTATGCCATTTTATTAAGTAACTAGCAACAATTATTCATGAACTTGAGCCAAATGCCAATCATTGCTTGAAAATCCATTTCTTGGGTTCTTTCATTGAATATACAGCACGAATATATACAGAAAGAGTAAGCACTAACACTGCCTTAGACAATTTGCACCCAGTTTGTAAGTACTCTTGCTGTCAAGAGGTACCAATAGAAGATGTAGGGATGATACTCACTCAACTCCACAATTTCGCTTCTAAAGACCTGATAAAATAATTAAATCTTCAACGTCGATATATTACTCAAATATTAAACCCCTCACTTTGCCGCATGGATATAATATCTCTATAACTATTGTTCATGGCTCTCGGCGTCAATGGAATTCGAATATTAAATTCCACAAATAACTTCATACTCGCCGTAATGTTATTTCTTCACTCCAACAACACTTGTGGATATGATTCTGGAAAATTACACTAGCTCGATAATCTTCCTTGTAGATGCTATTGGTATTTTGAGAAGCTTGTGAAGCTCTCGTAAATGTGAATCCCGTCAATAAATAGCCACATCACCAACTTTCCACGGACTGATTCCTATACTCAACAAATACACCGGGCTGTGTATAACCAGACATTACGTTACATATATTGCTTCCTCCATTTAGCATAACAAACATAGTGTCCATATAGTTCATATGTCATGAACTTCATGAGCCGTCGTAGATACACAAATTTCTCCTTATCTTAATACATGGAATGAATGTAATATGGTTTGATAATGGATCCAACAATTTACGATAGCTATCTCTCCTGGTGAATATACTTTGTATGATGAGTATTATAATACTCGCGAGGAGGATTCATCACTGATGAATGTATGTCCCTCTTGTCGATGCTTGGTAATTGCCGCTTCTACTCTGGCCTATGTTACCTCTGTTATGCCGGTGATCTCTATGTCCAATTCTTTATCCTGTTCCCGCTCTTTTCCTATCACTGGTCTAAACAAAAGTATTTGTATTGTTTTGTGTTCATCGATGATTTCAATATGTTCCCCTTTGCTATTGCGACTTCCTGCGTGTTCTCCTACTGAGTGATATTCGTAGTTCGCAAAATTATAAATTCTTTGTTTCCTTCAATATATAATCGCAACCTTCAAACTGTGGTTGACGGAATGCCAGAGGTCACTATCACTGATGAATGCCACTTTGATCTGCTATGACCAAAGATTGGGTTATCGATATCATGTATGATCAGTAAAGATTCAAGAATTTGTATTTGCCTTGCTACTTATAACTCTTCACAGCCAAATCGCACAATCATGACATTTCATCAAATGCAAGGGAAGTCACTATATATAGAATACGATCTGAAATGTTATTGAGCAAACTGTGCATGCAGTTTTATACTGAAACGATAGTCACATGAGACACATTTTCATAGAACAAATATCAGATCCCCATTACCATGCAGAATTTTTCCATGACTCAGATAATATAGGACTACAAATTCAATGTTCTTTAGCCTCTGCAATCTAAACTGTGACTTCAGTAGTAGATATGCCCTCTGTGATATAACGTATGAATTGTGACTTCAGTCATTATCTGAATGTATTGTATTTAATTTGGTCGACTGTGGTTGGGCAAAGAGCATCACAAGCTGTGATAACAGACTGGTAATTTCATTACGCTGGAGCCCCACCATAGCTATCATCCGACGACATTAGAGTCTTCGAATGAACCCTGCCTCTGTTGCATCTGCAATACCCGTTGATGAATTCTGGCTTGAATGTGATTCTTTCTATTCTTCACGGCAAATATGAAATATGGTTCCCGTCAACGATCCTCAAAGATCAGCCCCACTGATATTACACTTGTCCTCAATACTGAATCGACAATTGCTTCCCATATGTTGCTGGTGACTGTATCAATGGCTGAGTGGATATAAATATGCTGATTGGGTGTATGCAGTGCTGATTTGTGGTTTTCTTCCCTGGTTTGCTGACTGCTTGATTTAATATTCCTCCTGTATGCTGGCCTGGATTATCGACATGTTGATTGGATGTACTGAGACGAGCGACACACACGGAGGCTGCGCAGCATTTTTCAATATTGTATTAGCGGCTTCTATACATTTGCAGTTTGGCTCTGATACCATGTTGAATTTAATGATCGCTGCAAATGTAATAGTACTGCCTAGATAGTATATGGTATGTATTTTCCAAATGCAACAATCTCTCTTATTTATATTGGGAATGAGGCTAGGAGAGACATGTCCCTTCATGGGACATGTCTATTCATTTTATAATGTTTCATTAATCAATCATATATTAGAATAATATAAATTTGAATAATATATAATAATAATAATAATATATATATATATATATATACACACACACAAATACAATATATTATTATTAATCAATATCTAAGTATTATGTGTATTTTAAGTGATCATACGATTGAAGCTACAAACATTAGCAAGATTCAGATATAGATAAATTAACCAGCAGCCATTAATATCTTTAAATATAGGGTATGAGATAAAATGCATTATTTCTCGGTTGTGTTAGTAACAAAGGATATTATAATATATATATATATATATATATATATATATATATATATATTGTTCTTGTTATAATTCCACATATGCATAATAGAGAAGATGAAATGTTCCCTTAGAAGCTTCATCCAATTTACCATTCCATTATGAAGGGGAGATATGGGCATATAAGGAGAGCAAGTAGTTGAGTGGTCCGTTCAATTTCAATAGGAGGCCAATATGGTGGATATACTTTTGTTCCCCTTAGGAGGTCAATATTGTCGATATACTTCAGTGCCCAATTTAAGCTGATATGGCCAATATGGAAGATATACTTCCATGCCCCTTAGGAGGCCGATATGGTGGAAATACTTTCGTGCCCAATTGAGGCTGATATCGTGGATATACTTCGGTGCCCCCTTGAGGCCGATATGACAGAAGTATGTCAGTGCCCTTAGGAGGTAGATATGGTAGACTTCCATGCCCAATTGAGGCCGATATGGTGGATGTATCTTTGTGCCCCTTAGTTGGCTGAATGGTGGATATACTTTTGTGCCCTTGAACTTGATGGATAGGCTCAAGGCGCTTTGTATGATCTCCCATGGGCTTTATAACTTGGATGAGTCAGTGAATAAAGACTCAAAGGAATCCCACATACTATTTGATTATTGTGATTTGTAACTTATATGTTTTTCTTTGATGACTAATCTTATTGCTTGATTCTAAATCAAGAGACTTAGTTAAATTCACATTCCCATGCGCTATCCCAACCCTAGTTGGGAATTTTAAGATAATTCAAGCAAAGTTTCATCATGGGACATTACAATTAGTATTAGAGCATCCTTCCTATCATCCTATGAAAAGGTAGTTGATGTTAATTAGCCAAAGGGGTTGAAGGGCTTTAGAAAGAGAGGAGAAAACTTGTGTTCGATAAGAATACTACACCTAACAACATTATGGGTGAACAAATGAGCAAGAAAGTGAGAACATTCATAGAGAAAACGACTCAAGCCCTTATGGAAGAAAATGAGAGAAATGAAAGAACAACCCAACTTCTCCTACAAACCATTCAAAATATGAGTAGCAATAATGCTTGACCCAACCAAAGTAGTGGGGAGGATACCAAATCCAACCATTTCGAAAATAGCCACACCTCAAGGTTATCAAACCCTAGGCCAACAAGACCTCCTTTCATGCCTAGGGAGGAACACATAGAAGAGGAAGAAGTGTACATTGCAACCGTGGAAAATACTGGTGAAATTATGGAGGCATACTCAAAATTTGATCTTGAATTTAGGAGAAATGTCTCTTTAACAACTATTGTGATGCCAAAATGAAAGGCATCCCCAATAAGAAATAAACACAACTCAACAAGGATTTGAAGCAAAGAGTAAATAAAATAACCCTTTCTAATTTTGATGGATGTTGGAAAATTATGGCACGTTCATGGGTCCAAAAGATGGACACATACCTCTCACTTAGTCCCATGATAGAGGAGGATGCCGTAAAATCGCCATGCTCCACTTGGAAGGAATAACCCATGATTTGTGGCATCATGGCCTTATTACCCAAGACCATCAATGTGACGACATATGCCGTGTTCACTCAAAAATTCATCTGAAGGTTTTATCAAAACATTTAGAGTGGTACTTAAAGGAATAACTCAATTAAGACAATGTAGAATTGTAGAGGATTATGCTACTCGATTCTAAAAACTTTCAATTATGGCCTCTCAAGTATCGCAAAGTAGACTTGCCTACCTATTTGTCAAAGGATTAGGGGACTCTATTTGTGGCCTTGTAAGCGCCCTTGATCCTACATCCGTTTTGGATGCAATTCAAAGGGCACTAAAGCTAGATATCACACATACCAAAGACAATACCATGCAAAGAATCAACCTCCAAATACTTATACCAAACCCTTCCATAAAAGGGTTGAAGGGCACAAATCTTCCGTAGATTACCATGAAAGAAGGCAATACATAAAAAAGGGATTATGCTTCAAGTGAAAGGAAAAAAGGGAACCAAGATACATTTGTAAAAGATCATGAGAAGACCCAAATTTGTTTCTCAAATGCAAGTAAGAATGGAATCCAAAATATAGGCGTAGAAAGGAATGTCAAGCACACCAGATGGAGACATTGTTTGACAAAGGAGAATGGGAGGAAGAAAATCGTTGTAAAAGGATGACGAGGAAGAACATGAAAGTGATTGAAACTTTAGCTACCATCTCTCAAGCATCCAAACACCATCCATTTTTGAATCAAAAGTACCATCAAGGGGCGTAGGGTTATCACACTTGTATATAGTGGGGCATCCAACAATTTTATAGATGAGAAATTAGTGGTAAGAATTAAGTTGAAAATTGAGAGCTTTAAGTGGTTTACATTTGTTATTGCCGTAGGAGCTATGGCTTGATGTACAAAAATAGTTTCTCAACTAGAGATCACCTTAGGGAAATACCCCATCAAAGAAGATTTCTATGTGGTGACCTTCGACGATGATGTGATATTAGACTCATTGGATACACTCCTTAGGATGCCTCATTTTTGACCTCCCAAATTTGGAGATTTGTTTCCAACATGATGGACAATAGGTCATTTAGGAAGGACTAGCTGACGGATCCCCAAAAATAGTCTCATCCAAAAGGTTAGAAAGGATCTTTAGACATGAGCAAGGAGAATGGTTGCACAATGTGCGATCCTTGATTAAGACTTCTGCCCAAGGCAAGGCAATTCACATTGATATCTGACCCATCTTGAATAAACATACTAAGGTATTTGATGATATTCCCTTAGAACTACTCCAAAATAAAGTATTTGAACACTCAATAGAATTGGAGGAAGGGGCTAAACTGGTGATCATCGCGCCCCTATAGACACCCCAAAAAATTCTAGGAGGAAATTGAAAAGGTCATCAAAGATTATTGGAGATGGGTTGTATTTAACCTAGTTCTATTCCTTTTGCATCTTTAGTAGTATTATTTAAGAAAAAACTACAAGGACATGAATAAACTATAGGGCCTTAAAAAAAAAGATCATAAAAGACCGCTACCACATCCCAAGATTTGATTATTTAATAGATATACTACACGGGGCAAAGTACTTCTAAGATTGATTTGCAGTTTAGGTACCATCAAATTAGAATGAGAAGGCAAGATATTTCTAGAATGACTTTTAGGTTTCACTACGGGCACTTTGAATTCTTGGTCCTACCTTTTGGTTTGACCAATGACCTTGCATTTTCCAATTATGGATGAACCATATATTTCAAAAGAAGTTAAGGAAGTTCCTATTAATCTTCTTCAATGACATCCTCATTTACAATGACATGAAAAGAACATCTAAAACACATTGAGTAGGTTCTAAGCATCTTGGAGCAAGAACCACTTTATGCCAAAGCATCAAAGTGTAAGTTCGGGCTAGAAGAAATACTTTACCTTGACCATAAGATCCATGGACAAGGAGTAAGCGTAGACAAGGAGAAAATTAAAGCCATTAAGGAATGGCCTCAACCAAAAACCTTGACACAACTACAAGTTTTCCTATGCCTATGTAGTTACTGGTGACAGTTTATAAAACGATTATCTAAATTAGCAGCCCAACTCACAAACCTAACAAAAAGGGGAGCCTTTGGGTGAAATGCAGCAACTCAACAAGCTTTTGAGAAACTTAAAGAGGTGAAGAGCTCATACTTTGTTTTGGCCATCCTTGATTTTTCATTACACTATGAATTGTAGTGTGATTCTTTTGGGGAAGGAATTGGAGCAGTCCTTATGCAAAGTAAGCATCCCATCGTATTTAAAAGCTATAAGCTCATGGAGACCAAGAAACATTATTCCATCTATGATAAAGAGATGTTGGCTATCATGCATGCCTTGACCGAATTTAGATAGTACTTGGTTTGTGGGAATTTCAATGTCAAATCAAATCATAATAGCTTAAGGTTCTTCATGAATAAAAAATATCTAAACAATAGACAATAGAAGTGGGTAATCAAGATACAATCTTACGATTTGATGTGGAGTAGGTTAAATGGGCAAATATTGTGGTAGTAGATGTTTTGTCACGTTAACCCCAATTGAACACCATAGCGAGCATTTACCACAAATTGCAAGAATGATATCATTGCAATATATGTCAAAAACCCATAGGCCAATGGTATCCTTGAGGGGAATTTACCCAATGAAGAGTACAAAGTAGTAGAAGAGCTGATCCTATATAAGAATAGGATATTCCTTGCACCCAACTCAAGGATGAAGGATAAGATTATTAAGGAATACTGAGACAAACCCTTAGTAGGCCACCAAGGGTATTATAAAACCTACAAACAAGTATAGGAGAAATACTCTTGGAAGAGCCTCAAGAGAGATGTCCTAAAGCATGTACAAGAGTGCATGACCTGTTAGAGAAACAAAATGGAACAAAGCCACCCAACAGGGCTTCTACAACCCTTACCGATTCCAAGTAAAAAATGGGAAAGTATCTCCATGGACTTCATAATAGGGTTACCTAAGTCCAAGGGAAGGATTGCATCTATGTAGTAGTGGATCAGCCCACCAAGCACACACATTCCATGGCAATTTCTATTGAATATTTAGCTCCACAAATATTGGAAATATTCTTCAAAGAAATCTTCAAGTTACATGGTATTCCAAGGAATGTTGTTAGTGATTCAAGAAAAATGGATTCCGTAACCTATTTGGGCAAGAACTCTTCCGATTAGCAGTGACTTAACTTACACCTAGCACAAGTTATCACCCCCAAACGGATGGGCAAACTGAAATTGTTGACAAGTGGATATAGGGATACTTGCGAAATTGTCATTGGCCAGCATAATGTATGGATAAAAGTGGTTACATCTTGGTGAATATTGCTACAATACCACTTATCACATGTCAATCAAGATGAATCCCTTCAAAGCATTGTATGGTTGAGGGGCTAACGATTCATGCAATAAGGCATGAATATCCTAAATACCCTCAAAGACAATTTGCATCAAGCACAAAATCAACAAAAGATCTATTATGCCAATTGAAACCACACCGAGAGGACATTTGAAGTTGGAGACTTAGTATTCTTACGACTACAACCATATAAACAATCTTCAATCAAGGTAGCGGGTTTGAAAAACTAAAACCTCGATTTTATAGGCCATACAAAATCCTAATGAAGATAAATGAAGTAACCTACGAGCTGGAGTTGCCCGAGAGCTGCCATATTCACAGTGTCTTTCACGTGTGCTGACTCAAGAAAGTGCTAGGACAAGTTACCCCATGTGTGGAGTTACTCCCACTTGATGAGGGTAAACTAATAGTGGAAGTTGAAGCCGTCATCAATATGAAGGAGAAGCGATTGAGGAATAAGACTATTCCTGAATTCTTGATCAAATCGAATGACCTACCTATGGAAGATGCTGCTTGGGAAGGAGGAGATCTTCAACCATCCACATCTGAAATTGCTTGTCGGCAAGCAAATCTAGGAGGGGGGATTGCCATGTCCCCAACATGAAGCATACTTAAGCAAACCCTACATGGCCGACTCCCTTAACTATTATGGCAGAAATCACATACAAACGCAGGGACAAAGATTAAGTTATCAGGGGCGACTAATGATAAGGAAGGCAGCGATATCATATGAACAAGGCATGATTCATTAACTCAATGCAGCGCTATTAAATTAGTAATTAATATCCTTAAAGCAAGATGATTAAGGAGAGAGCCGACTTGCATAATAAATCGTGATTAAGGGAAGAATATCCGTTATGAAAAGGAAGGGATAATCTGAAGAGACACATCCTTATTAAGAGAGCAATTACTCTCCAAGGGACGCCTCCCTTTAAGAAGCCTTTAGCGTATATATGGAGGAACTCCCAAGCAATGGAGAGCATTGAATGAATCAGAAATAAAATACAGTAGCATCAGAGAAGTGCAATCATAGGCAATCTAAAAGCCTTCAGATTTAGATATAGATAATTTAACAAGCTGCCATTAATATCTCTAAATAGTGGGTATGAGATAAAATGCATTATTTCTCGGCTGAGTTATTAACAAAGAATATTGTATTTTACTGCTGCATATATGTATTGTTGTTCTTGTTATAATTCCGCATATGCATAATAGAGTAGATGAAATAATCCCTTCGAAGCTTAATCCTGTTAGAAATGAACCAGAAAATAACAGGATGAAAGAGAGCATAAAACAAAACTGATCAAAATCAGAAAACACAAGCCTTTATCCTGGGAAAAACCCTCCTCACCGAGGGAAACAACCCAGCCCACCAAAAATAGTATCACTTTTATTGAGATACAATACTTAATACAAATTTGTCCTCGTTGACGTCACAGCTTGACAGTCAATAATACATATAATGTCTGCTCGAAGAGATACTCAAAATGATCATGAACAAACGATACAGAACAACTGAAACAAAGCATGATGCAACAAAAGAGGCTGCAGATGATGTAGCTCACTCACTGACCATAATGATGTCCACACTGATACTGATGTATGTCACTGTTATGATATGCTTCGCAGAGAAAGAAAAATACTGAAAAGAATCAAAACACATCACTCCGTGTATGCTGCTGTGTATGCGCACCGAAAATATACATCACAAAAGACTTATGATTAAATGTAAGCAGCGCCTAGGAAGGTGACGCTTCACCTTACTTGGCGTTGCACCAAGTAAGGTGTAGCGCCATCGCCCTTGGGCGTTACATGAGAGATGGTGCCGAGAATATCAAAACGGGCCCCATAAAGTGTATTAAGTGCCAACATACACATTGCCGATAAAAGCTGGCAATCTAAAATAATATGAAATAAGCATGGAACTGCCAGAAGTAATCGGTTCAAACCGATGGTGAAAAATACGTAGATGCCGAACATGGCCTGAGAGTAAGGACACCTGTCGTTGGTGATTAAGAACTTGCTTAATCAGGAACGATAGTGGTGCCAATTGATAACAAGAGTCCATGATAACAAAGGAGTGCGAACTGCAGCAATACGAGTATCAAAAATATGTCTCGCCAAAATGCCTAACATAATCAGATGAAGAAATCAACAACAAGGATAAATGTTGAAGTCTCTGTCGCAGCTTTTCAACTTCAACACTCCCTCTTAGCAAGAGAGACTTTTAGAGAAATTCACTTAGACAAATGCACTCAGCTGCAAAATAGTCAATGTCAATAAACAATCTCAATATATTTCAAATATTAGTTATTTCCATACAACGAAATTCACCATAGATAATCCTAGAGGGTGAAAATAGAAAATAACAGAAACATTCATCATAGCTTCTCCTAGAGGGTGAATGCAAAACACAAAATGTAATCAGCAAAATTTTTTCATCATAACCACTAATAGCGGATGAATTTAGAATCACAAAAATGAGTCATGGGATCACACACATGACTTCCACCATGGCTACTCCTAGAGGGTGGATCAAGGGCTTCACCTCAAACTTCTCCCAGAGAAGAATGCAATATCACCTTGCCTACTCGTAGAGGGTGATTCCACCATACCTACTCGTAGAGGGTTGATCAAGGGCTTACAGCTCAAACTTCTCCCAGACAGAAGGTGGAACAAGGGCTTTCACCTCAAACTTCTCCCAGAGAAGAATGCATATAAGCAAAGGAACACTTAGGTTGAGACACTTCCTCAGCAAGAGCATCATTCTCCACTAAGCCAAGCTTTTCTCGAAAAAAACAAAACTTCACTCTCGGAAATGGTTTGGTGAGAATGTCCGCAGTCTGCTCTTCTGTAGAGATATATTTTAGTTCAACTGCATTTCTTTGAACCATATCTCTCAAGTAATGAAATTTGATCTCTACGTGTTTGGACCTGTTGTGAAACACTGGATTGACCGAAAGCTTTACACAGCTTTGGTTATCACACATAATCATTGTAGACTCAAGAGGCTGTCCGAACAACCTTGCAAGTAATTTACGAAGCCATACAGCTTCTTTCGCAGCCATAAAAGCTGCAACATATTCTGCTTCAATTGTGCTTTGAGCCACACAAGACTATTTCCTGCTGCACCAGGAAACCATGCAGAACCAAGGCTGAAACAAGTACCTGAGGTGCTCTTTCTATCAGATACACAACCCGCCCAATCAGAATCAGAGAACCCCTGTAATTTTAGCTCAATGCAAGAAGAGTATTTTAGCTTATATCCAATTGTACCAGACAAGAATGGCAAACTCTCACTCGCCAAAACTCGCCAAGCCCTGAAAAAGATTACTCGGGAAAACTCGGCCAGTTTTTGGAAAAACTCGGGAACTTAAAAATAGCATAAAATTTAATTAAAAATGCATTTTTTTTGCAAAATTCTATGAGAAGATGCATCCAATGAGTTAATTAATGAGAAAACAAAAGAAACAAGCTAAGTTTAGATATATGTAAATGCAAAGTGGGTACAAAATCGCATTCTCATGTGGAATGCTGATGACTCGAAGCAAAATAGTAAAGTTATACATCATTACAAATTACAATTTGAATTACATCTTCCTCTTCCCAAGTCTATGACCAAATAAGGGACTGGGAGAGGAACTAGAAGTAGTGGGCCTAGTCCTAGAAGTAGAATCCTGCACTGAGCGTGACTGTGCCTCCTCGCTCGGTATCCCTCCTGATGTATCTCCTACCTCTGGCACTGGCACTGGTAATGACTCCTCGCCTGAATCCTCATCCTCCTCCGCATCCTCCTCAATGTCATCCAATGTGAAATCAAATGCACCCCCTCCCCCTCCATAGCCTGCCTCTCCAAATCAGTGATGTCATCCTCTGTAAACAATGGAGGCTGCTCCTGTGCCATCCAATCAGAGTAAAGATCTATATCGTCCAAATCAATTGGACCAGCTGGTTCTTCCGTTGCCCTCTTCATGCGCAACTTAAGATTGTATTGCACATAGACAAGGTCATTGAGGCGTTTTTGAGCTAACTTGTTTCTCTTCTTTGTGTGGATGGACTCAAATAAGCTCCAATTGCGCTCACAATGGGATGAGCTACAAGGCTGACATAAGATTCTGAGAGTGAATTTCTTTAGATATGGAGTATTCCCACCCCAACTTTGCCACCAAGCCTCTGCAAATTAAAATATTGAGAAGTTAGAAAGAAAAGGGACAAGGAAAACATAATTTATCAAATGGCAAAATTGCAAATGTTCTACTTTTACCTGGGGTTTGAGTGCCTCTTGCTCTCTTTGCCAACTCTGAAGAGAACAATTTACCCTTTGATTCCACATAGATTTGTTGTTCGGTCACAATATGGTCTCTCTCAGCAACATCAGGTATCATCCTCTGAATGCATGTAGAGAGGCCCTCCATGACCTCACCATTAGGATCTGAAAAGGAATCATCACATCTAAAACAAAAACAAAGTGAAACCAAGTCTTAGTACACAACCTACAAAAACAAAGTGAAATCAAGTCTTAGTAAAATTTGAAGAAGAATCTCAATCACCGTACCTAAAACGAGGGTTGAGGAAGTATCCTGCTGCATGAATGGGTTGGTGGAGCTGATTGTTCCACCTCCTATCAACAATCTCCCAAATGGGGTCATAACTGAGTCTATCCCCCTTGTAGTGATTTTTGATAGACTCTTTGGCCTATCCATGGCCTCATACAGAGACCCCATTGGGGTTTGGTCCCCATCAACTATGTGCAAAACTCTCACCAAGGGCTCAGATACCTGCAATTGAAATTTTAAAAATACAAATTAGTTTACAACAAGATTAATTAATAATGAGAGACGAATCAAGAATAATTAAAAATTAAAGTTTTGATTCTTGAAGTTACCTTCACAATCTCTTTAGCCTTTGCCCAAAAAGGTTGATCAAAGACAATGCGCGCAACAAATTGTCCTTCAAGCTTCTTTGAATAAGGTGATTGAATCCATGGTGGACTCACAAACATTTGTTTCAAAGAATTCAAGCCCTCAAGAATACTTTGCAACGTCAAGAAAACTGTTGCAAATCTTGTGGCTGTGGGTCTCACTAAATTTTTCCCTTTGCTGAATTGTCTCATCAAATTTAGAACCCAAGGGTGATTGTAGATATACTTTGTTATCCGCCTTGTATCTTCCACAATTGGAGTCACCCAATCAAGTTTTCCTATGTCCTCCAAAAGAAGGTCAAGGACGTGCTATGCAAGGTGTCCAAAAAAGAGTGGGGTGCTTGTCTTGGAGGATTCTACCTGACATATTAGTATCAATGCAATAATTAGTTTCCAATTTCCATATTTTACCTAAAAATTAAATTAAAAATCACTTATTAATATTTAAATTAAAAATTTTAATGATAATCATGTGCAACATAAATATTAAAATAAAAAATTACCTGCTGCCACATATGCTGCTGCATTATCTGTGATGATTTGCACCACATTCTCTAGTCCCACCTCCATGACAACATTCTCCAACATTAAAGCCAGAGTTTGTGCATTTTTTACTTTGTTGGAGGCATCAACCGATTTCCAAAATACAACATCATCCTTACAAGCAACCAAAAAATTAATGATGGTTCGGTTTTTTCCATCTGTCCACCCATCAGAAAGAATGGTGCAGCCATACTTCACTCTTTTTTTTGCTCGTCCACCACTAGTTTTGCCCTATCAACAACATTTAGAAGCAACCTACAAAATCAAAGTCAAATCAAGTCTTAGTACTCAATTTTGATTTAATAAACAAGAAATAACAATTAAAATTTCAAAATGAAATCAAGTGGATTCCGATTATTTACTTACTTCCCACTCAAATCCCTGCGAGAAGGGGTCTTGTACCCTTTTCCCAAAATTGTCATTGCGGTCACCAAATTGAGCCAATAGGGGCTCTCAATCACACTCCATGGGATATTGTTGAAAAACCAAAAATCAACACATGCAATATCAGTTTCGTCATGTGCCTCCTTGTTCCATCCAGTGGCCTCTAATGATGGTTGTGCACCAGGTGTATTCCTGTGCACAAAAAAATTGTCTATCCTTGATGTTGATGGTGCCAGTGGCACTCTACTAGAGGAAACAAAAGCGGTAAAAGAGGCCCTATTTTTGCGGATGCGTGGGCCACGAAAAGAGCCCACTATGCTCTCAAGTGCTTCTTCCTCAATGTCTATAGGAACACCTTGAGTTTCAGCTATGACTGCCCTCACAGCTAATTTTTCCCTCTCCCTTTGTAATTTTTTCTTTTCCCCGGCTGCAAGTAGGGCATTAACAAATCTTTTTATCTCTTTTGTAGTTTTTTTGCATGGATTTGTATCATGCTTGCCAATGCCTACAAGATGGTATTTGAGGCGGTTTATGTCTCCAGAAATTACTTTCTCACACCTTATGTAAATTATTTTCTCTGCTCATTGGGTGCTTCATAGGCATATCTCCATGCTTTATCTCTAGCATTTGTAGGCCGAGTGCTTATAAATCCAGAAGGGCATGGTGTTAGTGGCCACACTTACCCTAAATCTGCCATGCTGATTTAATGGTTAATTGCTGCCCTACACATAGAAATTCAAAACATAAAATAAATTAATAAATATTTTAGAAAATAAATTAAACAAAGTTAGAAAATAGAAAGTTAGAAACTATCTAAATTAGTTACAATCTTTTTAGACATCATTCAAAGTTGAAAAAAGCAAAAACAAACTGGTAGGGTTTGATATTTAAAAAAAAAGATATTTTTAAAAAAAAAATTGATAGATTCATTATTTCTTAAAAATTTGTCCAAAACAGTGCTGAATCTTGTTCTAACGATTCATTTAGATTCAACAAAAACAAAATAGAATGTTTGAAAAAAAATAAAAACAATCTCAACAACCCTACCTGGAAATGTGTTTTTTCTTCAAAAAAGGTTGAAATCTGCCTTCAATCCATTCAAATACGCCTTACAATGGCTTGGAAACTCAATTCAACTCTTCCCTAGTCGCCAATGAGACAACAAAAACCAAATGAAATAATAAAATGACGTTTTTTTGACTTGCGGCTGTATATGACAAACGCGGGCGAGTTTTTTTTAAAAACTCGTCAAGTTTTAGTAATAATCGGCGAGTTTTTTAAAAACTCGTGGGCTGGAAAATGGCGAGTACTTAGCCGAGTTAATCACCGAGCTGGAAAACTCGGCGATTAATCGGCGAGTTTGCCATCTTTGGTACCAGGAACATATTTGAATATGTGTTTGGCTGCCACAAGGTGGATTTGCCTTGGTTTTCACATGAACTGACTTAGTGTATTGACTGCATAACATATATCAGGGCTTGTGTTAACCAAATACATTAAAGAATCAATGAGTTGCCTATAAATAGTAGGATCAACCAAATCTGAATTAACTGAATCATCATGAAACTTTTTCAGATTTACTTCAATAGGAGTCACCATGGATTTGTAGTCTAACATGCCAAATCTCTTTAAAATATCAATACCATACCTTCCTTGACTTAAAATGATATCACTTGAGTTTTGCCATACCTCAAGGCCAAGAAAATAATGCAGCATACCAAGGTCTTTCATTTCAAATTTTGAAGTTAGATCCTTCTTGCAATGTGATGATGAGATCATCATTACCTATGAGAAATAAATCATCTACATACAAGACTAAAATCAGAATTTTATCATTATGAACTTTGAAGTATAAATTATGATCAACATCATTCTTTTGAAAGTTTAAGCTCAAAAGATACTCATCAATTCTTTCATACCAAGCACGAGAAGCTTGTTTGAGTCTATACAATGCCTTTTTCAGCCTACACACATGAGACTCTTTGTTATGGATGATGAATCCTTTTGGCTGCTCTAAATAAACTTCCTCTTCAATGACTCCATTTAAGAATGCTGTTTTCACATCCATTTGGTGAAGTTTCTAGTCTCTTACTGCAACAATGGTTTTGATGGAGGTGTAGCGAGCCACCGGTGCAAAGGTTTCATCATAGTCTAGGCCTTCCTTTTGGGAAAAGCCTCTAGCTATATATCTAGCCTTGTACTTGTCTAGACTTCCATCGACTGCATGTTTGATCTTGAATAACCATTTAGATGAAACAATTGACTTGCCTTTTGGTCTAGGGACAATGTCCCATACATCATTTTTCATGATGAACTGGTATTCTTCCATCATGGCATCTTTCCACACTTGATGTTTGGAAGCTTCCTCAACATTAGTAGGTTTAGAAGCAATTATGTGACTCATTAATGCAACGTAACCAGCAAACTTATGAGGCCATTTGGTTTCTCTAAAGGTCCCTCCAGGGGCTGCAAAAGGTTCAGCTTCTTCCACAATGTTCCTAGCCCATAATGGTCTTTTCTTATTGGATGAAGAAGAGATGGTACCTGTGGAAACAATTGGATCAGGTTGAGTAGTAGGATCTTCTGAATCTTCATTCTCCCTCTAAATCTCTGAAGGAGGATCCGGATCAGCCATGACAAGATCTTGTGAGTGCCCAAGATCCTCTTCATCATTTACAATGTTAGATTCTTTGAGGGACTTGCAAGCTACATCTTCATCAAAATGACATCCCTACTGATTTCAATTTGCTTTTGACCAGGCACATAAATTCCGAAAGCTTTGGAAGAGTTACTATATCCAACAAAAATCCCTTTCTTACCTGAAAGTTCTAACTTGGATCTTTTCTCTTTTGGAATATGGATGAAGACTGGGCATCCAAAAATTCTGAAGTAACTAATGTCTGGTTTTGATTCTGAGAAAGCTTCTTCAGGAGACATGTTGCCAAGAATCTGAGGGCTGTGATTTTGAATGTGGACAGCTGTTCTACACGCTTCAGCCCATAAGAAGGTAGGAAGACTCTGGTCATGGATCATAGCTTTTGCTGCCTCAACAACAGTCCTATTCTTTCTTTCAGCCACACCATTTTGTTGGGCGTTGTAGGGAACACATAGCTCCCTCTTAATCCTAGCTTCAACACAAAAGGTACGAAAAAAATCCCGGACACAAATTCTCCACCATTATCAGATCTCAAGATCTTGATTCTTTTGTCAAATATTTTCAACCAAGGCTTTGAATGCTTTAAAATGGGACAACACTTCATCTGATTCTCTAGACTTAAGAAAGTAGATTCAACACTTACGAGAGAAGTCATCAATAATTTTTGTAATATAATACCAGTAACCACTAAGAGAAGCAACAGACATAGGCCACATAAATCTGAATGAATTAATTCTAGAATTTCTTTAGCTCTAGATTCACTATTATGAAAAGTGCTCTTAGTGTTCTTACCTAGAGTGTATACCTTGCGAATTCCTTCATGGTCTTGGTTCAGCTTTGGGAGACCAATGATAGCTTTATCCATAGAGGCTAAGGTTCTGAAATTTAAATGTCCAAACCTCTTGTGCCAAAGAATATTAAGATTTGAAGAAAAATGAGCAAGAGCTTGAATTGGACGGGTTGAAAGCTTGTAGAGACTATCATGACAAGCTCCAATCTCACGGGCTGAAAGAAAATTTGAGTTCTTCCATGCAAGGACTTTACCATCAACAAAAGAAACATGATATCCTTTCTCTTTTAGAGCTGAAATGGAAATCAGATTTCTTTTTATGCCAAGCACAAAGAGAACATCACTCAAGTGAAGAGAAATGCCTAAATCTAGTTGAAAAAAGTGGAACTAGCTCCCTTAATTGAATAGCTAGCATCATCTCCATTGATAACTTGAAGATGTGAGTCCTTTTCCTTCAAGTTGAAAAGATGATCACGGTAACCGGTGATGTGACGTGAAGCTCCAATGTCAATCAGCCAGGTATCACTGTTTGTGGGAATGTTGCTAGACAGAGCAGAGATAAAACAAAATCCTTTAGGGTCATCGCATGAGTCCTTTTTAGGAGAAGAGAACTCAACAAGAGCAGCAAAGGCTTGAGGCTTTGGCCTTAAGGTGCAATCTCTAGCATAGTGACCAAACTTGTCACATCTAAAGCATTGAACTTTGGAAATATCATTTTTCTTTCTTTTGAGAGTAGGAGCTGAATATGGACCTTTATCCCCGAATCTCTCGAAATACCCTTTCTTCCCTTTTCCTTTAGAGGTGTGGGCAGCGAGCACTTGGTCATCTTCATGATGATTTTTGCGACCATTTCCTCTAGCTTCAAGTCTGCATTCTTCTTGAATGCAATCAGCTCTCAATTTGTCAAATTTTGGGAGGTCATCTCTTCCACTGATGCCTTGAATAAATGATTCCCAAGAGTGGGGAAGTCCATTCATGGCAAGCATAACTAAGTCCTTGTCTGGGATAGAATCACCAATTGCACTTAGCTGATCCTTAAACTCTGAGATCTTTATAAAGTATGATACTATAGATTCTCCTTGAGCCATCTTAATGTGAAGAATCTGACGTCTCAATGCTAAGGCCTTGCTGGTGTTATTGAATTCATATAAATCTTTTAAAGTTTGAAACATCTCATTTGCTAAAGGCAATTTGGAAATAATGGGTAACTAAATGATCCTTCACAGAATCAATCAAAATTTTCTTAGCCATGACTCTATTCTTCTTCCACAATAATTTCTTAGCATCATCGGAAGGTTCTTTGGGATCAGAATTTACATTATCAAGAAGGTCATTCTCCTCAAGTGCAATTAGAATCCTAAACTTCCAAGAAGAGAAGTTAGAAGAACTGTCAAGTCCATCTTCTACTTTCAAGCTATTAACCATTGTCACATGCTGAGAACAAAACAAAAACAACTAACACGAATGACAAGATGCTTCTGGTTCTAGATCGAGACACTCAGACCCATTCTGATACCATGTTAGAAATGAACCAAAAAATAATAGGATGAAAGAGAGCATAAAACAAAACTGATCAAAAGCAGAAAACACAAGCCTTTATCCTGGGAAAAACTCTCCTCACCAAGGGAAACAACCCAGCCCACCAAAAATAGTATCACCTTTATTGAGATGCAATACTTAATACAAATTTGTCCTCATTGACGTCACAGCTTGATAGTCAATAATGCATATAATGTTTGCTCAAAGAGATACTCAAAATGATCATGAACAAATGATACAGAACAACTGAAACAAAGCACTATGTGACTAAAGAGGCTGCAGATGATGTAGCTCACTCACTGAGCATAATGATGTCCACACTGATACTGATGTATGTCACTGTTATGATATGCTTCGTAGGGAATGAAAAATACTGAAAAGAATCAATACACATCACTTTGTGTGTGCTGCTGTGTATGCGCACTGAAAATATACATCACAAAAGACTTACGATTAAACGTAAGCAGCGCCTAGGAAGGTGACGCTTCACCTTACTTGGCGTTCCACCAAGTAAGGGTCAAGCGCCATCGCCCTTGGGCGTTACATGAGAGATGGCGCCGAGAATATCAAAACAGGCACCATAAAGTGTATTAAGTGCCAACATACACATTGCCGATAAAAGTTGGCAATCATAAAATAATATGAAATAAGCATGGAACTGCCAAAAGTAATCGGTTCAAACTGATAGTGAAAAATATGAACATGTCGAACATGGCCCGAGAGTAAGGACACCTGTTGTTGGTGATTAAGCACTTGCTTAATCACCAACGATAGTGGTGCCAATTGATAACAGGAGTCCATGATAACAAAGGAGTGCGAACTTTTAGCAATATGAGTATCAAAAATATGTCTTGCCAAAATGCCTAACATAACCAGATGAAGAAATCAACAGCAAGGATAAATGTTGAAGTCTCTGTTGCAGCTATTCAACTTCAACACATCCAATCTACCACTCAGTTATGATGGGGAGATATTGGCATATAAGGAGAGCAAGTAGCTGAGTGGTCCCTTCAAGGTCAATAGGAGGCCAATATGGCAGATATACTTCCATGCCCCTTAGGAGGCCTATGGCGGAAATGTTTTTGTGCCCAATTGAGCCTGATATGGTGGATGTATCTTCATGCCCTTAGGAGGTCAATTCGCCGGTTATACTTCCGTGCCTAATTGAGGCCTAAATGGCGAATGTATCTCCGTACCCTTAGGAGGTCAAATATGGCAGATATACTTCCGTGCCCAATTGAGGCCAATATGGTGGTTGTATCTCTGGGCTTCTTAGGAGGCTTAATGGCAGATGTAATTCTGTGCCCCTGAACTTGATGAATAGGCTCAATGTGCCTTGTATGATCTTCCGTGGGCTTCATAACATGAATGAGTCAGTGAATGAAGCCTCAAAGGAATTTTACATATACTATCTGATTATAATGACCTGTAACTTAACTATATGTTTATCTTGGATAATTAATCTTATTGCAGGATTCTAAATCAAGAGAAGTTAAATTCACTTTCTCGAGCACAATCCCAACCCTAGTTGGGAATTTTTCAATTTTAGGATAATTCGAGCAAAGTCCCAACAGGGGACATTACAAACTTGTAGAGTTAACTTCCAAAATGGCTTTTATATGGCGGTTCTGTGGAGAAGGGCTGAGAGTTTGCAGCATGGGCTTGAGAAACTTTAGGAACTATTTTGGGCTGAATGGGGAGTTGGAAGTGATTGGATTTTGTTTCTCTTTGTTGAAAATATTTATGTGAAATTAATCAAAATTCTGAAAATGGTTGTTGCAGAGCAGAAAATTTTAAAAACCGTAGGATCATCTTTTCTGTAAGAACTTCAACATTTTGTAAGAAGTGCCTGCTGCTAAACTGCAGTATACTGGCTTTATGGAATCACTAGGTAAGTTTTAATGGTGACATGCAACAGTCATTTCCTGCCATGATAACTCATGAAACAGGCAAGTGTTTATGATTGTTTTCTTCAAGGAATATTTCGTTGAAGAAACTATATATCATGTTTAGACATTCACAGCCTCTAACTTTTGTTTATTACATTTGGGGACTAACGATAGCAGATTTCCACAATCCATAGCAACGGTCTTAGAATGTTTCTGCAATAAGATTGTGTGCATGTTTTTAACCATCAACGTTTCGGATCATACTCCATGATCTATCATCAGGATGTGAGAATTCAAGGATGCAAATGTAAGTTGTTTTCATCTAATATTTCATTGCAATGTAAGTTGCTTTCATCCTATTTTTCCTTAAGGGATCTGTGATCCTTACAATGAATCGGCTTGTTTTTCAGTAGTTGCAGGAAATTGCTTGTAAAGAATGCTCCTTCCATTTGAAAAGATTGAGCATGTTATACATTGTTTTTAAGAATGTAGAGAAGGTATAATCGTTTCCAAGTGATTGGAGATTTCCAAATTATAGTGGTCTGCCGTTTGCCTATGATTGTTCAGTTTGTCACTTGAAGAACCTTTTTTTATACTATGCTTCTTTTAATTTAGAGTAGAGGTTCTGTTATTGAATTCAGTTTCCTTAACAAAAGGAAAGTTTTCTAGTTCAGGTGGTTACTCCTGTTTTTCTATGTTGTGTTCATGTGTCATCCACCCAGAATTGCATTGTTTGCTTTGAATGTTATGTCTGAAATTGCTTGAAAAGAGTGATCTAATTTGCCCAAGCAGCTTGAGTTTCTATCATTGTTGAAAATCTTATTACTTAGCAATAACACTTTTGGCCCAAAAATTTTAAAAATTCGGGAAAAACTAGGCAATAATTCTGCAAATTTATTGAACATTTGAAAATATATAATTTCTTAAAATATTGTTTAAAAACACACATATACGCTGAATTTGTAGAACATATCACTAATTGCCATCATATATATATCAAACTCTATATATATCAAAGTTTGAGTTAAATACATATCATAGACAAAAAAAAAAGTGCAATCTCTGAATAAATCTGAGTTCAATACATATCGTACACCATGAAACAACTACAACCTTTGAATACTAATAAGTTCATGTGCTTTGCTTGTGCTTTCACATTTTGCATGTGTGGACTCACCCTGAATCTTGCAATAAAAACCCATTGATTTTTCAAACAAAAAAATTGTTTAACTTGAAAATTTAAATGACTTTCAAAATTCTCAAAGCAAATACAATTTGTAGGTCACACAATACCTTAAGTTCGTTTTAATCCCTGTGAAAACAGTTGTCTCAAGTTGCCATCTTGCCCTAGGTTGCTCATCAGGAAAACCACCTCTATCACACCTCGTAGTTCGTTATCTCATCTCGGTGTGAATTCGAATAATTCAATGAAATAGATCTATCTGCAGGGGAATCTTGCCTTTCTCTGGCTCTGATTTATTCTGGGCTCGACTGGAATACATGATTGGTTGAGGTGGATCTATTAGGTCAATGGTTAAGTCGACACATCTCCAGTCCAATTCTCGCTCAATTGAAACCGATCATGCATGAAATCACATGGATTAGACGTGCATCAGTCAGTTAGAATGAATGGAGAACCAAACATGGATGCATCCATGGTATGGTTTGGTAAGCTCAATATTGCATCAAAAAATGGATGAAAAAATTTAGGTTTTTGCATTTTACCTTTTTAGTTTCTGTTCTGCCGTTTTTAAAATGATTTGTGGTGATTTTTTGTGATACTTTGGGTGCCGAGTTTTTTGTTTAAATCGGCCGAGTTAATTGGCGAGAAATATTGGTATGCAAGTACTTGCCATTTCACCGAGTTTTCAAAAAGTTTTTCAACTATGGTTTTTATTATACATCCTTCACTAATAAGATCTTTTTACAATCCCAAGATATAGGAGGAATAGTGTCAAAGCATTGGAATATTTTGAAGTGCTGCATCATTTGCCAAAAGTTGCTCTGCAAGTCACTCAAAGAACCTTGAACATTCTGTTCTCTTTTCTACTTCATCAAGTAGAGTTGGTATTTATTGAATCCAACAAAAAGAAGTTTCGAGGCGATGAACTAATTTTATATATATTGTGTATTCTGTGACTGTCAACCAGTAAAATAAAATGAAAATATTTTCAATTTATAATGATCTGTAAAAACTTGAAAGCTCATAGGTATTATTGCTGATGTTTGAGGAACAATATGATATTTTTAACGTAGTTTTTTTTTGGTTTGAAATATAGTTTTGCTCGCAGCCTTGGAGAAAAGGGAAGAAACTTGCACTCTTTGTCAACCAAGGGAATGAGAACAATTTGTCAAGTAATCCCTTTTCTTGAAAGCTGATTCAAGTTTGCATCAGTAAGCGGCATTACATCTTTTGATTTATTCAGGATTATCTCATCTTAGTTTTAACGAGTCAAAACTTATAACACGTGGGAAGGTCGCTTCAAACCAAAACAATGGAGGTGTGAGAGTAGCAGGCAAAGCCAACATTTGAACTAGGTCAACTTCACGCTCAAAATGGCTTAATACCCCTGCAATTCAATGTGAAGTTGAAGATGCGTTTGTGTGCAAGAACATTAGTGGGGGATTTTAGATATTTTTATAGGCTGGGGAGAAGTTTGAGCTTTTGGCTTGCGGGTGGAAGGTAAGCATTAATCCCCAAATTGCTTGTTACAGGAAGGAGTTAAATATTAATCTCCTATTTTGTTTTCTGAAAGAGGGTGCATAATTTAAACTTGAACACATTATGGTGTTGGTTGTGAAGTATAGCGAAGGTAAGGTGAATTTCAGTGCAAGAAACATCAAGAGGAAATGCTGAAGGGTCAGCTGCATAAGATTTGCCGACACAAGATTTCTAGCAGGGGAGTAAAAATTAATCAGAAATGTGGTCAGTGCATGGATGGTAATCACATGGCTGGAAGCTAATGCACAAAAGGTTGAAGATCCCAAAAGTTAAACATCTGCCTGAAACAGTAGAGATAATGCTTTCCCCAAGATGTGATGAGTAGTCTAACCTGGCTTATGTGGGGCACAGGCTAAGCTCCCTACAAAACGTACCAAAGACCAAAAAAAAATGTAAATTTTTTTTTTTAGATTTGCAAAAATACAGTGATTTTTTTGCAATTTTTTTTGTGGTTTTCGACCACAAAATATGCAGATCATGAAGAATAAATGCTGAAAATTTTGCAAAAATCTGTTAGTATTTTTTGGTTTTTGAAATTTGATCAATAGTACATTTTGTAGGGAGCTTAGCTGGGTCCCTTATGTAGCAGGACAACTTGTAACAAGAGCTTGAAGATGGGTCCTTAGCCAAGTACTACAAGACCAACGTCACCTTATGTTCCAAGTACAATTCCAGTTCACAAGCTCAGAGAGTTGGAAGTACTGTACGAGCAAGGCACGGTTAAGAGGGCATACAATATATCAAAGTAAATCCACGAGTGTAGAAACTCTTATCCTGATTTCTAATATTTTATAACAACATAAACAATTTAGTAAAGTAACACAATAAATAAAATTACATGTGAGAATAATAAATATGCTATTTATCCTTATGTTCCAAGTACAATTCCAGTTCACAAGCTCAGAGAGTTGGAAGTACTGTACGAGCGAGGTTAACTAGAAGAATGAGATATGAAGGAGATACCACAGTTAAGAGGGCACAAAATATATCAAAGAATCCATGAGTGTAGAAACAATTTAGTGAAGTAACACAATAAATAAAATTACATGTGAGAATAATAAATATTCTATTAATATCTTCATAAATAAATATTTGAATTGTTACATAAGTTTGAATGGTCTTTAGAAATTGGCATTTGAGTCCTATAATTAATGGAAAAGGCCACTTAAGCAAATGGGTTTTTGGAGGAAAAGTCACTATGTACTCTTTGCCCTCGTGAGGAAGCATCTAAGGCATACTTTGTATTCTTGATTGGACATCATTGTTTGTTCCTTTCTTTGATACACAATACAAGGGCCTTGTGCTATTGGACATACATTTTTAGCCCCTTTCTCCAATGCTCAAGGCCTTGTGGTATTGGACATTGTCTGCCTTTCTTTAGTGCTCATCATAGCGTCTAGAAAACAAATGCATTGTCGAGGTGATTGAGAGTAACCATTAAGTCTTTTTATAACAAATTTTTATTATATTATTCTTGTCAATGAGACAAAAAAATATTTATTGATCCTATTTGTTATAAAGGCCAAAGTTCATATCCTTGTATTTATTATCACTTGGAGTAAGTTTCAAAATAGTTTTCTTCATAATGTAGTTGTTGCCCTTAAGAGCGTGGGGTTTTGCTATGTCATAATTCACAACCAGCAAATTTAATCAAATAAACGGTGAATGTTTAAACAATTTACAAACATTTAATTTTTCTCAAGCATCATTGAAATCCTTAAGTACTTTTTCTCTTTAGTTTGCCTTTTTGGTTTGGGGAAATGTCTTGTTTTGAATTTATTAGCAATGCTTTTGGTTGTATTTTAAAGGAAAATGCCACTATAATAAACTATGGTCATATTACTTTGGTGCACATTCTTGTGGATGTTGGCACCTTTAAGAATTTGATTATAGATTGTCTTGTTTGTTTGGGCCATATTATGGACTCAAACACTCAAGTACAAGGGTCTACACTTTCCCTTTAGGAGATATTGTGCTACTGGTCGTTTGGCTAGAGATCACTTGAGATCTCATCATAAGAAATTTGAGGCGTCCAAGTGAAAAGTGCCTATCGTGAGCATCTTATTAATGGACATTTCTGTTGATTCAAAGGATAAGATTTGGAGGATGACTTGGCCTTGGGGGTTGTTGCAACTTTAGTGATGCTTGACAAGTCCTCTTTGTGCCCTATTTTGACCAACTTTCTTATGGTTTCATTGGAATTGAGAATAAATTCTATGGTGGATGATTTGACGAAAAGTTGTTTGCACCTCTCTATTTTCATATCGGATTTGTTGAGGCTAGCCTTCATACCCCTTGTTTCAAGCCTTCAGAGAATGATGTTTCATGGAAGGTTGTTCAAAAGAGGTAGAGAGGTATTCCAAAACATTCTTGCGCTTCCTACACCCAGGTCATGGGTGCTCAAGGCTATAGGAAGGGACTAGGACTAGGGGTGGTGTACTTGTCCATCCTTGGGTTTTGTGTTGTTTTGCTTAGTGTTAGTTTGACTATGTAAATGTTGTTTTGCTTAGTGTTAGTTTGTTGTAGTAGTCAACAACCTTTTTGACTATGTAAATGTTGTTTAGCTTTTAGCTAGAAGTCCTATATTGTTAAAGGTTATGGGGCCCTTTAAAAACAATCTATTTAATTTTACTTCATTAATAAAATATATTTGTATTATCTATATTATTTTTCCATATTTTTTGGATTCAATTTTTAATATACAACTAAGTTCAATAGTCATATTGTTCCAATCAATTAAATTTACAAATATATTTCTCAAGAAAATTATGAACTCTATATGATTGATGAGGTTTTTCAAAAATTTCAATGAAAATTGAAATGGAGCATAATCCTTATGAGCAAATTTAGCATGTTTTTTGAGTTTCAAAGAACTTTTAGGTTGATTTTAAATGTACAATTAAATTGCTTAGCATCTATTCAATCATTATATTGTATTTTCCATTTTCATATTACATTTTATTTTATTAATTATTTATTCAATTTCTAATAAATTCTCAGTATAGAAGGTGACATCTTAAACCTTGTTTTATACAATTATATCTATAATTGAATATTCCTCAATGTTGGAGGGTTTCAACAAATCAACATTTTTAATGTTTATCTAATTGTTTTGTCCATTAAATTTGGGCAATAATCAATACAAAAACTAGACGTGTTATCTAATTCACCAAAAAATAGTTTATGATGCCATTTCGATACCAAGTTTTCAAAGTTATGTAAATTAAATATTCTTTTGGTTAATTTGTTAAAAAATGAGCCATTCTAGTTGAATCACAACTAAGATGAATTCACGTCCTTTGTGGATATATATATATATATATATATATATATATATATATATATATATATATATATATATATATATATATATATATATATATATATATATATATATATAATATCTTAGGTTAGATTTTTTAATTAGAAAATAAATATTTCATTGTCCAATATTAGCCTCTCATGCAATAAATGGATCCATTACATTCTAATTATTAGGAATCAAAATAATTATTTAAATGTGCAATTGATTTTTTTTTAACTAATCCTTTTTTGCTAATTAATTCGATTATGTTTAAATAAGGTTAAGAGGTATAAATTCAATGATCAATTTTAAGAGGTTTTTTTTTATTTTTTATATAGCACATAACATGCATTTTATAAGAACATAAACAAGTTTAAGTTTTTCAAAATCATGAAAAAAAACAATTCTTTTAAACAAGTATGAAATAACTTGATTAAAATTTATATCTAATTTCTTATATAAAAACTTCAATAACTACAAGAAGTATGATGACAAGTATGGACATAAATCAATAATGTTTTGAACTTATTAAATGCCTTGTCACATAGAAGTCCATTTGTAATAATGATTTGAATAAAAATAGCTAAAGGTATCAAATTTAGAATAGCTTGTAACACGACAATAAAATTATAAATAATTTATATGGAAAAAAAAATATTTTTTAAATAGTTGGTATTTTATTCTAAAAAATCTATTTTTATTAAAAACATATGTATCTTATAAGATCTATTATATAAGAAAATCAAGATCACATGGTTTATATTAAGATTTACAAGTGTCATAAATACATAAGGGGTTCTTTATATTGAAAATTGTGAATCTATAATCCTCATATATTGTTAGTATATAAATATAATTATTCATCTTAATATATATGCATGACGTGGAAGAATGCTTGTGAAGATCACTTGACTAGTCATGACTCCTATTCTTGGATTATGGTTCCTGTTAGGATGATGAGTCTTTTGAGGATGTTGGTTTTTATACAAATGTTGCAATAGTGAGACCCACCCTTATAACTCCATTGACTCTTATTGGTGAGTCCCAACAACCTTCTAGCATGTGTTGCAAAAGGTAAAGCTATTTTTTTTAGATTAAACTATATTTTGCCCAACAATAATGAAAACATAAAATGAAATATTGATTATCTTGAATGATTTTACATTGCTTTCCAAACGGTTTATAATGCCTCCAATTTTCTTCTATCAAACCAACTACCTCTTAAATGTGAATATCTCTCAAGAAACTATTAATTATTTATTAAATCTCATTTAATAAAACTTGATGTAAGATTCCAATATTCTCCCCTATATTACATTAATCTAAACAATGGGTGGAAGACTACAAGAGTTAATCACATCAACCCTTTCCAAGACTTTGATGAATTGCCTTCATCAATCCTCCCCACTCACCTAAGAAACACCAAATTTACTCCATTTAGAACATATAGACCTTTGCAAACTTTGAGAGCATATAAAGTGTTCCCAACCTCCTTGTATAGGGAAAGAAACTTTCCTCCAGAAGTGCACATCTCTTTCGAGTATGTCAAATCCCTTCTCAGTGCTACTTTTCTCTCCTTTGAGAGTCCACATTCCCCAAAGAGTGTTAAATATCTCTTCTAGTGCTATGAAACTATTATACAAAACCTCAACCAATGTAGATACAACAAGTGCACCCAAAAAAGGTCCAGCCCCTGTTGCTCCTTAAAGGGACATAAATAGAAAAATTGCTTCTAATGTAATGAATCATCCTTGAGCAAGAAATAGCTTGAGATGATTGATGTCCTCTCGCCTCCATTCCTCCAACCTCCAAACTAATATTTCTTTACATTCTATGCATTGGATTGCAAAAGCATGTAAGTTTTTGAAAGCTTCATTAGTCATAGCACATATAGCTTTCTGAACGCAAATATATGGTTCCATAATAAAATTAAACATGTTTATAAAAGTGTTAGGTTACATAAAAAGTACACCTCTTACAACAAAGTCAAATGAATTTAATCTAAACACTTGCTTTCTAGATTATCAATGCAAATAAGTTTTTACCTTGCAAAGTTCCTACGTGATTGTGAAATAAAAGAATTTATGTCCTTGCCAAAAATGAAGTTGGAAATTAATAGTTTTGGGACCTTGTATAAATGCTTGCCTTTCTAGAATACCTCCCAAAAAAAACTTTTGTGGTCTTAATTTTGGATTGTAAATTCCAAAATAAGATCTACTTTGAGATTATATATTTATAGGGAACACTGTTGGAACAAACTATTAAAACCTATTTAAGTGCCTCATTAAAACCTCAAATCACCTCAATGAGAACATGTCTAAATACTTGCATAAAATTTATTTTGATATAGATACCTCATGTTGCCTTGGATGAATTCACACCTTTATTTTATTGATTTATTACACCTCATTCCCCATCATTTGGCATTATGGAGATCATACCTTTCTTATATGCATCCTTTGTTTTTCAAATGTCTACTATTGTTTTCACAACACCCTATATAGGTCCAAAGTTGCTCTTGACTTCTCACTTTTTCATAATGCAATGCTTGACAATTGCATCTAACAAATAGAAATCACCATCAAATAGCTTGCAAATTGTTAGGCATAGTAACAATAGTTTTCCCCTATAGTGCTATATAGGCACAAAGATGGTTATGCTCAAGACTATTTATTTTTCTTCCATTCCTTGATTTGTGTAGCGTATGTTTGGAAATGACCAATTAGATTAGACATGATTGCAAACTTTTTGCTTGGATTGGCTAGGATTGAGTATGCCCAGGACATACTTCTACACAATAAATATCTTTACTTTAATGTAGCATAGATTCTTGTTGCTTGTACAAACTTCCATTCTCATCACAATGAATTCTATATCAGATTATAAGTGCTACTAACTCACAAGAACAAAACCATTGTATGCTTTGTTAGCATATTGAAAATGGTAGATCCATCAAATTTTAGATTATACCATATATTGAACAGTAATAATATAAACATAAATGTAATATTGATTTTTTCGGGATGATTTTACATTGCTTTTCAAATGGCTTATAAAGCCTTTTATTTTTCCTTATCAAATTGTCTTATTCACAAGAATAATTCCCAAGAAATTAATATCTAATCATTTATTAAATCTAATCTAATAATTTAATATTCCAACACTCTAGTTACTCAACTTGTTGTATCACTTGGTGGGAACTATGGTTAGTTCCTTTGGTTTGTTTGGTGGTGCACGACAGTTGTTTTTTTGGTCTCTCAATGCCCTATCTTTCTTTGCTTTTTGTATAAGGTTTTGGGTCCTTTCAAAACCTAATTTTACTTAATCAAAACTTGTTGTATCACTAGCTTTTGATTTTCTTTAGACTACTCATCTGATGGCTATATGACATTTGATTACTATGCCTAGATACTACATTATTTTTACCGTACCGTACATGGTTTCTTTGTAGAGGAATCCCCCTCACTTCTTATTTTGAGCACTTGGATGTCAATAGTTGTTCAAAGACATCACAAAGGTCCTTTGAAATCTATCGACCAATCTCATATTAGTGTGAAAGGTGTGAGATTGAATGGGTTTAGATCTAGTATTGTCTAGGTTGGATCTTGGAGAATCATGTAGTTTCTTACCTTTCGGTGGTTGTGTTTGACAACTTGGTTTTAGTTCCATTCTACTCTAATTGAATTTGATGGATTGTTTTGTTTGTCCAATATCTTATGGCACTTGTTTCTTCTCTTTGTTGGCTACTTCATTGTATAAGGGTTCAAGCCTTTTTAAAGAACATTTTTATCAAATATCATAAATATATATCCATACACATTTAAATCATGTGAATATTTAAAATTAGATACAATAATACTGTAATTTGACTCAACAAAAAAGTGAAAGATGGATCAAGATAATATATGTTTTGCTAGTACTTTACAATAGATAATAAATTTTATTTAATATTATGTCTTATAATATCTATTTTCTAAAAAATCAAGAACACAATTTAAATTAACTTTTGAAAATGTAAATTTTATTATATCTATTGCTTGATTTTGGTGAGTATTGCCACACAATTTTGTACCCATGCTTGGGGTATGATCCCCATGCAACCTTGTGAGACATTGAATTAGCACCTATGCGAATCTAATCTAACAACTTGCAGAGAAAAGAGGAAGAGGGATTCTAGGAAAATAAAGGGGAGGTGATGAATTGGATTGAAACTTTGTTTCTCTTTCCTATGATTGCACAAAACATCAATAAAGCCTCTCAAACTACACAAATCTCAACTCTAATCTATCCCCAAGACTCACATGTAGGCCAAAACTAATTAGGTACTAAAAATAAGGATAGTCTTCACAATACAACATCCATGAGCACAACATACAGAACGGAAACAAAATAGATGCATCCAAACATAAAGGTGAAGTAATACACACAAAACATGGATTTTTATTCATATAATGAAAATGAAAATTAAATTTATAGAGCATAAGCTCATGCAAAAGAACTAGTAGATAACAACCTAGAAAATATGTACATAAATTACCTTTATAGATCAAGAAAAACTCAGATTTATCATTTGAGTTCAAACCCCAAGCCAACTAGAGTTTGGCAACATAAGTTAAAAATGAATACATATTAGATTGAAATATTATCTCTACATGTACATATTGATCCATGAAGTTGATAGACAGACCCAAAAGATAGCATTCTTGCAGGCAAAAGGGACAACCCATACCCTGCAAGAAACCCTGCAACAAGATATGGCATGATTTGGGTCCTTGTCAAAGAACACACCTACAAATATTGAATAAGAATGGAGAGTTGCTAGGAAATGAATTCACCCCCCGCGTCCATGTTACGGTTCTTAAAAGTCAAATTAGGTTGCTGGAAACAAAAATGTTGATGCAAAAAATATGACAAATTATCAGCCCTCATACACCCGTAACATCACTACTTTATTCCTCACACTACTAAGCTCCATTTTTGGGGTGTGAACTTCCTTTCCTTTGCACACCCGCAAACATAAGAAAAACCATAAGTTAACACCATAGGGGTGCGAGACACTTTATATGTTTTGTTAAATGTTGGCCCTGCATAATTGCATCCATAAGAGAATAAACACAATATAATTGTGAGGAAGTGGGACAACCATAAAGGAAAAAGGTCGTGTGGGAAATTTGACCACTTAATAAAGGGCCGAGGAGAGATAACATGACATTTTAGCAACTAGCCTTCAGATAACATGACGTGTTAGCAACAATGCCAGAAAACACAATAGGTTGGCCCGTGTATGAAAAAGTTCATCCCATGATGAAGATGTGTCAGATTGACTATCTATGATGAGCTAATGGCAGAAAAAATAGCCAACAGTTAGCTACTATTTTTATAGCATGTTACTGTAAATGAGTTTTAGGATCTTATTAAAACCTATTTACCCTTAATCAAACACTTTTACAAGTTTAAAAAATAAAAAAAGGGGGTTATTTAATATTTATAAATAAGAGTCTATGATTCCTATATGCTTCTATTGTATAGATATTGTCATTCATCTTAACATATATTCATACACATTTATACAAAATAAATATTTTATGCTAGATAACATGCTATTCTAAGTCAACTAACCACAAAAGTGAATGGGGCCATGAAGTGACATGTGGTGAAAATGGTAATAATTTTGGATTAAAAAGGTGTATTGACATGGTGTGGTGCCTCACACATTTTTTTTAATCTTTTGCATGCTTTGGAGATTGAGTTTGGGGTCGATAGTTTATGTGTTGCACATTATATCTTATTAGGATAACCTATCGAATGCTATTTGTGTTGCAATTGATATATAAAGGCAAATATCCTTCATAGATGATTGTATGTAAAATGTATGACTATGTATGAGATATTTTGAAGTACAAAGGTGCGAATGTGCATAACAACATAGATGAAATCAATTACATATGTATGAACAAAGAATTGTAATCAACATTTCAGAGAATCTGCTTCTACTAAGGATAATTAGTATAATTCCGTGCAATCATTTGTATTGTACCTTGCCTTGAGGAAAGTGATATTAGTAATTTGCAAATCCTTGTATCTTTCCCCAAGGTTGTGCACCTTAGTTTGCAAGTCCACATTAGGAGAAATGAGTTCCTTGGCCTCTGGCCTAATACATTGTAATCAATTCTTGATATAGTGAGTGTAATTCACACCATGTTTCTTCCCACATTGGATTTTGCACATTAAAATGTTGGGTGTCATATGTGTTACTCTTTATGTTTTAGTTATTTACTTCTACACATAATAGAATGGAATGTTTAATAGTTGGTTAGGTTTAATACATGGTGTTTCACCTCCAACCTCTTAGTATCTAAAAGTGTTCAACATATTCTATTTGACCAACCTTTGACTAGGTCAAGGGATGAAGAGAATATTAAGAAGATAAAATTGTCTGAGAATGATAGTTGTTCATTTTGCATTGAATATCCTATTGCGATTAATCTAGATGATAAAGATATTGATACTAATAATGTTGATGCAAATAATATTGATTCTAATGATTCTGATGATATGTATGAAGTTATTGAAATCAATCATGAACTTTCTTCAAGATTTTTAAAGTGTTAATCCTAGCGCCTAGTGACAAACAAAGTGACTCATCATTATGATGTGGTCCTTGTTTGGAACTTGTATGAGCTCCATCAAGTGTTCCTATTTTTACTCCTCTTGCACCTTGTCCACCATCCTTAAGTGATATTAAGCAATATTTGGAGGTGGTTAATATGCTTGACTAGCTTTGCTTGTGCATTAGACTCTTTTTGTGTCTTTTCTTGTACATAATGTGCTTCCCCCCGTGATGTGTTTCTTGATATTTTCTTTGTGTTATGTTAACCTCTCTTTTGATGCCCCTGTTACTTCATTTGCGTACGGTAATAAAGGACCAAAACTCATTGTGACATTCTTCTATTTGTATCTCAACTCTTCTATATGTCATATCTACCGTTATGTTGTACATGTGCTATTGTTATAAATGTGCCTTTGTGTTGTCTACTTGGGGATGATGCAAAACATTGAGATCCATCTCTTTTGGTCTCTACCATGTTGATGCAAAAAGACTTTTGTTTGTTCATCTTATGTGCTCTTCTTCCACTGTGCTCGTATTTCCATTACCTTTGGGGGATGAGGTCAAATGCAATTATACTTGATATACTTGAGTTATAAAACACACATACTAACCCCATTTAGTGGATCCTTTATGTTCTCATCTTTTGTCATGTGCTATATTGTCCTTGCTTGGGGCCATACATTATGGCAACACATTTGTCTTTTGGATGCATGTATGCTATCTTGGAGCTATTGTTCTCAATAAGGCATATACAATCACTTTAACATGGGGGCATACACTTTTCTCTTTGTTACACTTTGTGCACACACTATAATCAATTTCATAGTCAATCTTTTAGGTTTCTCAACAAATTATGCCTTTTGCTTTATCATCTTCTCTTGGTGGATTTCACTGCATACAGTACTTCACTTGGTTATCCTTTGCATCCATTTTTTTATGGTGAGTTGACTAGCATAACAAAACTTGCTAAACTATTCAATTCTCCTTTGCACTAATTTCTATACATGTTTCATAGTAAACTTAACCTTACTAGGCCATCATATTCATGCCTATGCTCTATTTTTTCCTTTCATGTGTTGCTCATTTTGTCTTGTTATTAGATTGATAAGGTCCTAAGTCACTTAGGGGCTTGGCATTCCTTGTCTCTTTAATACCTTGACAATTTTTTTCCAATGCTATGTTCTACTTTATCAAGAGTATGAATTGATGTTCATACTCCCACTAAAGTGGGGGCTAACTATGATATTGTAAATTCTATTAAAAAATAATTTATCACTCACTTAGGCCTCAGTTTAACATTCTTAGCCTCCTATATCTAATCATGTTTGATCCTACTTATTTGGTTAAAATTATGGCTTCTTCTATAAATTATGGACTTATGAACCTTATTTTGGCCATTGTTAGGAGGACCATGTTTCCTTGGGTGACTTAATCCTAGGACTATTTAAAGTATAGAGTGACTTAGTCCTAGGGCTATTTTTCCCAAGGTGACTTAGTCTTGATAATCAGGGCCCAAATTTAAACCATCTAATGACTAGCTTCCAAGAGGGAAATTTAATTCCATGTCAACTTGCTCCAAAATTCAAAACCCAAAATTATAGGGAGAGGTATAAAAGAAATTTAGCCCTCTCATTTAAACATCAATCAATCCACACACATCAATTCAATTCAAGTGCAAGCATTCATGATCTCAAGTCGTCAAGAGAAAGTGATCAAGCATCCAAGGAATTGAAGACAAGAAGTAATTTTTTGATCCATAGCATTCATGATGGCATCCATAATTAACTATTCCTAAAGTCAACATCAACATTTTCATGAGCATTTCAAAACAAAGAATGCCTATGAAGGTATAAACATTTATTTTTTAAATCTAGCCTCTCTTAAATGACAACACTCCATTATTTCCAATTCAATTTAATTCAATTTCAAGGTTAATTCCTAAACTAGGGTTTGAGCTAGGCAAACCCCCATCAACCCAACAAATTCTCTTTTATCTACGTGCAAGTGACATGTTACAGATGCACAAATTTAGGTTCAAATCAAGTGTCAAAAGACTTACAAAACCCTGTTTTGTAGATCCAAAAAGGTTGGTACTAAGATAATATGATCTACATATTCCTAGGACTATGCTAATCCTCTCACAAGTGTCGCTATGATTTTTCTCCAAATTATGACTACAAATTCATCTTTATCCATATTTTCTAGATCTAGTTAAAGACTACATATCTGCTTTCTATATATGCTGAAAACTATTATTTTGTCATACTTGACCTAGCTTTTGCATTCCTCTTTAATAATATAATAATAATTTTTAACTTCTAATGAAGGACCATTGGATCCACTCTATGCTCAAACAATCTTTAACCAAGTGGATCATTCTTTTTCTAATGTAAAAAGGGTAAAATAGGCCTAAGATTCCTAGTTTGTATGCATAGACATGAGAAACCTATTTCTCACTATTATAGGTTGTGTGGTACTAGAGTTAATATTAGCAATGTGTATGGTGCCTACTTCATAGATTTCAATTCACAGACATTAATGCAGTAAGTTTCATAAGTATTTGTTCTCTATATTACAGTTTAATGATGAAATAGTTGACTCACGTGAATGCTCTACATTTCAATCGATGATTAGTTTTCTTATGTGGATTTGGGAATATGATGAGGAAGGTATAAAGGTTTAGTTATGAAAGATTCAATTTAATTGATGCTCCACATTTCTATATCCTATGTATTGAAGAGTATCTATTAGATTGGTCAGCCCTATTTTTGTGATATTGCTATCAGGATTCAACTGTGTAGTTTTTGGAGTCAAACTCATTGACCCATGATTCATGAGTAGTGGTTCACACCGAACCCATCTCTCATGAGAATGAATGGAACACTTAGCACTCATTGGATCTAGGTGATGCTCACAGAGGTGAAGCAACCGAGACTTCTCGGGAGGTCACCCATCTTAGTACTTACTCCAGCTCGAGTGCGCTTAACTACGGAGTTTCCTCCATGGCTAAACCCACTCTACTTGCATCCTCATTTGTAAAACCTTCACCAAGTGTTGTGCCTTATGAACCATTCATTAGAAAGCCCCTTAAGCTCATCAATTGAAAATATCTGTGGAAAATATCTCCTACTTAGCCCTATTTTTATCAGTTCAATAGGTTTCTCCACTTGCCTGAGAACCAGGGGATAACTTTAAGAAACCCCTCCCGAAAAAAAAGCCTAAAATGCTGACGAATCCAACATCTTGTGGGCAGGAAAATTTTAATATCGAGGGCGATTTTTTTGTTCCATATAGGGAAATAAAATATTATATGTTGGCGATTTTTTTCTTGCCCTAGCAAAAATCATTTTAAATGTGGCGAATTAATGTTTTTTTTCACTGACGGATATTTAAATGATGGCTATTTTTTCCCTTGCCAAAAATGAATTAATAATTTCAGAGGCGAATTACTTGTTTTGTAGGAAAATGAATAATAATGGTCTTGGCTAATCTTCAGTGGTAAACTGAAAAATTGTTTAATCTGGGCAGATGGGAAAAGATTCCCCAAATCAGCCCGAAATTCATCCCGGGTCGTCGATCTATCAGATTGTATTACTGTTACATGGTTATATTTATATTTTATTAATAATTATATGGCTATGATTATATCATATGGCTATAATTATATTATAGTATAAATAATTATATTATATGTTCTAATTATATAATAAATAATTATAAATAAAAATAATATTATTTTTATAATAATAATAAATCTGGTGACGGGTCGTCGATCTATCAGATTGTATTACTGTTACATGGTTATATTTATATTTTATTAATAATTATATGGTTATGATTATATCATATGGCTATAATTATATTATAGTTATAAATAATTATATTATATGTTCTATTATATAATAAATAATTATAAATAAAAATAATATTATTTTTTATAATAATAATAAATCTTAAATGATTACATAATATAAGTAATATTATTTTTAATTGAATGCCAAAAAAACATATTATAATTTATAAAAAATACATTATTAAAATATAAAATATAAACCAATGCAGTTACATTAAAAAAAATTAAAAATATTTAAAAACAATAATAATTTAATAATTTAATTAAAAATAATAGAACATATGATATAATTATTTATACTATAATATAATATAATATAATTACAACCATATGATACATTGATATAATCATAACCATATAATATAATATAATTATAACCATATAATATTTATATAATATAATAATAATTAATAATAATAATAATAATAATAATGACCATCGAGTCTGAGTCATCGACGGCCCGGGATGAATTTCGGGCCGATTTGGGGAATCTTTTCCCATCTGCCCAGATTCATCCGGAATCGTGACATGTGTCACGATTCCGGATGAATCTGGGCAGATGGGAAAAGATTCCCCAAATCGGCCCGAAATTCATCCCGGGGCCGTCGATCTATCAGTCTTCAGATTGTATTATATTATATTATATTATATGGTTATGAACTTATGATTATGATTATGATTATTATTATATTATATTATTTATGTATTATTTAATATATTATATTATTTATGTAATATAATATAATAATAATAATGTTATTATTATATTATATTATTTAATATTATTTATGTAAATATATATTACATAAATAATATATTATTTATGTAATAATTATTATTATATTATATTATTTAATATTATTTATATGTAATAATATATTACATATAAATAATATTAAATAATACAATATAATAATAATATAATAATAATAATAATAATTATATTATAGGTTATGATTATTATTATTATTATGTTGTATTATTTAATATTATTTAATATTATATTATATTATATTATATGGTTATAAATTATAATTATATTATATTATATTATAGGTTATGATTATTATTATTATATTGTATTATTTAATATTATTTATAATATTAAATAATAAAATATAATAATAATAATAATAAATTTAATAAACATTTGATAGTCTATAGATCGACGGCCCAAGATGAATTTCGGGCCGATTTGGGGAATGCTTTCCCATCTGCCAATATTCATCCGGAATCGTGACACGTGTAACTTATGTACATTATTGAGTCTTGACAATTTATTACTGTTAGATGTACATTGTACATTAAAGTTAAAACCATTAATTACTTATTACTTTCGTTTTAACTATAACTTCAAGTATTTACGAGAGTCCGATACGATAGCCATAGGGTTTTCAAATTTTAAATTTTCAAAGACTGGTAGAATTCCATTTTGTGTTCTGATTTCTGAAGACTGAAGTCTGAAAGTGTGACACTGTGAAACTTTGTTATCAGCCGACAACACCAATTATCCAATCTCAATTCCAGGTATTTAATTTTTTTCAAAAAAATTCCATTGCAATTTGCAGCAATAGAAATCTTGATTTTAATTGTCTTAGGTTTGCACTTTAAAATTATTTTGAGTAGGGCCTGAAGTCTAATAACTAGTAGTGCCAGGCATGGGCAAAAGAAAGTCAAAAACCTCCCAAACGAGTGCACCCATAAAGGAAAAGAACACCATTATAGAACTCAGACGAGTGCTACAAACCCCAGGTTTCACCGATGAGTGTCATGATATTTTTGATCCTGTTATCCATGGAGATTCTGAAATCATGGCAATTAGACATTCATTGTTTAGTAAGTGGAAAGATCCACAGAAGGGGAGAATTTATTACAAATATAACAGCAGTATTGGGGCATATACAAATAAACTAGCTGCTGTGGTTACTGGATTAGCAAACCTCGCTGTACCCGAAGTATTCCCTTGCCCTGAAATTGTAATGCTATGCGCTCAGAATTATGATGAAAATAGAAAGGCAATTGTAAACCAAAACACTCAGGAGGAAATTTTATCAATAACTGAGAGTGAATTTCTGACTCTGTTAGACCTAGGGTTAGGGTTTAGAACAGAAAGCTCTAAGGAGCGCATTGACTTGGATAAACTAGCTCAGGCTTATGACAAGCTGGAAAGATCTTTTCAAGATTCATATATTAAGGGTTTAATACCCTCAGAGTCCACTACTAGTGTTACACTGGACAAAGACCATAAGCCTCCTTATCAGTATGATATTTTTGTGCCATGGGTTCAGAATACTATTTCTTTGTTATCATTTTGTCTGGGATTGGACAGTAACAAGGAAGTGGGGGCCAGTGTTCTTGAAATGATTTATAATATCCATTGTCGAGGGCAGTCAGTTGAGCAGGTAGATGTAAGATATAATTTTGTTCAACACATTGTTGAATCTATGCAACAATAATTACTGATGATTAAACAAAGTACAACTACAGGCAAGACCAAGACATTTAGGTTCACAAGTTACTTGTGCTACCTTCTTTTAGCAAAGCATCGCCCAATATTTGAGACAGAGAACAACAAGCTTGGTATTGAGGTCTATAAGTTTGATGAGAGAACCCAGAAGAAATCAGAGACTCCAAGTCCAGTATATGAGTGGACACATAAGATGAGGATGACTGCTGCAAATAAAAACTACAACCATTTTGTAGACTTCTTTTTGGCACCTATTTACCAAAAAATCATAGGCACTTCAATGCCTAGATTTCCTGTGTCTTGTAAAGATTGCATTCAACTGGGAAGTCAGATTCAATTGGCTGACTGGTTCTTTATGGAAGAGTACACTCTCTTAAGGTTTTACTGTTCAGCGGTTGAACCCTGCAAACTTCCAATGCATGTTACAGAAAGGGTTTTTACACTGGAATATGTACGGCAGATGGAGAGCGCAGATGAACTTTTCAGTGGACAACAAAAGAAAATGATATTTCCTTCCTTGCCTTTCGCAATTGGAGGCCTCACATTTGAGAGAAAGGCTTTCAAACTGGCAAATGAATTGGTATCTTTTTTTGGCTTTGATTTTGTCAGTCATTGGAATTATGATCCACTGAACATAATACAAACGAGACTTATTGCCAATGGGAACTCTGCGAGCAAATATCAACATCAGGAGATGCCATTGATAGAAAAGTTTAAAAACAAGGATTCATGGGATGAGGTTAAGAAAGAGATGGAGAAACATGCAACAGAGAATAATATTTCAATGCAAGAATTGTCATCCCAAATTATGACATTGCAAAAATCAGAGCCTCTGACATACTTAAATTTCTACAAGAAAGCATCTCAACCTTCTACGAGGTCTATGCCTAAAGAAATTAAAGAGGCATGCAAAGCTGAAATGTGGTGTCAACCCAAGATGACTGATTTCTGGAAAATGAGGCAAAATTTGGGTGAACCAAAGACATCAGCTGTTTTTGATGAAATTGAGGAGGATGAAATTTTCAGCAATTATTGGAATAAAGAGCATCCAACTGTACTATATGATTTTGGCAGTGACGGTGATAATGAAAGGCAGAAGGACCTCCAGTCTGATGCTGACATTCAAGGTATTCAGGATTTCGGGTCAACCAGGGGCAGAGATATTGTTACACTTCAAATGAGTGATTCTGTTAAACAAACGTATGGTAGAGGGGCAACTATGATACAAAAAATGGGTTATGCAGGTCTAGGGCCCATTGGTGCAAGTGGTGAAGGGATTTGGAATCCACTTCCAGTACCAGAGCCACCCAAAAGAGGATGTAAACCAATCATTGGACTCTCTGACAATGAAGATGATTCATCTAGAAAGGGCAAAAAACATTATGTCTCTGCTTCTGAAGGTCATCCCAAAACATTATTTGTTAAATCTTCGAATCCAGTTGTAGTTGATCCCACTGGCACTGGCACTGGCACTGGCACTAGCATGGATGAACCTTGTGCAAAAAAGCAAAAAGTTATGACAATTACACTGCCAACAATGTCAGCGGTTACTTCACCAATGTATGCACCAGTAGCTTCTGTACAAAACCCAGAAAACAGTCCTAAAACGCCAGGATTTGGAATGGGCCATCTTCAGTCTGTTGGCAATCCTCAAAATACAATTGTAGGTGGAGTAAGTTCAACTGGAGTTGGAGGAGCACACAAGGATACAACTGATAATTCACCTTTCAAACACTCAATTCTGTCAGCAAACCCAGATTTTAGTTTGAATGAATTTGCATCAAAGTTTGAACAGACAAGCGAAAGAAATAGGCAAATTATGAAGACTTTGAAAAGTGATGCAGTTGCTAAATGTCAGGGATCTACTAAAAAAATATTTTCAACATATGATCCAAACAATGAAATGATGAACTTCATGGCTGTTATGCCCCTGGGTAGAGATAATATTCCACCACAAAATGTAATAAATCCTAACGATATACAAGTTACCAGTCTTCAAATGGATTTGTCAAAAGTGAAAAATATTGACAAAATCAATATATCTAAAGAGAGCAACAAAATGGTCTACTCTACACTTCTGAAAGCGGAGAGGGAAAACAAAAGGCTTACAAAGCAAATAGAAAAGTTACAGGCAGACCTTGATAATGTGAAGGCGAAGGAGAAAGCAGCAGACAATAGGTTCAAAGATTTGCAAAATAGGATAAAGAAATCTTCTCCTACAGAGGCAATTGTCCAGCAAGAAAAGATGAATGAACAAGTGGAAAAATTGACTAAAGAATTGGATGAGTGCCAAAAAAGACTTCAGGATGAACAAGCCTCTAGTGCACAGTTGTTCAAGTCTTTAGAGAGTAGTGCACAGGTCAACAATAAATTGAAAACTGACCTGGACTATGCTGTCAAGGGAAATAATATTTTGAAGACTGAATTGGAGAATGAAAAGAAACAGTCGATGTCTAGGGCAAATATGATTTTTAATTTGCAAAAGGAATTGGGGAATGAGAAGAAAAAAGAGGAGTCTAGTGCAAAAACAATCAACAATTTGAATAAGCAATTGGAGAACATGAAACAAAAAGAGGAGTCAACTGCAAAAACTATCAATAATTTGGAGAAGGAATTGGAGAATGTGAAGAAAACAGAGTCTAGTGCTACTGCAAACACTAACATAATCCACCAAATGAGGAGGGAATTGGAGAATGCAAAGAAAAAAGAAGAGTCAGCTGCAAAGAAAATCTTCAATTTGAGAAAGGAATTGGAGAACACGAAGAAAGAGGAGTCTACTGACTCTACTCAAAGACTCCATGATTTGAAGAAGGAATTGGACAATGCGAAGAAAAAGGAGGAGTCCACTGCAAAGGCAATCCATGATTTGAAAAGGGAACTCGGGGATGAGAAGAAAAAAGAGGTAACCGCTGCAAATACAATCCAAGATTTGAAGAAGAAATTGGAGGATGAGAGGAAGAGAGCAACTAATTTGCAAGGGCAAGTAGAGGAAATACATAAAAAGAGTGAAAAAGAGATGTCTCAAATGAAGAAAAAGATGGAGAATGTAATGGCAGAAAATAGAGCGACCTCTTCCGAAGACCATCATGTGAAGGATACTATAATAAACATGGTTAAGCTTATCAAACAAGAAAATTGGGACAAAATAATGAAGAACACTGATAGTTTGTTTGAATGGCTTGATTTAAATAGCAATATCAGACTTCTCTTTGAAAATGTAAAAAGTGATTTTTTTGGTAAAAGACAAATCTTCACCAAATCCTTAAAAAATGTTTCTGACCAAATTTTGAGTAAAGTAAAGATATCCAGTGATAGGGATTTGGCAAAGCATGGAATAAACAGCCGCTTGGATGCCTCTGTAATGACCATTGATGTCGGTCACCATTGTGAACAACTAACGGAAATGGGTGAAGCTCTCAAATCTGTTTCCAAAGAATTGAAGAAGATGAATAACATCATACTGAACTTGCTGAATGCTGGATTACCAAATCCAGCTGACTCAAATGCCAGATTCATTGGAAATGAAAATTACATGAAAAGGTTGCAGGAGAGCATGAATCATGATTTAGGCAACTTGCCTGAGGATACCACTCCAGAAGGAATTGCAAGTTGCATCAAACCACTGTCAACAATGAATGAAGTTGTAGATAAATTCCTCGATTCATTTAAAAATATCTCTCAGAAGTATTTATTGTTGACGAGGTTACAACTATTTAGCTACAACCTCAAACAAATGGAGCCACCAAATGATGCAGAATGGAGCGCCCTAAAGAAATTCTTAGAAGCTGGGTCATCTTCTGAAACTGAAGTTGTTACTGTTGCTGTCATTGGCAGTCATGACTCATAGCTGATAGCACTAAGAAGTAACAACTCAGTAAGTGATAGTACTATAATCGTTTTGTTACTTGTTTCTCTTTAATTTCAAATTTTGGATTTAATTTCAACTTTGTTTAATGTTAATTGTTACAGGAATCAAGAGCCAGCATATCAGGATAGTTGGGCAGCTAGGCACTGGCATACTATTACTACACAGCAGATGGAAAAAATTTCCCTACTAGAAAAAATTGTACAATTGGCAATGTGATTGTACACACATAATGTATTATGTAGTAATAATCTGATTATATATACAATTACAAACCGACCTACAACTATTGTTGCTCCCTTATATCTGCAAAAGGGAATTCAGGGTCATTTCAATTTGACGTTGAGTCATTTGCAAAGGGTTGTAATTGTTTGTAATTGACAATTGTTAAATGTATTATGTTACAGGCTGATTTATAATTATAAATTATAATACAATTTTTTTTAAATAGAGCTTATTCTGTTAAATGCATTATGTTACAATTTCTTAAAGAAACTAGAATCAATGAAAATCTCAACATGTTACAAAAATACAATCAATGAAAATCTCAACATGTAAGTTTGTATTATCAACATGTTCAAAAAAAACATTTAAGAATCTATAAAAGGACAGTGAAACTGTGAATGAAGGCTATAAATTGACTTCTACAAACATAATAAATTAGTAGATAGAGTCTTAGATCAGAGCTACTACTTCTAGCCTACTACTTGACTCACAGAAGTTAGAACTTGAGGTTGAGAAGCTGCTATAGTTGCCATTCCGCCTGGACCGGCTCAGCATCACTATCATCAGAATCCTCCTCATTTATTGCATACAACATTTGATTGTTCGTTGTGTTTTCTTCAGATTCACTGTCAGCGTCAGACTCACTATGCATGCCAAAGTCAACATCATCTTCATTGCTTCCAATATCAGGATATGAACCACTGCCACTACCATTGCCACCACCACTACCACTGCCACTTGGGTTTGAAATGTTGGCAATCCCTCTTCTTTGACATCGTTTTCTCCAAATGCTGACAGCCCTGTCATAAGGGAAATTTTCTACCTTATACCTAGAATTATAGAGCCTCAGACAATTATCCAAATTTTTGTCTAATTTGTTTCTAACCTTTGACTTCAGGAAGCCCAAAGTACTGAAAACTCTCTCATCCTCCACTGAACCCAATATCATTGTCAAACATAAATCGGTAAGCTTGAAATATTCTGGTATTGCCTCTCTCAACTGATTGCTCTCACCAAGGTTTTTCCAAAGCTTTGTTACCGCTCCCTCTTCATTTGGGTTCTCCATAAGAGCATATTGTTCCCTCATTATGTTTGCAAAAGAATATGATTGATCTCTCAGTCGAGATTCATCTAAAATTCCATTTATAGTGATTCCATTGATTACTTTAGGTTTGCAAAAATGCTGAATCAGAGTCGTCATCCTTCTTCGAAAATCAGTCGGACAGTTTAGAGACCAATATTGTGGAAAAACAATTGACAGTGCTTCGAGCAGTTCCTCTGGAGGGAATCTGTCTCTGATTTCTGATGAAAGATTGTAGCAAACTCGCTTGACAGAGTCAAGCACAGAGTCTTTGATCTTCTTGAAGTCTTCACTTGTAACACGTGAAAGTACCTTCTCTGGTTCTGATTCAACTTCACTTCCTGCTTCGTCGGGGTTGATGTGGGCATAGTACTGCATTGGTATGTCAACTCCACGTACCCTGGCATATACCTCATCGTTTGCACCAATATGTAAAAAGTTCCCAGGATTGTTCAAATCTGTGATTTCTATCCACTTTGCAAACTTTGATTCATCTAATGGTAGTAATCGATACAGAGTATCTAGGCTACTACATGTCATTTTACGCAGCTTATTATATTCTGCAATGTACATACCTCTTTGTTGAACCTTTTTTATAATATTTCTCATGTCCTGTAGCATGGGGAGAATAGCTGCTAAAGTTAAGAGTACCTTAACATTAGTTAGGCTTGAATATAGCCGAGGGAATCTGTCTCGCACAGAGTGGATTAGTCCAAGCAATGACGGGTATTCAGACATTACTCGATGTGCCGGTCCATCCAAAGAGATCCATCTGGTATCATTGTCTTTAAGAAGCTTCTTCCCATCAGTAAGTCCTTGAGAAAAGTGTTGAAATTCCCGGACTCGTTTTGGACTTCGACAGAAGTATTGGTAAATCTCTTTGATTAGAGATTCCACTTTACTTACACAACCAAAATTGCTAACAATTCCAAAAGCTAGATTCATTCGATGGGCCATGCAATGAATGGGAATAGCGTAGGGTGCCAAATCATCCTTGATCTTTTTGCAAAGACCACCTTTATGACCTTGCATAACCGAAGCTCCATCTGCTCCAACACACACCAACTTTTTGGCAATCTCCATGCTATCCAAACCTCCAGATTCAATTAGAGTAGTCTTTAATAATTCATATAAATTTTCAGCTGTCGCACTACAATTCAATTTAGCAACAGATAGTATAAATGGTTGACGACAAAGATTGTTTACAGTATAAACATGCATGCACACCCAGGAAGTATTATCAATTGCTGTAACTTCATCTAGAGACAATGCAAAGAAATTTGAGTCTTTTATTTTTTCCTTCATATCTTCTTTTTCAACCTGTGCAAGACATCTAGCCCATTCCCATCCGCTGTTTACTGACCAGTGACTGTTCAGATAGTTTTGAGTTTTCAAAAAGTGCAATAAGGCAGGAATTGAAGGGTAGTCTGTCATAGGATGTCCTCTACTCAATAAATAAAAGACCACACTTAATTGAACTACTTTTCCCATATTTTGCACTTCCGTTGCTTTCCCAATGAAATCTTCAATGGAACCTTTTACTGCAGAATGCTTATCCCGTAATTGCTGGTGTAACTCGTATTTTTCGGCATTCCTGATATGCAGACAGTTGTCCTTTGTTTTCCAAGTTAGCACGGATTTTTCAACTCCATCTATAATTTCCTTCTTGTAAACTTTACCGACATGCTTTTCTATGGTATCAATTTTAAGCTGCAACCTCTTCTCCTTCTTTGTTATCTCTGTGCAAATGTTACATCTGCATTCAGTAGGAGGCGCACCATCAATTGGATTGGGCACTGGTTCAATGAACCAGTACTTTTCCACCCATTCTAACTGAAAACTCCTTTGGGACAGATCCTAGCGAGATCGATCTTTCGTCGATCCCAATTTTCTTTTCCCCTTTTGTGCATGAGCATGATTTATGGAATCAGTTTTGGTTTTCTCACCCGACTGGTCCAGGACCGACTCCAACTCTATAATCTCAGTTTGTGACTCCCTACTCAGGGGAAGTGCCTCCAAATTATGTTCAAGTTCGTCCTCGACTGAGATATCAGGTTCACCAACTTGAACTTCAATATGGTCTGAGGGTCCAACTTGTGATGAATCTCCTTTTTCAACTGGAGATCTAACTTGTGAATCTTGTAGCTTGCCAACATTTCCACCACCAAAATATGCTGCTATGGTTCTGCATTTTGGTAATGGTGGCTTCTCTTGGCATTCAGGGATCCTACCGGAACCCCTGTTACCCCTCTTATTTGACATGGCAAACCGATAAAGGCTGCAAAAAATATATCAACTTAGTTGTTGAACAAAAGACTCAACTACTTAGACTACATATAATAACAATAATATGATTCATTCTCAAAAAATGGGTTCTACTGCTACGGTACTACAGTCTACGGTACTACCCAAGGGCCAATATAATTCGCAAACCTATAGGCTATCTTAGCATTACACTGGACTATGAAACTAAAAAAATAACCAGTACCACTGTACCAGTGGTCCAGTACCACTGTTGACATAAAAAATAAATTAAAAAGCACTTGCCTTTTAAAAAAACCAGGGTCCACGAGTCAATGGCCAATGCACTCAGCACTCTGAAAGTTCGGCAACAATAAGAAATGCCAGTCTCTAGACCAGAAAAGAGCGAACTGTGTAGAATAATAATATTTTATAGTCCAATCTAGGTTGGCGAATTAGGTGGGATTAACAAGCGGGAATTTCAAATGCAGGCGAAATGCACCTTCCTATGCAAGCCCACAGTAGGAAACAGTTGGCTAAACGGGGCTGGTGGTCGACACACGTCCAGAAAATGGTTGGCGATGCCCAACCCAAGGGAAAATTAATTGGTTGTAGTAATGGCGAAAGAACGTGGGCCAATAAGAAACAACATGCAAAAGCTGGCGATATGTTTAAAATAAATGTATCCAAAACGTATATTGCATTGGCGATTGCACCGATAGTTTTGACCAATCATGTGATAACTAATGGGCGACTACCCCGGGTGTTGGACCCAAATCTAATAAATATCCGGCGTGTAGTTGACCTGCGTTGCGTGCTCTATTCACCAAATGACGATTGACCCGTTAGACGGGATCGCCAAAAGGTGAAGATTCGCCACTAAAGTTATCTCTGCTGAGAACTTGATGATTAATTACTTTAGGAGATGATTAAAGAAATGTTGTTTATGGTCTATATTTATTTTTCCTTGGTCTGTAAGATATTTATTGTTTCTCCCTAGAGGTGTAAGGGAAACCAATTAATAGTTCTGACAATGACATTGATACGTAGGCCAACAATTTGTTGCTTCATTTGTGATTGATCCTTATTTA